>CM035133.1:32087863-32652730 GCA_020205605.1 Panax ginseng
ATAGGGTAGCAGGTGTATACGAGTTATTCCAACGAATAATAAAGAATGGAATAACAGAAGTTCTCTTCATGAATACAAAAGAAATAATACCCATTACCTTAAGAAGAAGAGTACTGAATATAGGAGTAATGAAGTAGCAGAATACTTTTCTTCTTTCTCTCTATAGTTTCTCTTTATAATTTTCTCTCTATAGTTTCAGTGAATTCGTAAGAAATAATGAAGGAATGAGTTTCTATTTATAGGAGAATGGAAATGCAATGTGTAAGGAAAATATCACGGACGCAATAATTTTAATATTCACTGATGTCTTTTGCAATAACCGATGCTTGAATTTCAAAGCCATTATTGAGTAAAACAAAAATATATATATAATATATATATAACACATGCTAATTAAAAATCCTTGACCAATTAAAATACACCCCAATTTACAAGTTGTCAATCAATGTAGCATAATTGAAAAAGGTTGGCCAAATGAAGTTCAAGTTTGAAAATTCACCCACATTCTCCCAAAAAGAGCTAGCAATTGTCAATAATTAAGGCCCCCCTCCTATCAACATCAACCATATATATATATATACAAAATAATACTCCTACCCATGCCCCAAAAATCTCCCACCCAATCTTGACAACTTTACATATATATACATAATATATCAATACATACCTTATAAATATACATATATATAACTCTAATATATATATATATATATATATATATATATATATATATATATATATATAAGTAATAAAACAAAAGCAGAGCCCGATATTTTCTATATAAATAAATCATAAATTTTGCGTATAATTTTTTTTTTTATTTATTAAAATAAATATGAATGATATGTGTCAAGGTAATGTGTAATTATAATTATATGTGTGATAAATAAAATTTATTTATTACATTAAGTATTATGAAATAAATTTATTTTAGAATTATTGATAATTATCAATTATATTTTTATACTAATTAATTTTATAGTAAAAATGTTTTTAATGTTTATTTTCCAAGGAAATAGGATAATTATATTATTTTATATGATATGATTATAAATTTTTATAATACTTATTTTATTATATGAAATTATTTGAGAATAGTTAAGTTAATTATTTTAACTTAATTATTAAGGTTATATATGAAAGATAAATCGGATATGGAATCGAAACCCTAATTTGGGGTTTTGATCAAGGAATGAGAATAATAATATTATATTATTATTTATCGAATTATTCTGAGATATGTATGATTATATGTGTAATGTTAATGTATGGAGCAGTTTTATTATATTACAACTAAACCCTAATAATATTTTTATAAACCCTAAATATTAGTCTAATAAACCCTAATTTTGGTTACGAGATAAGGAATAATGATAATAATTTTATATATATATATATATATATATATATATATATATATATATATATATGTATATGTCTTGTGGTGTGGTGACAATGGTTGGTCAATTATGATGTATAATGGTGCGATATTTGAAAACCCTAGTTTCTTGTGGAAAAACCTAATTTAAAACTCAAATCTTGAATTTAAGGCTATTATATAAGCGTGTTTGTGTGATATATGTTGTGTGTTACTTCATGGTATGCTAATTAGGAAACCCTAATTATTAAATTTAAAACCCTAGTTTATATTTATATTTTCTAGATATTAGAAAACCCTAAGTATGAATGAAAACCTAATCAGGAAACCTAAATCGGAGGTTTGATACATCGAGAATTGTGTTACGGTGATAAATAACACGTGTGATAGACTTTAATTGCTAATTAAAATAAATTTAATTAGTAAATTAAAACCCTAAAACCTAGAACCTAATTTAATTTCTAGAAACCCTAATTATATTATGGAAACCCTAATTATCGATATTATAAACCCTAATTGCTTTATTAGCAAGGTTAATTGTGATTAAGGGTAATAAACCCTAAATATCCATGTATAAGATAATTACAAACTTACTTTAATTAACAAAGTTATTATTTTCAAAATTTTAGAAACCAAAATTATTTTATTTTATTTTCTTTATAAACCTAATTGTTAAATCCTAAATTTGGAAATTTTTGAAATCCTAGTTGCTAAATCTTTAAGGGTTAAATGTTAAACCCTAAACACTAAAATGTCTAAACCCTAAACCTAAAGGCAATTTTCTAGAAATTTAAGGAAATGACAAAATGCCCTCTTACATAATTGAGGCTAAAATGTAGGTTTTGACAATAGGTTAAGTTGTTGAACAACTTCAACCACTTCATATTTGAAAATGGATGACACACAAACCTCTAGCTTCGACCATTCATGTATCTAGCTTGTCATAAATAGATTGAAGGAGAGAAAAATGCATTTGTTTACTAAATTTTGTCCAACACTCAACCAAGTCCCTTTTCTCTCAAACCCACGAATTTCCTAAGGCATTTCAGTTCCTTTATCAAGCCCCACGAACACCTTAGCAAATCAGTAACAACAAATCAAAAATTTGTTCATCAAAGGTATAAACCCTAACCATAATTTTTTTTTAATGATACATTGTTAGATCTTGTAATTAGATTGTTAAAAGATGTTGTTTATAGTCTAATTTAATGATGCAGGTTGGTATATTACAAATCCATAACATCTAAATGCTTAAATCAATGATTTTCAAATTTACGGAAAATAAAATTTTGTGATCGACATCAAATGTAGAGCTTATAGATTGTTGTGTGTTTATTGTTTTTATGGTTTAAGTGTTCACAATTGTAGCCTTGTATGAGATCTTTAATCTGAAAGTGGATTCACTATCATTGAATGTCTAGATCAGCAGATATTGATGGTCAAAGGTCGTTGTGAGCCATGATCGGGAAGAAATGCAGGTAAACCGAATCTGAAAATCACGTCGGCGATATTTTAACGGTCCGGATCGGTGATTTAATGATTGTTGGATGTTGTTATTGTATTAAAGTTGGAGCTTGTTGTTTGTACTATATATCTATGCCTTAAAACGACGACAAACAATGAATATATCAAAAGCGTAGTAAGTGGTCAAAGTAGACCACTTGCCTTTATTTTAGGTTTACGGAAATCTCGGAAAAATGAAGAACACGACTTACGGCGAGGATTGGCCAAGAGTTTGATCTTGTAAATC
The DNA here is from genome assembly GCA_020205605.1 of Panax ginseng. Lineage (NCBI taxonomy): Eukaryota > Viridiplantae > Streptophyta > Magnoliopsida > Apiales > Araliaceae > Panax > Panax ginseng. Next base: position 32,090,992 of record CM035133.1, read on the forward strand.
TGTTAATGTTAAGCTTATTTGTTGTTTGATGTTGTTCCTTGACACGAGTACTACTGATTTAAACCTTGATACCACATGAACAATGAGCGAACCTAACTTAAAGTGAGATTGAAAGTAACGATCGAGTTTACGGGTTTACGGAGAAACCCGAAATGGCTGACAAAGGATTTAAAGAGTCGAGATCTTCATGTCACGATATTGTTTAACTAAGTCGTTAATTTTTTAGTGGTAGTGTTGCAAGCGTACTACATTATCAAAGTTTAAACTAACTTTCGATTACGATTACTTTGTGAATCAAAGCCGTCAAACCAAGCACCACAAAAATCGGATGACGGTGTTCTTGAACTCAAGAACACCAGCAATGACATATTTACATCATTAAAGACCTTCTAGCTAGCGACGGTTTCTATTATTTTTAATTTCTAATATTAGAAAAATATTTAAAAATAGAAAATAAATTATAAAAATTACAAAAATAGTTTTTAAAATTATTTTAAATTATGAAAAATAATTTACGATTATTTAGAATATTTTTCATTAATATTTATAATTATTTGAATATTAATGATATTTAATTTATTTAATTAGTATATTAAATAAATTATAGAAAAATGATTTTAATTGTTTAAAATTATTTTAAATAAAGATTAATGTATTATAAAATATTTTAATATTTTTGGAGAAATTTCATTAATAAATTAATATTAATGATATTAGATTTATTTGATTATTAAATTAAATAAATAAGATAAAAATGATTTTAATGATTTAAAAATCATTTTAAATGAAAATAAAGTATTTAAAAATATTTTAAGTTATAAAATATAACTTTTAATATTTAATGGTTAATTTCATTAATTAATGATTAATAATGATATTAAAGTTATTTAATATTTATATTAACTAATTTAGTTTAAAAATGATTTTAATATTTTAATAATCATTTTAAATGAAGATAAAATGTTTAAAGATATTTTAAGTTATAAACTATAACTTTTAATATTTAAAGGATAATTTCATTAATAAATTAATATTAATGATATTTATTTAATGATTAATGATATTAAATTTATTTAATAATTATATTAAATAAATAGTTTTAAAATAGTTTTATTAAATTAAAAATTATTTAAAGAGGGATATAAATGAATATTTTAAGTTATAATTAATGACTTTTAATATTTGAATAAATAGCTCATTAATATTTAAATATTAATGGTAATTATTTAATAATAATTTTAAATGTTTTAAAAATCATTTAAGGATAATGTAAATGTTTTAAAAATATTTTGAGTTATTATACATAACTTTAATATTTTGGCAATGTTTTCATTAATAATTTAATATTGATTAAATGTTAATGATAATAGAATTATGTGATACTTAAATCATTTAATAATGATTACGATGTTTCAAAATTATGATAAATGGTAATAATTAATTAAAAATTATCATAAGGCCATGAAAAAATAATGTGATGGTGTTTAAGTTATCCAAATGAATATTGAACTCTTTGTATAGTCTTAAACTCTATTAGTACCCAAATAAAGTTGTCGATGAAATAAGCGTGGTTCGAAAATTGATCTGGACATGGATAATTTAGTTAGTTAAGCTGTTTATTTGTGATTGATGGTGGTTAAGGTTATGTAACAATGCGATTAGGAATGTGTTGATGTTTGTTTGTGAAACCATGGCTTGTTGAACATGTGTGATAAGGTGATTAGATTATGTGTTTGTTATGATAGGCGGTGTTATGTGTTACGTTATGATATACTAATCGAACAAATGATTTGATTAATGATAGGTCGTGATAGAAAAGATAAATCTAAGTTGCGTAAGTGTAAGCGGTAGCATCGAAAAAATATCTAACTTTGCATTTTCTTTATGCAATGGACAAGTGTAAGAATGTTTGAGAATAATTATTATTATTATTATCTGATTATTAAACCTATATTATATAAGCCCATTGATTATCAACATGTTAGTATATGATAATTTAGATAAATATATTACATTAGATTAATTTCTATAAATGATTATACAAGTGTCCCCACTTGGATAATCATTATATTCATCGCATGTTGACACACACCTTTGATATACATATATGTTGAATTATATAAGACTTTTGTTATGAAAACTTAAGCGAAATGAACATCCAGATAATGGGAAAATTTTTTATGCGCTTCTGGCGGACAAAGGATGAAACGATAATATCGTTACAGCAATGATATAGTATTGATCGTCTGAGGGCCCGTGGAATTTGTACACCCTCGGGCAAGTAAGCAATGGTAGGTTCTGAGATGAATTTACTGTTTAAACCCTTTCGAAAATGAAAAAAATGTTCATGATATGTCACGAAACCTTGTATATAAACAATACACGGTTTCACAAATTTGAAAGAGGGTTGTTATGTTATTATTATTGAGTGCAGATTACTTCACAACTATTATTTGGTTGTGAAGAATATTATAAAGAAAACATTTAAATTCTTTAAACTTATATATATATAATACTTGTTGGGCACTCAAATGCTCATCCTTGCTTAATTTAAATGTTTTCGACTAAAGTGTGGAAAGCTAGAAGGTTGAGACGAAACAAGTAAAAAGGAAAGCAAAGCAGAATATGTTATTGGTATCTTTTGTAATAGATAGGCGTATTAAGTTAATGATATGTATTATATATCATGTAAAGAATATAGTAAAGGTTGCGTACTTGGGATTAGACTACGATAAATGTAAGTTAAGTTTGAAATTCATATTATTGTTATTATTATTAGTAGAATTCCGCTCATAGAAATGGTATAAATAAAATCTGAGGTTTGGGTTTCAAGTATCTGGATTAGGGGACTCTACATATTAGGATACCCTTAAGTCATAAAGAATAAGTCGACATCCATGGCCAGAGTCAATATCAAAGCCAATAGGCTGCAATAGAGGCTCACATTGAAAGCTACCTCAAAGAGGTGGTTATTTTGGAAAGTATAATCTTTGGATCAAGAAAGCGCTAAGTGTAACTGATAGGTAAAGTATGGTTAAGGTATAAATGGTCAATGTTGAGTTCTTAAACTCATATGTCTGTAATGAGTTCTTAAACTCATAAGGTGTTGAAAGTTATGTGTGAATGGATATTGAGGATAATAGGAATAGATAGGTTACTAAGTAATTGATCGTTAGTGAAGGTGTAAGGAATAGGTAGTGTTAGTATTAGTTGAATATGTATAATTTTAGGTGGTGTATATGATAGGTATGTTGGTATAATGTAATATTTTGTATAAGTTATGGCAGCTATTCCTGACTTCCGAGTCACAAAGGGATAGCGGATGTTAAAGCAATATGTGCTATGGTATGGCAAGTGCTATGAATATGGATTTATGTTGGATTAATGAAGTAAGTTGGTATGAAGATAGTAAAATTTATACGAATATTGGTTATCTGATGAAACCAAAATTTCAAAATCTAATATTTTGAGTACATGATTGAGTGAATAGAAAGTTTTGTGTTATATGTTAAGCGTTTACGATAAGGCTTAGAATGTAAGGTAATAAAGAATAATTTATAATAATGCCGCCAAGACGAAAACGAAACCAAAGAACAAAAGAACACATCAACAAAATTTGGAGACAACCGGACATCTTACACGAAATTTTTGCGAATGTGGACGATCAAGCTATGCAGAACGGATTACCAGCCGCGAAAAATCAACCAGATAATTGAACATCGAACGTTAAAGACTTCAAATCGGTTCTATTGCCAGGATTTAGAATCTCAACTGACCCGGTAGTAGCGTATGTTATAGCTAGAATAACGGCGGGGCAAGAGACAACTTTTGCCGCCTATAAGATAAAAGAAAATAATCTTGATAATACCGGAGATAAGCCGGGAATGTGATAAAAAAAAAAAAGGAAAAGTTTGTGTATAGAAAGTAAGGACAGGAGGGATATATATCTTTCCTAAAGGTCCCAATCCAAGAAGGTATACTAAATGTGTTATGTGCGAATCAATGGAGTACAAGGTGAAAGACCGTCCAAGAAAGGAAATGGAGACAAGGAATGCGAAAATGCGAAAAGGCAGCAGGGCATTGGCGACATCGGGATCGACATCAACAAATAAATCAATAGAATCAACTACAAACGTCTTCAACATGACCGTTCAAGATATCGTGGCAGCCGGGGATGCAACTCCAGGTATTACTTAAACCAATTTTATTTTCTTATATATTATTTTCTTATATAAATAATAAATTATTTTATAAAGTATTTTGAAAGAGGAATTTGAGTTCTCTTAGAAATCAAATTTCTGTTTAAGAAGATAGATAAGCTTTTTGCTGAATAGTTAAAGATCGGATCGATCAATTATGATCGAGATCTACTTGCAATGATTGTATATGCTATGTACCTGGTAAGTATAGGTTTTAAAAGGTGATTAGGGGATGGAATCCTTATAAGGGGAGGTGAATGTGACAACCCGATATTTTCTATATAAATAAATCATAAATTTTATGTATAATTTTTTTTTTTATTTATTAAAATAAATATGAATGATATGTGTCAAGGTAATGTGTAATTATAATTATATGTGTGATAAATAAAATTTATTTATTACATTAAGTATTACAAATAAATTTATTTTAAAATTATTGATAATTATCAATTATATTTTTATACTAATTAATTTTATAAGAAAAATGTTTTTAATGTTTATTTTCCAGGAAATAGGATAATTATATTATTTTATATGATATGATTATAGAATTTTTATAATACTTATTTTATTATATGAAATTATTTCGAATAGTTAAGTTAATTATTTTAACTTAATTATTAAGGTTATATATGAAGGATAAATCGATATGGAATCCAAACCCTAATTTCTAAGTTTTGATCAAGGAATGAGAATAATAATATTATATTATTATTTGTCGTTATTATGAGATATGTATGATTATATGTGTAATGTTAATGTGTGGAATAGTTTTATTATATTACAACTAAACCCTAATAATATTTTTATAAACCCTAAATATTAGTCTAATAAACCCTAATTTTGGTTCTGAGATAAGAATAATGATAATAATATATATATATATATATATATATATATATATATATATATATATATATATATATATATATATGTATGTGGTGACCGACAATGGTTGGTCAATTATGATGTATAATGGTGCGAGATTTGAAAACCCTAGTTTATCGTGGAAAAACCCTAATTTAAAAACTCAAATCGTGAATTTAAGGCTATTATATAAGCGTGTTGTGTGATATATGTTGTGTGCTACTTCATGGTATGCTAATTAGGAAACCCTAATTATTAAATTTAAAACCCTAGTTTATATTTATATTTTCTAGATATTAGAAAACCCTAAGTATGAATGAAAACCCTAATCCGGAAACCTAAATCGGAGGTTTGATCTGTCAAGAATTGTGTTACAGTGATAAATAACACGTGTGATAGACTTTAATTGCTAATTAAAATAAATTTAATTAGTAAATTAAAACCCTAAAACCTAGAACCCTAATTTAATTTCTAGAAACCCTAATTATATTATGGAAACCCTAATTATCGATATTATAAACCCTAATTGCTTTATTAGCAAGGTTAATTGTGATTAAGGGTAATAAACCCTAATATCCATGTATAAGATAATTACAAACTTACTTTAATTAACAAAGTTATTATTTTCAAAATTTTAGAAACCAAAATTATTTTATTTTATTTTCTTTATAAACCCTAATTGTTAAATCCTAAATTTGGAAATTTTTGAAATCCTAGTTGCTAAATCTTTAAGGGTTAAATGTTAAACCATAAACACTAAAATGTCTAAACCCTAAACCCTAAGGCAATTTTCTAGAAATTTAAGGAAATGACAAAAATGCCCCTCTTACATAATTGAGGCTAAAATGTAGGTTTTGACAATAGGTTAAGTTGTTGAACAACTTCAACCACTTCCTTAACTGAAAATGGACAGCACACAAGCCTCTAGCTCAGCCATTCATGTATCTAGCTTGTCTATAAATAGATTGAAGGAGAGAGAAAATGCATTTGTTTACTAAATTTTGTCCAACACTCAACCAAGTCCATTTTCTCTCAAACCCACGAATTTCCTAAGGCATTTCAGTTCCTTTATCAAGCCCCACGAACACCTTAGCAAATCAGTAACAACAAATCAAAAATTTGTTCATCAAAGGTATAAACCCTAACCATAATTTTTTTTAATGATCTGTTGTTAGATCTTGTAATTCGTTGTTAAAAGATGTTGTTTATAGTCTAATTTAATGATCTGGGTTGGTATATTACAAATCCATAACATCTAAATGCTTAAATCAATGATTTTCAAATTTCTGGAAAATAAAATTTTGTGATCTGACATCAAATGTCAGAGCCTATAGATTGTTGTGTGTTTATTGTTTTTATGGTTTAAGTGTTCACAATTGTAGCCTTGTATGAGATCTTTAATCTGAAAGTGGATTCACTATCATTGAATGTCTTGATCAACAAATATTGATGGTCAAAGGTCGTTGATGCACCCATGATCGGAAGAAATCAGGTAAACCCGAAAAGCCGAAAATCACGTCGATAGATTTTTAACTACATCGGATCCTGGATCGATTTAATGATTGTTGGATGTTGTTATTGTATTAAAGTTGGAGCTTGTTGTTTGTACTATATATCTATGCCTTAAAACCTGACAAACAATGAATATATCAAGCGTAGTAAGTGGTCAAAGTAGACCACTTGATCAAGCTTTGGTTTTCGGAAATCTCCGGAAAAATGAAGAACACGACTTCGGCTGTGATTTGACCGAGTTTGATTTTGTAAATCATTAATGTTAAGCTTATTTGTTGTTTCAAAGTTGTTCCTTGACACGAGAACTACTGATTTAAACCTTGATACCACATGAACAATGAAATGTAACCTAACTTAAAGTGAGATTGAAAGTAACTCGAACCGAGTTTACGGGTTTCGGAGAAACCCGAAATGACCCGACAAGGATTTAAAGAGTCAAGATCTTCATGTCACGATATTGTTTAACTAAGTCGTTAATTTTTAGTGGTAGTGTTACAAACGTATTTACATTATCAAAGTTTAAACTAACTCCAAAATTACTGCGATTACAATTTGTGAATCAAATTACAAACCAAGCACTTCGAAATCGGATCGACGGTGTTCTTGAACTCAAAGAACAACAACAATGATGACATATTTCGCTAAGCTAAAGACCTTAAGCGACGGTTTCTATTATTTTTAATTTCTAATATTCAAAAAATATTTAAAATAGAAAATAAATTATAAAAATTACAAAAATAGTTTTTAAAATTATTTTAAATTATGAAAAATAATTTACGATTATTTAGAATATTTTTCTTTAATATTTATAATTATTTGAATATTAATGATATTTAATTTATTTAATTAGTATATTAAATAAATTATAGAAAAATGATTTTTAATTGTTTAAAAATTATTTTAAATAAAGATTAATGTATTATAAAATATTTTAATATTTTTGGAGAAATTTCATTAATAAATTAATATTAATGATATTAGATTTATTTGATTATTAAATTAAATAAATAAGATAAAAATGATTTAAATGATTTAAAATCATTTTAAATGAAAATAAAGTATTTAAAAATATTTTAAGTTATAAAATATAACTTTTAATATTTAATGGTTAATTTCATTAATTAATGATTAATAATGATATTAAAGTTATTTAATATTTATATTAACTAATTTAGTTTTAAAATGATTTTAATATTTTAATAATCATTTTAAATGAAGATAAAATGTTTAAAGATATTTTAAGTTATAAAATATAACTTTTAATATTTAAAGGATAATTTCATTAATAAATTAATATTAATGATATTTATTTAATGATTAATGATATTAAATTTATTTAATAATTATATTAAATAAATAGTTTTAAAATAGTTTTATTAAATTAAAAATTATTTAAAGAGGGATATAAATGAATATTTTAAGTTATAATTAATGACTTTTAATATTTGAATAAATAGCTCATTAATATTTAAATATTAATGGTAATTATTTAATAATAATTTTAAATGTTTTAAAAATCATTTAAGGATAATATAAATGTTTTAAAAATATTTTGAGTTATTATACATAACTTTAATATTTTGGCAATGTTTTCATTAATAATTTAATATTGATTAAATGTTAATGATAATAGAATCATGTGATATTTAAATCATTTAATAATGATTACGATGTTTCAAAATTATGATAAATGGTAATAATTAATTAAAAAAATTATCATAAAGCCAGTGAAAAATAATGTGATTGATGTTTAAGTTATCCAAATGAATATTGAACTCATGTAGAGTCTTAAACTCTATTAGTACCCGATAAAGTTGTCGATAGACCGGCATGGTTCAGAAATTGATCTGGACATGGATAATTTAGTTAGTTAACTGTTTATTTGTGATTCAATGGTGGTTAAGGTTATGTAACAATGCGATTAGGAATATGTTGATGTTTGTTTGTGAAACCATGACTGTTGAACATGTGTGATAAGGTGATTAGATTATGTCAATCGCAATAGGCGGTGTTATGTGTTACGTTATGATATACTAATCGAACAAATGATTTGATTAATGATAGTCGTGATAGAAAAGATAAATCTAAGTTGTGTAAGTGTAAGCGGCCGATCGTGCAAAAGTATCCTAACTTTGCATTTTCTTTATGCAATGGACAAGTGTAAGAATGTTTCAGAATAATTATTATTATTATTATACAGATTGTTAAACCTATATTATATAAGCCCATTGATTATCAACATGTTAGTATATGATAATTTAGATAAATATATTCTGTTCGTTAATTTCTATAAATGATTATACAAGTGTCCCCACTTGGATAATCATTGTATTTAATCGCATGTTGACACACCTTTGATATACATATATGTTAAATTATATAAGACTTTTGTTATGAAAACCCGACAGAAATGAACATCCCGATAATGGGAAAATTTTTATGCGCTACGGCGGACAAAGGATGAACGATAATATCGTTCTAGCAATGTAGTATTGATCAATACAGGGCCCATGGATCTATACCCTCGAAGTTCGTAAGCAATGGCGGGTTACGGATGAATTTCTGCTTTAACCCTTTCGAAAATGAAAAAATATTCATGATATGTCACGTAAACCTTGTATATAAACAATACACGCTTTCACAAATTTGAAAGAGGGTTGTTATATTATTATTATTGGTACAGTTACTTCACAACTATTGATCGGTTGTAGAAGAATATTATAAAGAAAAAACATTTAAATTCTTTCACTTATATATATATAATACTTGTTGGGCACTCAAATGCTCATCCTTGCTTAATTTAAATGTTTTTAACTAAGTGTATGAAAAGCTAGAAGGTTGAGATGAGAAACAAGTAAAAAGAAAAGCAAATGTAATATGTTATTGGTATCTTTTGTAATAGATAGATCAGTATTAAGTTAATGATATGTATTATATATCATGTAAAGAATATAGTAAAGGTCATGCATGCTTGGGATTAGACTCTGATAAATGTAAGTTAAGTTTGAAATTCATATTATTGTTATTATTATTAGTAGAATTCCGCTCATAGAAATGGTATCGTAAAGTACCGAGTTTGGGTTTCAAGTATCTGGATTCGGGGACTCTACATCATGGTATCAAAGCTATAGGGTTAGAAACCTTAGGTGGGTTAAACCTTAGGCTATAACCTTAGAACAGAGGGAAATGTTGAAAATATAAAGAACTCATATAGAGTTTAAAAAAAAAGAGATGAATTGAATAAATTCATCGTCAAACAAAATAAAAGATAACTTATAAAACTATTATGTGCTGTGTGTATTAATTATTTACTAGTTAAGATAATTTTGTGGGTAGGTGTTTGAAAGGAATAGAATTAGGATACCCTTAAGTCATAAAGAATAAGTCGACATCCATGACCGAGTCAATATCAAAGCCAATAGCTGCAATAGAGGCTCACATTGAAAGCTACCTCAAAGAGGTGGTTATTTTGGAAAGTATAGTACTGGATCAAGAAACGCTAAGTGTAACTGATAGGTAAAGTATGGTTAAGGTATAAATGGTCAATGTTGAGTTCTTAAACTCATATGTCTGTAATGAGTTCTTAAACTCATAAGGTGTTGAAAGTTATGTGTGAATGGATATTGAGGATAATAGGAATAGATAGGTTACTAAGTAATTGATCGTTAGTGAAGGTGTAAGGAATAGGTAGTGTTAGTATTAGTTGAATATGTATAATTTTAGGTGGTGTATATGATAGGTATGTTGGTATAATGTAATATTTTGTATAAGTTATGGCAACTATTCCCACGACTTCGAGTCACAAAGGGATAGCGGATGTTAAAGCAATATGTGCTATGGTATGGCAAGTGCTATGAATATGGATTTATGTTGGATTAATGAAGTAAGTTGGTATGAAGATAGTAAAATTTATCTCGAATATTGGTTATCTGAAGAAACCAAAATTTCAAAATCTAATATTTTGAGTACATGATTGAGTGAATAGAAAGTTTTGTGTTATATGTTAAAGCGTTTACGATAAGGCTTAGAATGTAAGGTAATAAAGAATAATTTATAATAATGCCGCCAAGACGAAAAGCGAAACCAAAGAACAAAAGAACTCATCAACAAAGTGAGGACAACAAGACCCGATACGCAAAATTTTTGCGAATGCGGACGCTCAAGCTATGCAGAACGGATTACCAGCCGCGAAAAATCAACCAGATAATCGAACATCGAACGTTAAAGACTTCAAATCGGTTCTATTGCCAGGATTTAGAATCTCAACTGACCCGGTAGCAGCGTATGTTATAGCTAGAATAACGGCGGGGCAAGAGACAACTTTTGCCGCCTATAAGATAAAAGAAAATAATCTTGATAATACCGGAGATAAGCCGAAATGTGATAAAAAAAAAAAGGAAAAGTTTGTGTATAGAAAGTAAGGGATGGGAGGGATATATATCTTTCCTAAAGGTCCCAATCCAAGAAGGTATAGTAAATGTGTTATGTGCGAATCAATGGAGTATAAGGTGAAAGACCGTCCAAGAAAGGAAATGGAGACAAGGAATGCGAAAATGCGAAAAGGCAGCAGGGCATTGGCGACATCGGGATCGACATCAACAAATAAATCAATAGAATCAACTACAAACGTCTTCAACATGACCGTTCAAGATATCGTGGCAGCCGGGGATGCAACTCCAGGTATTACTTAAACCAATTTTATTTTCTTATATATTATTTTCTTATATAAATAATAAATTATTTTATAAAGTATTTTGAAAGAGGAATTTGAGTTCTATGTGACAACCCGATATTTTCTATATAAATAAATCATAAATTTTATGATATAATTTTTTTTTTTTATTTATTAAAATAAATATGAATGATATATGTGTCAAGGTAATGTGTAATTATAATTATATGTGTGATAAATAAAATTTATTTATTACATTAAGTATTGCAAATAAATTTATTTTAGAATTATTGATAATTATCAATTATATTTTTATACTAATTAATTTTATAGTAAAAATGTTTTTAATGTTTATTTTCCAAGGAAATAGGATAATTATATTATTTTATATGATATGATTATAGAATTTTTATAATACTTATTTTATTATATGAAATTATTTCGTAATAGTTAAGTTAATTATTTTAACTTAATTATTAAGGTTATATATGAAAGATAAATCGATATGGAATCCAAACCCTAATTTCGGGTTTTGATCAAGGAATGAGAATAATAATATTATATTATTATTTGTCGTTGTTATTATATATATGTATGATTATATGTGTAATGTTAATGTGTGGAATAGCTTTTATTATATTACAACTAAACCCTAATAATATTTTTATAAACCCTAAATATTAGTCTAATAAACCCTAATTTTGGTTCCGAGATAAGGAATAATGATAATAATATTATATATATATATATATATATATATATATATATATATATATATATATGTGTACTGTATGTGACCCAATAATGGTCAATTCAATTATGATGTATAATGGTGCGAATTTTGAAAACCCTAGTTTATCGTGGAAAACCCTAATTTAAAACTCAAATCGTGAATTTAAGGCTATTATATAACCGTGTTGTGTGATATATGTTGTGTGTTACTTCATGGTATGCTAATTAGAAACCCCTAATTATTAAATTTAAAACCCTAGTTTATATTTATATTTTCTAGATATTAGAAAACCCTAACTATGAATGAAAACCCTAATCCTAAAACCTAAACCGGAGGTTTGATCTCATCAAGAATTGTGTTACAAAGATAAATAACACGTGTGATAGACTTTAATTGCTAATTAAAATAAATTTAATTAGTAAATTAAAACCCTAAAACCTAGAACCCTAATTTAATTTCTAGAAACCCTAATTATATTATGGAAACCCTAATTATCGATATTATAAACCCTAATTGCTTTATTAGCAAGGTTAATTGTGATTAAGGGTAATAAACCCTAATATCCATGTATAAGATAATTACAAACTTACTTTAATTAACAAAGTTATTATTTTCAAAATTTTAGAAACCAAAATTATTTTATTTTATTTTCTTTATAAACCCTAATTGTTAAATCCTAAATTTGGAAATTTTTGAAATCCTAGTTGCTAAATCTTTAAGGGTTAAATGTTAAACCCTAAACACTAAAATGTCTAAACCCTAAACCCTAAGGCAATTTTCTAGAAATTTAAGGAAATGACAAAAATGCCCCTCTTACATAATTGAGGCTAAAATGTAGGTTTTGACAATAGGTTGTTGTTGAACAACTTCAACCACTTCTCGACCGAAAATGGACAAAGACACAAGCCTCTAGCTCACCATTCATGTATCTAGCTTGTCTATAAATAGATCAAGGAGAGAGAAAATGCATTTGTTTACTAAATTTTGTCCAACACTCAACCAAGTCCTTTTTCTCTCAAACCCACGAAATTTCCTAAGGCATTTCAGCCTTTATCAAGCCCCACGAACACCTTTAGCAAATCAAGAATAACAAATCAAAATTTGTTCATCAAAGGTATAAACCCTAACCATAAATTTTTTTAATGATCAGTTGTTAGATCTTGTAATTCGTTGTTAAAAGATGTTGTTTATAGTCTAATTTAATGATCTGGGTTGGTATATTACAAATCCATAACATCTAAATGCTTAAATCAATGATTTTCAAATTTCTGGAAAATAAAATTTTGTGATCTGACATCAAATGTCAAAGCCTATAGATTGTTGTGTGTTTATTGTTTTTATGGTTTAAGTGTTTACAATTGTAGCCTTGTATGAGATCTTTAATCTGAAAGTGGATTCACTATCATTGAATGTCTAGATCAATGATATTGATGGTCAAAGGTCGCCGAATCGACCACGATCGGAAGAAATGGTAAACCTGAATCAAAAAATCACGCCCCGATAATTTTTTTAACTATCCGTGATCCGATCGATTTAATGATTGTTGGATGTTGTTATTGTATTAAAGTTGGAGCTTGTTGTTTGTACTATATATATCTATGCCTTAAAACCCGACAAACAATGAATATATCAAGCGTAGTAAGTGGTCAAAGTAGACCACTCAGATCGCTTTTTAGGGTTTCGGGAAATTCCGTAAAAATGAAGAACACGGCTTCCGGCGGATTTGACCGAGTTTGATCTTGTAAATCATAATGTTAAGCTTATTTGTTGTTTCAAATGTTGTTCCTTGACACGAGTACTACGATTTAAACCTTGATACCACATGAACAATGAAATGTAACCTAACTTAAAGTGAGATTGAAAGTAACCAGTCGAGTTTCTGGGTTTCTGGAGAAACCCAGAAATGGCCTGACAAGGATTTAAAGAGTCAAGATCTTCATGTCACGATATTGTTTAACTAAGTCGTTAATTTTTAGTGGTAGTGTTGCAAACGTACTACATTATCAAAGTTTAAACTAACTCAGTACACGATTACACTGTGAATCAAAGCCACCAAACCAAGCACCACAAAATCGGATCGATGTTGTTCTTGAACTCAAGAACACCAACAATGATATTTCATCGCTAAAGACCTTTAGCGGACGGTTTCTATTATTTTTAATTTCTAATATTCCAAAAATATTTAAAAATAGAAAATAAATTATAAAAATTACAAAAATAGTTTTTAAAATTATTTTAAATTATGAAAAATAATTTCTGATTATTTAGAATATTTTTCATTAATATTTATAATTATTTGAATATTAATGATATTTAATTTATTTAATTAGTATATTAAATAAATTATAGAAAATGATTTTAATTGTTTAAAAATTATTTTAAATAAAGATTAATGTATTATAAAATATTTTAATATTTTTGGAGAAATTTCATTAATAAATTAATATTAATGATATTAGATTTATTTGATTATTAAATTAAATAAATAAGATAAAAATGATTTTAATGATTTAAAAATCATTTTAAATGAAAATAAAGTATTTAAAAATATTTTAAGTTATAAAATATAACTTTTAATATTTAATGGTTAATTTCATTAATTAATGATTAATAATGATATTAAAGTTATTTAATATTTATATTAACTAATTTAGTTTAAAAATGATTTTAATATTTTAATAATCATTTTAAATGAAGATAAAATGTTTAAAGATATTTTAAGTTATAAACTATAACTTTTAATATTTAAAGGATAATTTCATTAATAAATTAATATTAATGATATTTATTTAATGATTAATGATATTAAATTTATTTAATAATTATATTAAATAAATAGTTTTAAAATGGTTTTATTAATTTAAAAATTATTTAAAGAGGGATATAAATGAATATTTTAAGTTATAATTAATGACTTTTAATATTTGAATAAATAGCTCATTAATATTTAAATATTAATGGTAATTATTTAATAATAATTTTAAATGTTTTAAAAATCATTTAAGGATAATGTAAATGTTTTAAAAATATTTTTGAGTTATTATACATAACTTTAATATTTTGGCAATGTTTTCATTAATAATTTAATATTGATTAAATATTAATGATAATAGAATTATGTGATACTTAAATCATTTAATAATGATTAGGTGTTTGATGTTTCAAAATTATGATAAATGGTAATAATTAATTAAAATTATCATAAGGCCATGAAAAATAATGCGATTGATGTTTAAGTTATCCAAATGAATATTGAACTCTCGTGATATAGTCTTAGACTCTATTAGTACCATAAAGTTGTCGATAGACCCAATGTGGTTCGAAATTGATCCGGACATGGATAATTTAGTTAGTTAACTGCTTATTTGTGATTCAATGGTGGTTAAGGTTATGTAACAATGCGATTAGGAATGTGTTGATGTTTGTTTGTGAAACCATGACTGTTGAACATGTGTGATAAGGTGATTAGATTATGTGTTGACTGCAATAGGCAGTGTTATGTGTTACGTTATGATATACTAATCGAACAAATGATTTGATTAATGATAGTCGTGATAGAAAAGATAAATCTAAGTTATGTAAGTAAAGTAAATAACAAGATCGTGCAAGTATCCTAACTTTGCATTTTCTTTATGCAATGGACAAGTGTAAGAATGTTTCAGAATAATTATTATTATTATTATACAGATTGTTAAACCTATATTATATAAGCCCATTGATTATCAACATGTTAGTATATGATAATTCAGATAAATATATTCTGTTCGTTAATTTCTATAAATGATTATACAAGTGTCCCCACTTGGATAATCATTGTATTTAATCGCATGTTGATACACCTTTGATATACATATATGTTGAATTATATAAGACTTTTGTTATGAAAACCCGACAGAAATGAACATCCCGATAATGGGAAAATTTTTATGCGCTTACTTACGGATAAAGGATGAACGATAATATCGTTTCAAAGAATGTAGTATTGATCAATACAGGCCCATGGACCTGTACACCCTCAAAGTTCGTAAAGCAATGGCCTTCGGGTTACGATGAATTTCTGTTTAAACCCTTTCGAAAATGAAAAAAATGTTCATGATATGTCACAGAAACCTTGTATATAAACAATACACAGTTTCACAAATTTGAAAGAGGGTTGTTATGTTATTATTATTGGTACAGATTACTTCACAACTATTGACTGGTTGTAGAAGAATATTATAAAGAAAACATTTAAATTCTTTCAGCTTATATATATATATAATACTTGCTGGGCACTCAAATGCTCATCCTTGCTTAATTTAAATGTTTTCACTAAGTGTGGA
Source organism: Panax ginseng (assembly GCA_020205605.1). NCBI lineage: Eukaryota > Viridiplantae > Streptophyta > Magnoliopsida > Apiales > Araliaceae > Panax > Panax ginseng. The sequence goes on from CM035133.1 coordinate 32,107,300, forward strand.
AAGCTAGAAGGTTCCGACCAAAAACAAGTAAAAAGGAAAGCAAACAGAATATGTTATTGGTATCTTTTGTAATAGATAGATCAGATTAAGTTAATGATATGTATTATATATCATGTAAAGAATATAGTAAAGGTTGCGTATTGGGATTAGACTCGATAAATGTAAGTTAAGTTTGAAATTCATATTATTGTTATTATTATTAGTAGAATTCCGCTCATAGAAATGGTATCGTAAAAGCACCGAGTTTGGGTTTCAAGTATCCGGATTCGGGACTCTACATCATGGTATGAGTTTAAAAAAAAGAGATGAATTGAATAAATTCATCGTCAAACAAAATAAAAGATAACTTATAAAACTATTATGTCTTTGTGTGTATTAATTATTTACTAGTTAAGATAATTTTGTGTGTAGGTGTTTGAAAGGAATAGAATTAGGATACCCTTAAGTCATAAAGAATAAGTCGACATCATCCATGACCAGAGTCAATATCAAAGCCAATAGCTGCAATAGAGGCTCACATTGAAAGCTACCTCAAAGAGGTGGTTATTTTGGAAAGTATAGTACTGGATCAAGAAACGCTAAGTGTAACTGATAGGTAAAGTATGGTTAAGGTATAAATGGTCAATGTTGAGTTCTTAAACTCATATATACGTAATGAGTTCTTAAACTCATAAGGTGTTGAAAGTTGACAAACTTGATCTGAGTTATGTGTGAATGGATATTGAGGATAATAGGAATAGATAGGTTACTAAGTAATTGATCGTTAGTGAAGGTGTAAGGAATAGGTAGTGTTAGTATTAGTTGAATATGTATAATTTTAGGTGGTGTATATATGATAGGTATGTTGGTATAATGTAATATTTTGTATAAGTTATGGCAGCTATTCCTGACTTCCGAGTCACAAAGGGATAGCGGATGTTAAAGCAATATGTGCTATGGTATGGCAAGTGCTATGAATATGGATTTATGTTGGATTAATGAAGTAAGTTGGTATGAAGATAGTAAAATTTATACGAATATTGGTTATCTGATGAAACCAAAATTTCAAAATCTAATATTTTGAGTACATGATTGAGTGAATAGAAAGTTTTGTGTTATATGTTAAGCGTTTACGATAAGGCTTAGAATGTAAGGTAATAAAGAATAATTTATAATAATGCCGCCAAGACGCAAAATGAAACCAAAGAACAAAAAACACATCAACAAAGGTGGAGGACAACCGGACCGAACCACGAAATTTTTTTGCGAATGTGGACGATCAAGCTATCGAAGAGCGGATTACGGTAGCGAAAAATCAACGGATAATCGAACATCGAGCGTTAAAGACTTCAAATCGGTTCTATTGCGAGGATTTAGAATCTCAATGACCGACGATAGTAGGCGTATGTTATAGCTAGAATAACGGTAAGGGCAAGAGACAACTTTACCGCTATATAAGATAAAAGAAAATAATCTTGATAATCTAGGAGATAAGCGGAATGTGATAAAAAAAAAAAGGAAAAGTTTGTGTATAGAAAGTAAGGACGGAGGGGATATATATCTTTCCTAAAGGTCCCAATCCAAGAAGGTATAGTAAATGTGTTATGTGCGAATCAATGGAGTATAAGGTGAAAGACCGTCCAAGAAAGGAAATGGAGACAAGGAATGCGAAAATGCGAAAAGGCAGCAGGGCATTGGCGACATCGGGACCGACATCAACAAATAAATCAATAGAATCAACTACAAACGTCTTCAACATGACCGTTCAAGATATCGTGGCAGCCGGGGATGCAACTCCAGGTACTACTCAAACCAATTTTATTTTCTTATATATTATTTTCTTATATAAATAATAAATTATTTTATAAAGTATTTTGAAGGAGGAATTTGAGTTCTCTTAGAAATCAAATTTACATTTAAGAAAGATAGATAAGCTTTTTATTTGAATAGTTAAAAGATCGGATCGATCAATTATGATCGAGATCTACTTTAATGATTGTATATGTTATGTACCTGGTAAGTATAGGTTTTAAAAGGTGATTACGGGGACGGAATCCTTATAAGGGAGGGTGAATGTGACAACCCGATATTTTCTATATAAATAAATCATAAATTTTGCGTATAATTTTTTTTTATTTATTAAAATAAATATGAATGATATGTGTCAAGGTAATGTGTAATTATAATTATATGTGTGATAAATAAAATTTATTTATTACATTAAGTATTATGAAATAAATTTATTTTAGAATTATTGATAATTATCAATTATATTTTTATACTAATTAATTTTATAGTAAAAATGTTTTTAATGTTTATTTTCCAAGGAAATAGGATAATTATATTATTTTATATGATATGATTATAGAATTTTATAATACTTATTTTATTATATGAAATTATTTGAAATAGTTAAGTTAATTATTTTAACTTAATTATTAAGGTTATATATGAAAGATAAATCGAGATATGGAATCGAAACCATAATTTGGGTTTTGATCAAGGAATGAGAATAATAATATTATATTATTATTTATCGAATTATTCTGAATATGTATGATTATATGTGTAATGTTAATGTGTGGAATAGTTTTATTATATTACAACTAAACCCTAATAATATTTTTATAAACCCTAAATATTAGTCTAATAAACCCTAATTTTGGTTACGAGATAAGGAATAATGATAATAATATTTATATATATATATATATATATATATATATATATATATATATATATATATATATATATATATATGTATGTGGGTGATAATGGTTGGTCAATTATGATGTATAATGGTGCGATATTTGAAAACCCTAGTTTATTTGTGGAAAAACCCTAATTTAAAACTCAAATCGTGAATTTTAAAGGCTATTATATAAGCATGTTGTGTGATATATGTTGTGTGTTACTTCATGGTATGCTAATTAGGAAACCCTAATTATTAAATTTAAAACCCTAGTTTATATTTATATTTTCTAGATATTAGAAACCCTAATTATGAATGAAAACCCTAATCAAAACCTAAAGCGGGAGGTTTGATCATCGAAGAATTGTGTTACGTGATAAATAACACGTGTGATAGACTTTAATTGCTAATTAAAATAAATTTAATTAGTAAATTAAAACCCTAAAACCTAGAACCTAATTTAATTTCTAGAAACCCTAATTATATTATGGAAACCTAATTATCGATATTATAAACCCTAATTGCTTTATTAGCAAGGTTAATTGTGATTAAGGGTAATAAACCTAATATCCATGTATAAGATAATTACAAACTTACTTTAATTAACAAAGTTATTATTTTCAAAATTTTAGAAACCAAAATTATTTTATTTTATTTTATTTATAAACCCCTAATTGTTAAATCCTAAATTTGGAAATTTTTGAAATCCTAATTGCTAAATCTTTAAGGGTTAAATGTTAAACCCTAAACACTAAAATGTCTAAACCCTAAACCTAAGGCAATTTTCTAGAAATTTAAGGAAATGACAAAAATGTCCCTCTTGTATAATTGAGGCTAAAAACTAGGTTTTGACATTAGGATGGTGTTGTTGAACAACTTCAACTCCACTCTCTTTGACTTAAAAAATGACACATCACAAGCCTCTAGCAACCGACCATTCATGTATCTAAGTCTTGTATATATAGGATTAAGAGAAAAAAATTGCATTTGTTTACTAAATTTTTACCAACACTCTCGACTAGACCTTCTCTTTCTCTCAAACCCACGAAATTTGTTGCTATTTCGGGTCCTTTAAAATAAGCCCCACGAAACCTTTAACAAATCGGAAACAACAAATCAAAATTTGTTCATAAAAGGTATAAACCCTAACCATAATTTTTTTCCAAATGATACGTTGTTAGATCTTGTAATTCGTTGTTAAAAGATGTTGTTTATAGTCTAATTTAATGATGCAGGTTGGTATATTACAAATCCATAACATCTAAATGCTTAAATCAATGATTTTCAAATTTACGGAAAATAAAATTTTGTGATCGACATCAAATGTCGGAGCTATAGATTATTGTGTGTATTTGTTGTTTTTTTTGGTTTAAGTGTTTACAATTGTAGCCTTGTATGAGATCTTTAATGATCCAAGTGGTAGAATCACTATCATTGAATGTCTTGATCAATGAAGTATTGATGGTTAAAAATACCATTGGTTGAGCCATTGATCGGGAAGAAATCTGGGTAAACCGAGAATCTGAAAATCACGTCGATGATATTTTAACGGTCGGATCTTGATTTAATGATTGTTGGATGTTTTTGTTGTTGTGTTAAATTTGGAGCTTGTTGTTTGTATATATATATATCTATGCCTTTAAAACGTTAAAACAATGAATATATCAAGATTTAGTAAGTGGTCAAAGTAGACCACTTTGCCTTTATTTTAGGTTTTAAAGAAATCTCGAAAAAATGAAGAACACGACCCTCTGGCGAGTTTGGCCAAGTTTGATCTTGTAAATCATTGCTGTTAAGCTTATTTGTTGTTTTAGTGTTGTTCCTTGACACGAGTACTCTGATTTAAACCTTGATACCACATGAACAATGAACATAACCTAACTTAAAGTGAGATTAGAAGTAACCCGGTCGAGTTTACGGGTTTACGGAGAAACCCGAAATGGCTGACGACAAGGATTTAAAGCTTCAAGATCTTCATGTCACGATATTGTTTAACTAAGTTGTTAATTTTTAGTGGTAGTGTTGCAAACGTACTACATTATCAAAGTTTAAACTAACTTTCGATTAACATGATTACCTTTGGAAGATTATCAATAGAGGTCAAACCAAGCACCACAAAAGGGGGATGACGGTGTTCTTGAACTCAAAGAACACCAACAACGACATATATACATCGCTAAAGACCTTCTAGCGACGGTTTCTATTATTTTAATTTCTAATATTAGAAAAATATTTAAAATAGAAAATAAATTATAAAAATTACAAAAATAGTTTTTAAAATTATTTTAAATTATGAAAAATAATTTACGATTATTTAGAATATTTTCATTAATATTTATAATTATTTGAATATTAATGATATTTAATTTATTTAATTAGTATATTAAATAAATTATAGAAAAATGATTTTAATTTTAATTGTTTAAAAATTATTTTTAAAAAAATTTTAATGTATTATAAATATTTTAATATTTTTGGAGAAATTTCATTAATAAATTAATATTAATGATATTAGATTTATTTGATTATTAAATTAAATAAATAAGATAAAAATGATTTTAATGATTTAAAATCATTTTAAATGAAAATAAAGTATTTAAAAATATTTTAAGTTATAAAATATAACTTTTAATATTTAATAGTTAATTTCATTAATTAATGATTAATAATGATATTAAAGTTATTTAATATTTATATTAACTAATTTAGTTTAAAAATGATTTTAATATTTTAATAATCATTTTAAATGAAGATAAAATGTTTAAAGATATTTTAAGTTATAAAATATAACTTTTAATATTTAAAGGATAATTTCATTAATAAATTAATATTAATGATATTTATTTAATGATTAATGATATTAAATTTATTTAATAATTATATTAAATAAATAGTTTTAAAATGGTTTTATTAATTTAAAATTATTTAAAGAGGATATAAATGAATATTTTAAGTTATAATTAATGACTTTTAATATTTGGATAAATAGTTCATTAATATTTAAATATTAATGGTAATTATTTAATAATAATTTTAAATGTTTTAAAAATCATTTAAGGATAATATAAATACTTTAAAAATATTTTGAGTTATTATATATAACTTTAATATTTTGGCAATGGTTTCATTAATAGTTTAATATTAATTAAATATTAATGATAATAGAATTATTTGATATTTAAATCATTTTATAATGATTAGATGTTTGAAAATTTGTGATAAATTATGATAAATGATAATAATTATTTAAAAATTATTATAAAGCCATGAAAGATAATGTGATTGATGTTTAAGTTATCCAAATGAATATTGAACTCTTGTATAGAGTCTTAGACTCTATTAGTTACCGAAATAAAGTTGTCGATGAACCCGGCGTGGTTCGAAAAATTGATCTGGACATAGATAATTTAGTTAGTTAAAGGTTTATTTGTGATTGATGGTGGTTAAGGTTATGTAACAATGTAATTAGGAATGTGTTGATGTTTGTTTGTGAAACCATGATTGTTGAACATGTGTGATAAGGTGATTAGATTATGTCTTTGTTGCAATAGGCGATTGTTATGTGTTACGTTATGATATACTAATCGGTAAAATGATTTGATTAATGATAGGTAAGTGATAGAAAAGATAAATCTAAGTTGCGTAAGTGTAGCGGTAGCATCGAAATGATATCTAACTTTGCATTTTCTTTATGCAATGGACAAGTGTAAGAATGTTTCAAAAATAATTATTATTATTATTATACAGATTATTAAACCTATATTATATAAGCCCATTGATTATCAACATGTTAGTATATGATAATTGGGATAAATATATTACATTAGTTAATTTCTATAAATGATTATACAAGTGTCCCCACTTGGATAATCATTATATTCATCGCATGTTGATACACCTTTGATATACATATATGTTGAATTATATAAGACCTTTGTTATGAAAACCGAAGCGAAATGAACATCCAGATAATGGGAAAATTTTTATATTATTCTGGCGGAATGAAGGATGAAACGATAATATCGTTCTAGCAATATAGTATTGATCAATCTGAGGGCCCGTGGAATTTGTACACCCTCGAACAAAAAGTAAGCAATGCCGGTTCTGAGATGAATTTACTGTTAAACCTTTTAGAAAATGAAAACAATGTTCATGATATGTCACAAAACCTTATAAATAAACAATACAGCAGTTTCAAAAAATTTGAGCGAGGGTTGTTATGCTATTATTATTAGTGCAGTTACTTCACAACTCTTGGTTGGTTGTGAAGAATATTATAAAAAAATATTTAAATTCTTTGAAACATATATATATATACTTCTTTGGGCACTCAAATGCTCATCCTTGCTTAATTTAAATGTTTTTAGCTAAGTATGAAAAGCTAGAAGGCTCGGCGGGAACAAGTGAAAAGGAAAGCAAAGCGAGAATATGTTATTGGTATCTTTTGTAATAGATAGACTGTATTAAGTTAATGTTATGTATTATATATCATGTAAAGAATATAGTAAAGGTTGCGTACTTGGGATTAGACTACGATAAATGTAAGTTAAGTTTGAAATTCATATTATTATTATTATTATTAGTATTATTCCGCTCATAGAAATGGTATAAATAAATCTGAGAGTTTGGGTTTCAAGTATCTGGATTAGGGACTCTACATCATGGTATCAAAGCTATAGGGTTAGAAACCTTAGGTGGGTTAGACCTTAGGCTATAACCTTAGAACAGGAGAAATGTTGAAAATATAAATAACTCATATATAGTTTAAAAAAAGAGATGAATTGAATAAATTCATCGTCAAACAAAATAAAAGATAACTTATAAAACTATTATGTCTTTGTGTGTATTAATTATTTGCTAGTTAAGATAATTTTGTGTGTAGGTGTTTGAAAGGAATAGAATTAGGATACCCTTAAGTTAAGTAAAGAATAATAAGTCGACATCCATGGCCAGAGAAGCCAATATCAAAGCCGATAGGCTGCAATAGAGGCTCACATTGAAAGCTACCTCGAAGAGGTGGTTATTTTGGAAAGTATAATCTTTGGATCAAGAAGCGCTAAAATTATGGCGATAGGTAAAGTATGGTTAAGGTATAAATGGTCAATGTTGAGTTCTTAAACTCATATATTTGTGATGAGTTCTTAAACTCATAAGGTGTTGAAAGTTGTGACAAACTTGATACGATTGTGTGTGAATGGATATTGAGGATAATAGGAATAGATAGGTTACTAAGTAATTGATCGTTAGTGAAGGTGTAAGGAATAGGTAGTGTTAGTATTAGTTGAATATGTATAATTTTAGGTGGTATATATGATAGGTATGTTGGTATAATGTAATATTTTGTATAAGTTATGGCGGCGATTCCAGACTTCTTGAGTCACAAAGGGATAGCGGATGTTAAAAGCAATATGTGTTATGGTATGGCAAGTGTTATGAATATGGGTTTATGTTGGATTAATGAAGTAAGTTGGTATAAAGATAGTAAAATTTATCGAATATTGGTTATCTGATGAAACCAAAATTTCAAAATCTAATATTTTGAGTACATGATTATTTGAATAGAAAGTTTTGTGTTATATGATAAGCGTTTACGATAAGGTTTAGAATGTAAGGTAATAAAGAATAATTTATAATAATGCGAAATCAAGGCGAAAATGAAACCAAAGAACAAAAGAACACATCAACAAAATTTGGAGGACAACGAGACCCGAAACCACGAAATTTTTTTGCGAATGTGGACGATCAAGCTATGCGAGCGGATTACTAGTACGAAAAATCAACGAGATAATCGAACGTCGAGCGTTAAAGACTTTAAAGTGGTCTATTGCGATTTAGAATCTCAAGCCCGACCCGTTAGCGGCGTATGTTATAGCTAGAATAACGGTAGGGGCAAGAGACAACTTTTGCCGCCTATAAGATAAAAGAAAATAATCTTGATAATCTGGGAGATAAGCAGGAATGTGATAAAAAAAAAGGAAAAGTTTGTGTATAGAAAGTAAGGGCGGAGAGGATATATATCTTTCCTAAAGGTCCCAATCGAGAAGGTATATTAAATGTGTTATATGCGAATCAATGGAGTATAAGGTGAAAATGTCCAAGAAAGGAAATGGAGACAAGGAATGCGAAAATCACGAAAAGCGGCGGGGGCATTGGCGACATCGGGATCGACATCAACAAATAAATCAATAGAATCAACTCTGAAGCGTCTTGACATGGCCAGTTCGAATATAAATGGCGGTAGGGATGCAACTCGGTATTACTTAAACCAATTTTATTTTCTTATATATTATTTTCTTATATAAATAATAAATTATTTTATAAAGTATTTTGAAGGAGAATTTGAGTTCTCTTAGAAATCAAATTTACATTTAAGAAAGATAGATAAGCTTTTTCTTTGAATAGTTAAAGATCGGATCGATCAATTATGATCGAGATCTACTTTACAATGATTGTATATACTATGTACCACTGGTAAGTATAGGTTTTAAAAGGTGATTAGGGGGGCGGAATCCTTATAAGGAGGGTGAATGTGACAACTTGATATTTTACATATAAATAAATCATAAATTTTAAGTATAATTTTTTTTTTTTATTTATTAAAATAAATATGAATGATATGTGTCAAGGTAATGTGTAATTATAATTATATGTGTGATAAATAAAATTTATTTATTACATTAAGTATTATGAAATAAATTTATTTTAGAATTATTGATAATTATCAATTATATTTTTATACTAATTAATTTTATAGTAAAAATGTTTTTAATGTTTATTTTCCAAGAAAATAGGATAATTATATTATTTTATATGATATGATTATAGAATTTTTATAATACTTATTTTATTATATGAAATTATTTCAAAATAGTTAAGTTAATTATTTTAACTTAATTATTAAGGTTATATATGAAGATAAATCGGATATGGAATCGAACCCTAATTTGGGTTTTGATCAAGGAATGAGAATAATAATATTATATTATTATTTATCGATTATTCTGAGATATGTATGATTATATGTGTAATGTTAATGTGTGGAATAGTTTTATTATATTACAACTAAACCTAATAATATTTTTATAAACCTAAATATTAGTCTAATAAACCCTAATTTTGGTTACGAGATAAGGAATAATGATAATAATATATATATATATATATATATATATATATATATATATATATATATATATATATATATGTTGTATGTGGTCAATGATAATGGTTGGTCAATTATGATGTATAATGGTGCGATATTTGAAAACCTAGTTTATTTGTGGAAAAACCCTAATTTAAAACTCAAATCGTGAATTTAAGGCTATTATATAAGCTGTTTTGTGTGATATATGTTGTGTGTTACTTCATGGTATGCTAATTAGGAAATTAATTATTAAATTTAAAACCCTAGTTTATATTTATATTTTCTAGATATTAGAAAACCCTAACTATGAATGAAAACCCTAATCCAAAACCCTAAATGGAGAATTTTGATCATCGAGAATTGTGTTACGGTGATAAATAACACGTGTGATAGACTTTAATTGCTAATTAAAATAAATTTAATTAGTAAATTAAAACCCTAAAACCTAGAACCTAATTTAATTTCTAGAAACCCTAATTATATTATGGAAACCCTAATTATCGATATTATAAACCCTAATTGCTTTATTAGCAAGGTTAATTGTGATTAAGGGTAATAAACCTAATATCCATGTATAAGATAATTACAAACTTACTTTAATTAACAAAGTTATTATTTTCAAAATTTTAGAAACCAAAATTATTTTATTTTATTTATTCTTTATAAACCCTAATTGTTAAATCCTAAATTTGGAAATTTTTGAAATCCTAATTGCTAAATCTTTAAGGGTTAAATGTTAAACCCTAAACACTAAAATGTCTAAACCCTAAACCCTAAGGCAATTTTCTAGAAATTTAAGGAAATGACAAAAATGTCCTCTTGTATAATTGAGGCTAAAAACTAGGTTTTGACAATAGGATGGGTTGTTGACCAACCAAAACTCACAACTCTCTTTGATTAACAAACAAGACATTGACTCTTGCAGCAACCATTCATGAATCTACATGGATATATATAGATTAAGAGAGAGAAATTGCATTTGTTAACTTTATTTTTACCAACTCTCTCCCAAGTCTCTTTCTCTCAAACCCACGAATTTGTTTGCTAAGTATTTGGTTTCAAATCATAGCCCCACGAAATTCTTTAACAAATCGAAAGCAAAAATCAAAAATTTGTTCATCAAAGGTATAAACCCTAGCCATTAATTTTGTCCAATGATACATGTGTTAGATCTTGTAATTTGTTGTTAAAAGATGTTGTTTATAGTCTAATTTAATGATGCAGGTTGGTATATTACAAATCCATAACATCTAAATGCTTAAATCAATGATTTTCAAATTTACGGAAAATAAAATTTTGTGATCGACATCAAATGTCGAGCCTATAGATTATTGTGTGTTTATTGTTTTTATGGTTTAAGTGTTTACATTTGTAGCCTTGTATGAGATCTTTAATCCAAAGTGGATTCACTATCATTGAATGTCTAGATCAAAGAGATATTAATGGTTAAAGGTGGTTGACCGCCATGATCGGGAAGAAATGCAGGTAAACCCGAATCCGAAAATCACGTCGATAGGATTTTTAACGGTCCGGATCTTGGTGATTTAATGATTGTTGGATGTTGTTATTGTATTAAAGTTGGAGCTTGTTGTTTGTACTATATATCTATGCCTTAAAATCGTTAAACAATGAATATATCAAAAGCGTAGTAAGTGGTCAAAGTAGACCACTTGACCTTTATCATGATTTTAGTTTTAAAATCTCGAAAAAATGAAGAACGACCCTCTGGCGAGGAGTTTGACAAGTTTGATCTTGTAAATCTGTTAATGTTAAGCTTATTTGTTGTTTTAGTGTTGTTCCTTGACACGAGTACTCTGATTTAAACCTTGATACCACATGAACAATGAACGAACATTAACTTAAAGTGAGATTGAGATAACGATCGAGTTTACGGGTTTGACGGAAAAACCCGAAATGGCCCCGACAAGGATTTAAAGAGTCGAGATCTTCATGTCATTGTTGTTGTTTAACTAAGTTGTTAATTTTTGATAAGGTAGTGTTGCAAACGTACTACATTATCAAAGTTTAAACTAACTTAGTCGAAACATACGATTACTTTTGTGAATCAAAGCGGTCGAACCAAAGCACCAAAACCGGATGACGGTGTTCTTGAACTCAAGAACACCAACAATGCAACATATTTACATACATTAAAGACCTTCTAATGACGGTTTCTATTATTTTAATTTCTAATATTAGAAAAATATTTAAAAATAGAAAATAAATTATAAAAATTACAAAATAGTTTTAAAATTATTTTAAATTATGAAAAATAATTTACGATTATTTAGAATATTTTTCATTAATATTTATAATTATTTGAATATTAATGATATTTAATTTATTTAATTAGTATATTAAATAAATTATAGAAAAATGATTTTAATTGTTTAAAAATTATTTTAAATAAAGATTAATGTATTATAAAATATTTTAATATTTTTGGAGAAATTTCATTAATAAATTAATATTAATGATATTAGATTTATTTGATTATTAAATTAAATAAATAAGATAAAAATGATTTTAATGATTTAAAATCATTTTAAATGAAAATAAAGTATTTAAAAATATTTTAAGTTATAAAATATAACTTTTAATATTTAATGGTTAATTTCATTAATTAATGATTAATAATGATATTAAAGTTATTTAATATTTATATTAACTAATTTAGTTTAAAAATGATTTTAATATTTTAATAATCATTTTAAATGAAGATAAAATGTTTAAAGATATTTTAAGTTATAAAATATAACTTTTAATATTTAAAGGATAATTTCATTAATAAATTAATATTAATGATATTTATTTAATGATTAATGATATTAAATTTATTTAATAATTATATTAAATAAATAGTTTTAAAATAGTTTTATTAATTTAAAAATTATTTAAAGAGGATATAAATGAATATTTTAAGTTATAATTAATGACTTTTAATATTTGAATAAATAGCTCATTAATATTTAAATATTAATGGTAATTATTTAATAATAATTTTAAATGTTTTAAAAATCATTTAAGGATAATATAAATACTTTAAAAATATTTTGAGTTATTATAAATAACTTTAATATTTTGGCAATGGTTTCATTAATAGTTTAATATTAATTAAATATTAATGATAATAGAATTATTGATATTTAAATCATTTAATAATGATTAGATGTTTGAAAATTTGTGATAAATTATGATAAATGATAATAATTATTTAAAAATTATTATAAAAGCCATGAAAAATAGTGCGATTGATGTTTAAGTTATCCAAATGAATATTGAACTCTTGTATAGAGTCTTAGACTCTATTAGTACCCGATAAAGTTGTCGATGAAATAGGCATGGATTCGAAATTGATCTGGACATGGATAATTTAGTTAGTTAACTATTTATTTGTGATTGATGGTGGTTAAGGTTATATATGAATGCGATTAGGAATGTGTTGATGTTTGTTTGTGAAACCATGATTTGTTGAACATGTGTGATAAGGTGATTAGATTATGTCTTGATTTGCAATAGGCGGTGTTATGTGTTACGTTATGATATACTAATCGGTAAAAATGATTTGATTAATGATAGGTCGTGATAGAAAAGATAAATCTAAGTTGCGTAAGTGTAAGCGGTAGCATCGAGCAAATATCTAACTTTGCATTTTCTTTATGCAATGGACAAGTGTAAGAATGTTTCAAAAATAATTATTATTATTATTATCTGATTATTAAACCTATATTATATAAGCCCATTGATTATCAACATGTTAGTATATGATAATTTAGATAAATATATTTTGTTAGTTAATTTCTATAAATGATTATACAAGTGTCCCCACTTGGATAATCATTATATTCAATCGCATGTTGATACACCTTTGATATACATATATATTTGAATTATATAAGACCTTTGTTATGAAAACCCGTGAAAAATGAACATCCAGATAATGGGAAAATTTTTTATATGTATTTCTGGCGGACAAAGGATGAACGATAATATCGTTCTAGCAATATAGTATTGATCAATCTGAGGCCCATGGATTTGTACACCCTCGAACAATGTAAGCAATGGCCGGTTCTGAGATGAATTTACTGTTTAAACCTTTTGAAAATGAAAAAAATGTTCATGATATGTCACGAAACCTTATAAATAAACAATACACGGTTTCAAAAATTTGAAAGAGGGTTGTTATGTTATTATTATTGAGTACAGATTACTTCACAACTCTTGGTGGTTGTAGAAGAATATTATAAAACATTTAAATTCTTTCAAACATATATATATATAATACTTACTTTGGGCACTCAAATGCTCATCCTTGCTTAATTTAAATGTTTTCATTTAAGTATGAAAAGCTAGAAGGTTGGACGAAACAAGTGAAAAGGAAAGCAAACAAAATATGTTATTGGTATCTTTTGTAATAGATAGAATGTATTAAGTTAATGATATGTATTATATATCATGTAAAGAATATAGTAAAGGTTAACGTACTTGGGATTAGACTACGATAAATGTAAGTTAAGTTTGAAATTCATATTATTGTTATTATTATTAGTATAATTCCGCTCATAGAAATGGTATCGTAAAAAAAGTATCTCGGATTCGGGGTTTGGGTTTTTTACAAGTAGTTCAATGTATTAATTCGGAAAACCTTTATTTTCAATAAAATATTTTTTCGGGGGTCCACTCTGATTGTAGATAATTACATTATTCATTACATCTTGTACAAGTGACTTTTATCCGCCACCAAGGATATATAACAGTTCATTAAACAATTTTATAGTTTAATTCTATCATTCTATATTACAAGTCTTCGCTTGACCTTCACGTTCATTCATATAATGAATAGCACATCGTCTGGATACCGATCAGCTTGATCTTTACGGGATCCTTAAGTTCTTTCTAACATCGTTCGCTGAAAATGTTTTTATTTAAAGCAAGTGTGAGAATTCAATTGCTCAGCAAGTCATAGCAGTTGAACAAACAACTTCAAGAATTCAAACATTCCTTTAAGACTTCAATAACCGAACAAAGGTTATGAAGTAGCTTGAATAATAGGAATATTCTCGATTCCTATCATTTTAAAACATTAAACATATTCGCTTAGAAATACTCTCATTCTCTACTTTCTTTCATACACATTCTGTCTGGCTAGAATCAATAGCATAGACTTAACAATAACGGTTCATGTATAAACAGAACAAGCTCATATTGAACAGTTCAATCACAGAACAGTTCATATCATAGAAACACCGAAGTGTTCACATTGTGGCATAATGCCTCATACATTTTAACACCTTGTACAAATATCACACATTTCCACATAGACAGAACTTCTCAAGTTCAACATCTGAGAAGTTTTAGAAACTAGCATTCATTTGAAATATGAATGAAGTTAGGAAACTTGCCTTACGCATAGCTACAACTTATAGTTTACGCTGAACAGCTTATTCCAATTCCTATGTAGCACATAAGGAAATAACACATGTAACAATTAGTCATATACTTGACTTTACACATTAGTTTATTTAACTTCATTTCTTAGGGTGCACGTTCTTATAAACTAAGTTTACGCGACCAACTTCTTTTACTACCGGTTTACGGCTTCATGACATACGGAGATGTCTTACTTAATACGTTCATCATCTTTGATGATTTACATTCTTATCTTCTTCTTATAACTCTCCTAGGACTCAGCACACATCGTGTCTCTTCTAGTAGTCCATATGGTACTCTGAGTGGTTTCCCACAAACAACCAACAAAAAGTTCCGTCCTCATCCACACCGCCCATAACAAATGAGTTAGATCGGTTGCCAATTTTGTATATACCTTCGCTTTCTGAAGGAATTGTTTAGCCCAGCTCCCATATGTTAACCATCAAAGGTTACGATAGTACTACAACCTAACTTATCTTAACTTATCCGAACCATTAAGCTATAATGTATATTAAGTTAATTTCTTATTCCTTATGGCTTTCTGGCAACTAAATACCATACCTCAGGATTTATTCATCATCGTCTAAGTCATACAATCTTTTGTATACTCAGAACAATCATTCAACATTCACTTTACGCATTTATAGCGTTAAGCATTTTAGTTTATCTTATTCTTAACTTACAACGTTCGATTAATTCAACTCAGAACGTTATCCAAGTTATAAACATTAACTTGGCTTTTTTTACGTTATACGTACTTGTCTTTGATTCAGCTTCTTCACCCATCACAGGTTTAATTACTGATCTTCATTACTTTATGGTCAAACCGTACATGGAGTGTAGGTCCTACCCGTTTAATATTTGCGTACACTCAACCTTCACGTTGGTTAAAGTGTTCAACGCTTACATTTCATTCTATCATTCTCATCCGACTTACAATCGACTTTCATTAATCTTCTTACATTTCTCTACGACTTTCTTGATAATTCTTATCTTACTTATAACCCTCATCAACTTCTAAGTCATACAACCAGGGTATACTTAGAACGTTCGCTCAACGTGAATACAATTCACGAGGATCGTTTATGTATTCAACATTTACGTTGCTCATCTCTTAATCTCTCATTCAACCTTCATTCAAGGTTTTAATCGCTTTCAATCGTTATCCAACCCATGAACCCCATGTTCATTATAATTTCATAATGTCAAAGCCATACGGTTCGTTGTATGCTAAGACCGTTCACTCATCGCAATAGCGTTGCGTTCACAGCGTCTAAACGCTTCACATTCATCTCTCATTACCATGACATAACATCAAATTGGTATACATTACCCTCGTTAATCAACATCTAAGAAATCACAATTATAGCAATTCCTCACGTTCGTCTATCACGACTACGGTCCCCGGATATCGGTTACGTAACCAGTGTTCACATTCTTTGTCTTTTAATCTCATTAATCTTTTCTTTCAACCTTCATCAAAGGTTTAATACACTTAATTAAGTGTTACATTAGTTGAACATATGTTCATATTTCTTTCTTTCACATCCCCTGAGAAATTGAGTAGTTAAAATCTCATTTCTGGGTATTGCCCTACACTGGTGCCGCGGCGCCGTGCCCTTCTCTTTCTTTCACGCTGCGACGCCAATTAGCAGTAGCTAACGGCCCGAGGTCGCTTGCCCTTGGTGCTTACCCTCAAGGCGACGACTTCATATAAGCAGGCCGAAAAGTAAAACCTAGAAAAATTTTCTAAGTCTTTTACAAGATTGAGACGCTAGCTTTGAAATCTCATAACTTCTACATTATAACTCAAAACGAGATCATTCCAAATCCCTTTTCTTCCTTATCTTACGTACGTCGATTACGCTTGGACAAAACTTCATTCTAAATCCATTAAAATTCCATTCAATTGGCTTAAACTTCGCTCTTCATTCGTTTTACGATATTAACGTTCTTCGTTCGTTCATCCATAATTCGGTCATCCGAACTCGGAATTCGTTCGTTCTTGAGTCCACGACTCATGTTTTATACGTTCTCTTACATTCTTATGAAACCCTACATGTTCGGGTTCATTTATGAACTTTCAAATTCTCGTTCATCTTTTACGAAAATTTTGCCATAACTTCGTTATAGCTTAACTTTTAATCCGTTCTTCATGAACGTTTCTAGTGTTCCTAACCAAGCAATAAGCAAATAACTTATATGTGACTGTTTTAAACTTGTCCATCAACAACAATTATACTAAAATGGTTTTAAATTTTTCCATCAACAACGTTCTTCGTGTTCTTCGCGTGTTCTTCTCGTTCTTCGTTTTTAATCGATATTTTGGATTACGATTTAACTTTTTCTTGGAATTTGATGTTATAGAACATCATTCCTTACTTATTTGACCTATTCATTCATAAGATTCATTTGGATCGCTCAAAATCCTTACGAATCCTATACTTCCTTAAGAAATTTATAAACTAAATTCCAAATTCTTATTTCTTCATTTTCTCATGATTTCAACCATATGAAATCATTCTTAACTTTATCTACTTCTTATCTTCATTAAGTTATGTTTTTGAAGATATTAAACTTAAAGAAAATTAGAAGAAACTAGGGTTCGGATTACCGTTCTTCAATCTCCTTCCGTCGGACAAAGCATGAACTCGGGCTAGCTTTTCCTCATTCATCTTCCTCTTCTCTCCCATTTGAAGTCTCTCTCTCTCTCTCTCTCACAGAGTTGGTTGACATTTTCTAACCAAACAAATGAGCTTAAGGCTTGTTTATATAGAAAACCAAAGCTAAGGGCAAATTAGTCATTTCACCCCCACCTCTTTACTATTCCAAACTTAGCAACCAAGTTTACTTGGTCACCACCCTTACTTGGTGACCAACTGGCCTCCCTTTATGCACATGGGTCATCCCCATGGGTTGCCCCATGGGTTTTACCCATCCGGTGACCCATCGGTTCGATCCGCGGTTAATTTTCTTGGATCGGGCTTAATTAAATCTAACATTGGGCCTTACATTAATTCTTACTGGGCCTTCTCTGGGCTTGATTACACATTCCATTGGTCTTTATATAATTCAAGTCCAATTGGATTCCTCAAAGTCCATGAACTCAAAGTCCAATAAACTATTCGTATTCTACGCATTCCATTCTCGTATTCTCTTCGTATATCGTTCGTACGATATTCGTATTATATGTCGTACTAATCTTCGTACTATACTCGTATAATAACTAGTATTATATTAGTATTTCTCACGCATAATAACTCTAATTATTATACGAAATCATAAATTCTCGAAGCTCACTTTCCTAACCCTTAGGTTGTAAGTCCACAGGCGAAAACTTCCTTTTTGCCATAACTGAAATATTATTTAATATTCCATTACGTCTTAGGATTATATCATTACGCGTTTCTCGTAAATTCAAAATAAATCTCCGAGCATAAACGGATGAATAGTGCCTATTTCGTCTTTTTCCCCGAAGAATATTTTATTCCCGAAAATTTTTTATTTTCGTCTTGAAAATTCTTACTCGTTCAGTCTAGCTCGTAGCCAGAATTCTCCCGATTAATTATCATTCTAGGTTATAAAACGATTAATAAACACATAGCACAGAATATTATTAATAAAAATTCATTTACCATCTCTACATCAAATGCACTGATGATATAAAACTCATTTTGATATTTCAAATCAATTTCTGTCTAGCCGAAATAATTAGCATAGACATACCAAGAATAGTTCTTTTAAAATTCATTGGTTCCAAAAGATGAACCAATTCTTTCATTTTCAAAACTCGCACATTAGCACGATTTCAAGAAACTGCGAAATCTAGCATAGCTAGATGACTTGAAATATCTTATCCTCCATCTTCCTTCATTGTCTTACTTGCGATAATACTTAATCTTCTCTAGCACCTTCAATGCTAAGTCTACTGAAAATGACTCATTTCAGTCTAAAAATTCCTATTACTTAGTACAGTCCATCAACTTACCACACATTATGAGTTCAGGAACTTTCCACAATAATATGAGTTTAAGAACTATCTTAGTCAGACCATAGGCGTCCATTCGCTGAGAAGTTCAAAAACATACCATATAATTATGAGTCACGAACTTGCCATAAGTATGAGTTTCAAGAACTCGCACCTAATCTTATCGTTCTCTACCTACCAAGTATATACATGAGAAAAGATTCACCTTCTTCATATACATATTGATAGTGTGACCAATTCCAATGATTATCACTGTAATAAACTGAGCAGTTGTTACACCAAGCACAAACCTCTGCCCATACAAATGTTTATACAACTCAGCTATCACATGAGTCCTCAATTGAAATCTTACAACTTCTAACTTTCTCTTTACTTAATACGAATTTTCTTTAATTCGTATACTAGCCTTTGCTAACCTAATCGAGTTCTTCTTCCCGTCTTTACTTAGTGGTACCATTCATTCATAGCATTAGCTATAAATCATTCATCGTTTAACAGCTCGCCTGTTAATACGATTTACTATGATCACATGGTGATCTTCTTATCCTTCTCTCTACGATTATAGTCTTAGGTACTCATACCTAAGATTTATAACGTATCGACTCGATACCAACTTTTTAACGCCCCGAAATCCGGTCTATTTTCACATCCGGATTCCGTACGTCATGATCCCATCTTCTTCCAAACATACATCATTATATTGCTAAATATAACAACATACATCCTCAAATCCTAGGTTCTAAAACCTTGAAACCTCTTTCATTACAAATAATGATAATTACATTATTCTTTACATCTTGTACAAGTGACTTTTATCCGCCACCAAGGATACATAACAGTTCATTAAACTATTCTATAATTTAATTCTATCATTCTATATTACAAGTCTTCGCTTGACCTTCACGTTCATTCATATAATGAATAGCACATCGTCTGGATACCGATCAGCTTGATCTTTACGGGATCCTTAAGTTCTTTCTAACATCGTTCGCTGAAAATGTTTTTATTTAAAGCAAGTGTGAGAATTCAATTGCTCAGCAAGTCATAGCAGTTGAACAAACAACTTCAAGAATTCAAACATTCCTTTAAGACTTCAATAACCGAACAAAGGTTATGAAGTAGCTTGAATAATAGGAATATTCTCGATTCCTATCATTTTAAAACATTAAACATATTCGCTTAGAAATACTCTCATTCTCTACTTTCTTTCATACACATTCTGTCTGGCTAGAATCAATAGCATAGACTTAACAATAACGGTTCATGTATAAACAGAACAAGCTCATATTGAACAGTTCAATCACAGAACAGTTCATATCATAGAAACACCGAAGTGTTCACATTGTGGCATAATGCCTCATACATTTTAACACCTTGTACAAATATCACACATTTCCACATAGACAGAACTTCTCAAGTTCAACATCTGAGAAGTTTTAGAAACTAGCATTCATTTGAAATATGAAT
The DNA here is from genome assembly GCA_020205605.1 of Panax ginseng. Lineage (NCBI taxonomy): Eukaryota > Viridiplantae > Streptophyta > Magnoliopsida > Apiales > Araliaceae > Panax > Panax ginseng. The sequence goes on from CM035133.1 coordinate 32,128,000, forward strand.
GAAGTTAGAAACTTGCCTTTACGCATAGCTACAACTTATAGTTTACGCTGAACAGCTCATTCCAATTCCTATGTAGCACATAAGGAAATAACACATGTAACAATTAGTCATATACTTGACTTTACACATTAGTTTATTTAACTTCATTTCTTAGGGTGCACGTTCTTATAAACTAAGTTTACGCGACCAACTTCTTTTACTACTAGGTTTACTTTACTCATGACATACGGAGATGTCTTACTTAATACGTTCATCATCTTTGATGATTTACATTCTTATCTTCTTCTTATAACTCTCCTAGGACTCAGCACACATCGTGTCTCTGCTAGTAGTCCATATGGTACTCTGAGTGGTTTCCCACAAACAACCAACAAAAAAGTTCCCGTCTCATCCACACTGCCCATAACAGCGAGTTAGATCGGTTGCCAATTTTGTATATACCTTCGCTTTCTGAAGGAATTGTTTAGCCCAGCTCCCATATGTTAACCATCAAAGGTTACGATAGTACTACAACCTAACTTATCTTAACTTATCCGAACCATTAAGCTATAATGTATATTAAGTTAATTTCTTATTCCTTATGGCTTTCTGGCAACTAAATACCATACCTCAGGATTTATTCATCATCGTCTAAGTCATACAATCTTTTGTATACTCAGAACAATCATTCAACATTCACTTTACGCATTTATAGCGTTAAGCATTTTAGTTTATCTTATTCTTAACTTATAACGTTCGATTAATTCAACTCAGAACGTTATCCAAGTTATAAACATTAACTTGGCTTCTTTTACGTTATACGTACTTGTCTTTGATTCAGCTTCTTCACCCATCACAGGTTTAATTACTGATCTTCATTACTTTATGGTCAAACCGTACATGGAGTGTAGGTCCTACCCGTTTAATATTTGCGTACACTCAACCTTCATGTTGGTTAAAGTGTTCAATGCTTACATTTCATTCTATCATTCTCATCCGACTCACAATCGACTTTCATTAATCTTCTTACCGTTCTCTATGGCTTTCTTGATAATTCATATCTTACTTACTACCCTCGTCAACTTCTAAGTCATACAACTAGGTTATACTTAGAACGTTCGCTCAACGTGAATACAATTCACGAGGATCGTTTACGTATTCAACATTTACGTTGCTCATCTCTTAATCTCTCATTCAACCTTCATTCAAGGTTTTAATCGCTTTCAATCATTATCCAACCCATGAACCCCATGTTCATTATAATTTCATAATGTCAAAGCCATACGGTTCGTTATATGCTAAGACCGTTCACTCATCGCAGTAGCATTGCATTCACAGCGTCTAAACGCTTCACATTCATCTCTCATTACCATGACATAACATCAAATTGTTATACATTACCCTCGTCAATCAACGTCTAAGAAATCACAATTATAGCAATTCCTCACGTTCGTCTATCACGACTACGGTCCCCGGATATCGGTTACGTAACTCATGTTCACATTCTTTGTCTTTTAATCTCGTTTAATCTTTTCGTTCAACCTTCATCAAAGGTTTAATACACTTAATGAAGTTTTATATTAGTTGAACATTATGTTCATATTTCTTTCTTTCACATCCCCTGAGAAATTGAGCAGTTAAAATCTCATTTCTGGTATTGCCACCTTGCTTCTTGCCCTTGGCCACTCCCCTTCCTTTCTTTTCATGCGGCGCTAATTAGCGTGATAGCTAATGGCTCGAGTTTCATCATTTATGCGCCTTACTTCCAAGCACGACTAATAACTGCGCATTACAAAAGTAAGAAACCTAGAAAAATTTTCTAAGTCTTTTACAAGATTGAGACGCTGACTTTGAAATCTCATAACTTCTTCGTTATAACTCGGAACGAGATCATTCTAAAGCCCTTTTCTTCCTTATCTTATGTACTTCGATTACCCTTGGACAAAACTTCATTCTGAATTCGTTAACATGTCATTCAATCGGCTTAATCTTCGCTTTTCATTCATTTCATGTTATTAACGTTCTTCGTTCGTTAATCCATAATTCGGTCATCTGAACTCAGAATTTGTTCGTTCTTGAGTGCACGACTCACATTTTATACATTCTCTTACATTATTATGAAACCCTACACGTTCAGGTTCATTTACAAACTTTCAAATTCTCATTCATCTTTTACGAAAATTTCGCCATTACTTCGTTATAGCTTAACTTTTAATCCGTTCTTCATGAACGTTTCTAGTGTTCCTAACCAAGCAATAAGCAAATAACTTATATGTGACTGTTTTAAACTTGTCCAACAACAACAATTATACTACAATGATTTTAAATTTTTCCATCAACAACGTTCTTCGTGTTCTTCGCGTTCTTCGTTTTTAATCGATATTTTTGATTACGATTTTACTTTTTCTTGGAATTTGATGTTATAGAACATAATTCCTTACTTATTTTACCTACTCATTCATAAGATTCATTTGGATCGCTCAAAATCCTTACGAATCCTATACTTCCTTAAGAAATTTATAAACTAAATTCCAAATTCTTATTTCTTCATTTTCTCATGATTTCAACCATATGAAATCATTCTTAACTTTATCTACTTCTTATCTTCAATAAGTTATGTTTTTTAACATATTAAACTTAAAGAAAATTAGAAGAAACTAGGGTTCGGATTACCGTTCTTCTTTAATCTCCTTTCATCGGACAAAGCATGCACTCGGGCTAGCTTTTCCTCATTCATCATCTTCTTCTCTCCCATCCGAAGTCTCTCTCTCTCTCTCTCTCTCTCTCAAGTTGGTTGAAATTTTCTAACCAAACAAATGAGCTTAAGGCTTGTTTATATAGAAAACCAAAGCTAAGGGCAAATTAGTCATTTCACCCCCACCTCCTTACTATTCCAAACTTAGCAACCAAGTTTACTTGGTCACCACCCTTACTTGGTGACCAAGTGGCCGCCCCTTATGCCCATGGGTTATCCCCATAGGTTGCCGCATGGGTTTTACCCATCCGATAACCCATCGGTTCGATCCGCGGTTAATTTTCTTGGATCGGGCTTAATTAAATCTAACACTGGGCCTTACATTAATTCTTACTGGGCCTTCTCTGGGCTTGATTACACATTCCATTGGGCTTGATATAATCCAAGTCCAATTGGATTCCTTAAATTCGTATTCTACGCATTCCATTCTCGTATTCTCTTCGTATATCGTTCGTACGATATTCGTATTATACGTCGTACTAATCTTTGTACTATACTCATATAATAACTAGTATTATACTCATATTTCTCACGCAAAATAACTCTAATTATTATATGAAATCATAAATTCTCGAAACTCACTTTCCTAACCCTTAGGTTGTAAGTCCACAGGCGAAAACTTCATTTTTGCCTTAATTGAAATATTATTGAATATTCTATTACGTCTTAGGATTAATCATTACGCGTTTCTCAGAAGTTCAAAATAAATCTCCGAGCATAAACGGATGAATAGTGCATATTTCGTCTATTTCCCCGAAAAATATTTTATTCCCAATTTTTTTTTATTTTCATCTTGAAAATTCTTACTCGTTCAGTCTAGCTCGTTGCCAGAATCGTCCCGATTAATAATCATTCTAGGTTATGGAACGATTAATAAACACATAGCACAGAATAGTATTAATAAAAATTCATTTTATTAATAACTAATTCTTTAAACTTAAATTCTGGACAATCCGATTTTCCGGGTTGTCACATTCTTCCCGCCTTAAAAAAAATTCCGTCCTCGGAATTTCTTAAAACCAAACCCTTACCCGGGTTCTCACATAATTGGGTTTACTAGCTCCAAAGCCTACGAACATCTCGTTGCAGTTGGCAGATAGGTCAGTCACGTACCCAAGAGGTCAATGTAGAATGGAGGTCAATGTAGAACTAAATATTATTGACCTATCTTTGTGCCAGGAGGTCAATATAAAACTAAATATTATTGGTGTTGGTACATGTAATAATAATGTCATCCACATAAACAAGTAGATATATAATAATATCACCAGAGTGGAGAATGAATAGAGAAGTGTCTGCATGAGAGTTTGTCATCCCAGACTCAATGAGAACTGGTGAAGTTCAAGGTACCAAGCTCGTGGGGCCTTCTTGAGGCCATATATAGCCTTCTTTAATTTGCATACATGTGTTGGATTATCTCTATCAACAAATCCCGGAGGTTGGGCTATGTAGACATCTTCGAAAAGATGGCCTTGAAGAAAGGCATTATTAACATCCAATTGTAAATCGCCTTGACCTCTCTCGATTTTCAGGGCTAAGAACAAATGTATTGTTGTCAGCTTGACAACCAGACTAAAGGTATCATGATAATCCACTCCAGGTCATTGATGAAAACCGTTGACAACTAATTTGGTTTTATACCTATCAATAAAACCATCAGGAAGCTGTTTAATACAAAAAACCCACTTACATCCAACAAGATTCTGCATAGAAATAGATGGAACAAGCTCTCAGGTTCCATTCCAAACAAGAGAATCAAATTCATCATTCATAGCTTGTCTCCATTTGGGATCTTTTAAGGCTTGGGTAGCAGTAAGAGGCGCAATGTCTGATAATGAAGAAAGGACAGCAGTGAGATTCATCTTGGTTAGGGGTTTGTGGATGTTATATTTCACTCTATTGGTCATGGGATGGGTATTTTGATGGGTGGGTTGAGTTGAGGTTAAATTAGAAGAGTTCGCGGAATTGTGTGGTTCTGGTGGTAAATGGTCAACTGGTGGGGAGGGGAGGTCGACCGGTTGGGCATTTTGTGACGGATGTGGACATGAGAAATCCCTTTGAGGAGGCGTATTGAGTGAGCCACTTGAAATGGTTAGAATTTGGACCGGGGGAAGCTATTTGGAAATGAGCTGTGGGTGGGACGAGCTAGATGGGATTGGTGATTGGTAAAAGGGAAAGAGTTTTCAAGAAATTTGACAAGACGAGAAATATACGTTTTAGAAGTGGACAAATCAACACAGATATAGGCACTTTGTGTTGAAGAGTAACCAAGAAAAACACAAGTAGCGGAACGAGGGACAAGTTTATGTTGAGAATGTAACAATCCATAATTTTAAATATTTATTGAATTATATAAATATTTAATGGATATGTTTATCATTAAATAGATATTTGTTTAAATTGATTTGATTTACGTTGGTGAATTATTTGTTAAGTAAATAATTAAGGAGTTAAGAAAACTAATTGTTATGAGATAATATACTAATTTAATTTAATAATTAAATTAGAGAGTTATAATGATTAAATGAACTATTATAGTTTTAATTTGAATTTGTAATTTAAATGATGTGTTAGTTGATTAAATAAAGTTATAATTATAAAGAAAATTATAATTATGTTGTATTCATTTATGTATTAAAGTAATTTAATAAATTGTTATTAGAATTAATTAAATTGATTATTAAACATTTAATTAAATAAAAGTGTGACAAATAACCTTACTATAAAGGAGTTATTAAAATAAATTAAAGGAGTTTAATTCAGTTTTGCCAAACAAGGCTTAATGCATATTAAGTCTTTAATTTAAATATGTTTACCAAACAAGGTGTAAGATTTAATGGGTTATTTTTAGTTAGCTAGCCAAACAAGCCTTATGGCTTTTGATTTTCAAATAATATTATAACTGATGTCAGTTAAAATTATAATTATATTATATACTTAATACCTATATTATTACTATACGTTATATTCTAGTACGTAAGTTAAAATAGAGAAGAAAGACTCAGAAGAAAAAGAAGAGAAGAAGAAAGTTGAGAGAAAACTTGAGAGAATTCTAGAGAAGCTTTGAGAGAAGAATTGGGGAAAAGAAGATTGTTGATCAAAGGGAAAGTTATCATCTTCTAAAACTAAGGTATTATCTTAATTCTTTTATTTTTAAAGTTTTAGTTTTTTCTTCCCAAAATTCTTTGTAAAATCTTTGTAGAGGATTAATTATTTGTTATATATAGTTTTATATGATAAATTAGTTGTTGTGAAACTGTTTTCATGAGTTTGTATATGAGTATAGTCAATGAATTCATGTTATGTATGTAATTTGTGAAGAAAGCCATATTAGAGTGAGTTTATATGAATATATATGAATATGGCTTAGTTTAAAGTTAAATTAAGGTTTAATTAGTTATTTAGCTTATAAATTGACTATTGAATTTGAAAGAGGATGAATAAACATAAACAAGGTACTTTGAATTAACTATTTTGGTTGAAAAACGCAATCACAGTGATGATTTTCACTAAAAATGTCAAAAGTGAGGTTTAGCAAAAATCTTGGAGGCAATTTGGTTGGTATGGTTGTTCGAAATGAGCTTGGAGGCCTAATTTGGCTTTCCGTAGAGATTCAGCATAAATTAAGCATTTAAGTAGAAGGGACCCCCACCCGTGAGGGTAATCTTCGGTAGATTTTGGAAAAAAAAAACTAACAAAACATAGTTTACTAAAATGCGTATAACGTCTTCATGCGAACTCCGATAGAGGTGATTCAAAATGATTCGAAAAGAGGACGAATAGGCCTATAACTTTTGTTCTTTAAGGTTTTCAATTTGAAATCTTTATGAATGGTAAAAATGGTCATCTTTAGGACTGTTGTGTATTTGGAGCCAATTGGAGGGCGTCGGGATGCGCAAATGCAAGTGCAATCCTTTGTGTAGTAATATAACCTAATGATAACATGTTAGACATGTAATAGGATGTTGTATCAAGGTGTTAATGTGTATATGGTGCAATGGCATAATCACTTAAGTAGTGGAAATAAATCTAAATAGTGATGTTCATGAAAAGATGTGATTTTGTTAGTGAGCTATATGAATCTAATGTTAGTGTAACTAATGTGTATTGTCAATACATATGGTATGTGTAGGACTTGTGGTGAATGTGAGTAGTGATTGTTTAACCTACGCACGAGACAAGTTCCCTAACCTTTGCTACTTTATTATTCAACAATGTTACTTTTCACTGTTATGTTATACTTATGCAAATTCTCTATTTCTAATCTCTTGTTTAACGATTTATTGTCATGCAAGTTCTTTAACCCTCATTTATTGTTGAGCAAGTTAGTTAATCTTTGTTTATTTATTCCAATCGAGATTACCTTGGTTATTCAAAGTCTATACTCATTTATTATTGAGCAAGTTAGTTAATCTTTATCTCTTTATTCAAAGTCTGTATTATTATTATTATAAGAAGTGTGTTTATTCAGCTACTAATAACTATTGTTTGATCTTCGTTCTTCAATATCATTGTACTATCTTACGTTATTGTACCGAACTCTAAGTTGCTTAGCGATTCTTTACCAATTCAACTAATCTTTAGTTGATGAATGTTCTAAACTCTAAATTACCCTTGAAGTCTACCCAAACAAAACTTCCTTTGGTTTGTTTATGTACTCACACAACTTTGAAAGCATGTTGTCAATGATAACATTTGTTCAACTTAGAAATTGTTAATACTCTAGCCTTATTGATTCATTGATATACCTTGTTCATGAAGATATTATAATCAAACCCTTGAATAGTTATTGGTTCCTATTGGATTCAACCAGTACTTGGTTGATGAGCATTCTAAAAATCTAGACTTCCTTTGAAGTTAATTCCCAACCAAACTTCCTTTTGTTCGGAACCTGATAATCTAAGCTGAGATGGACAACCATATATCAACGAATTATTTTAGAGCTACGTAATAACGTTAAAATGTTTGTGCAATACATAGTACGAAGGTCTGATCACCTGGAGTATGGAATGATGGTCCATATAGTCGTTTAGACTGTTAAGGGTTACAGTAGAAACACCTGTGAACCTAGGACATAGATGATGATTATAGTCTTTTAGACTGTTAAAGGTTAAAGTAGAAATACTTGTAAACCTAGAATAGAGTTCGTGGTCTTGTGACCCTCAGTATATTCTTTGATGTTGTTATCTATTGTTAACTTAAACGTTCATTATTCCTTTGAAATCATAGCTATTGAATTAATTTTCTTGTTCCGGTAAGAATACTTTACCATTGAAAGCTCAGTTAATTGTCATTCATAAAATGTTATTATATATTATCCTTCTTGTGGGCAATTGTTTGATCACTCTTGCACAAAACAATGCAGATGAAGTTACAAAGTTTGAAAAGCTTTATACAAGCAAGGGCAAGGACAAAGTGCTTGATTAGACGACAACGTTTAATTTATATTTTATTTATTAAGCTTATGTAATGGATTTAGTTATAATCATGTTTTAATTTTCTGCGAATGATTGTAATAAAGGTTAGATGACTAGGGATTTATTTTAGACGATTTAACCCTTTAATGGGAGATTAATTGTTTAAACTTTTGAGTTTAATTATATCCTTTGTTTATGGGTAGTTAGTTATGATTTTTTTGGACAGTGAACACCAAATCTGTGGGACTGAAGTGCCCGGATTTGGGGGTGTCACAAGTTGGTATCAGAGCTTTAGGTTATGAACCTTAGGTGGGGAAACCTTAGGCTATAACCTTCTAGGAGATCAAAAATATAGAGGTGATAAACTCTTATCGAGTTGTTAAGGAGGAAGTAATACAATATTTATATGTTTATGTGTTAATGACTTATGTGCTCGCAAGTACTTAGGAGTAGCTAGTATTATACACATTAAGTCATGGGGTTGTTAAACTTTGTCGAGAAATGAGAAGGTCTAGCGATAAAGCACCAAGCCACGTTAGCGCAAGAAGATGTCGCGACTCAAGACCTTACTGAACAATTTGCAGATGACGAGCGGATATTAGCTCAGTCAGAATATTACAGAGGATAGTTATTAGCTGGGAATGAGATTGCACAGAAATGACTGAGAAAAGAAGTCAGCAAAGCATGCGAGAGCTGAAGACACGAGGGTGAAGGCTTCTAAACGCATAGGTCGTGTTGAAGACAAGTTGAAGAAGGCCAAACGAATGATGGAACTTAGAATTTAGTATTCTATTTTCTATATAGGTTGAGATTTATTTTTGGTATATGATAGATTGTCAATGGTTCGTATCATGGAGCAAGAGCGAAATGAAGTTGTACAATGTGGAATATTCTTGTAGATTGCAAGAAAAATATTAAGAATATATATAAATCATGATGAAAATTAATAAAATATAAATCCTGACTTTTGAAATAAATAGTGGGATATGATGAAGTAATCCTAAAATTTTATTATTACAGGTATAAATAGCAGTGAGGTTATTTGTGATGTGGTGATGTAATAAACGAATAAATACATCATTATTTATTGTCTTTAAGTGGTTAAGATAAGTTTGAAAATTTTAATGCGTGTGTGAACGATGATGTAATGGTATAAGTTTTAAACAGTAAGATGCCGCCTAGAAGAAGACATCAACGTCAACAGAGCCCGAAGGAATATGCATACAATAGGGAAGCTAACGCAGATCCAGTGCCGCAATTGGTGAATTTGCTGATGGAAACACTGTTAAATCAACTGAACTTCTGGCTATACAATCAAATCTCGATGTTCCAACCAAATTCATTCACAACAGAGCTGGAAAGAATGATTGATGTAGACGAGGAAGGTAATACGCTGGAATATAATCAAGCGTAGAGGGGAAGGAAGAGTGTAGATGATAAGGTGGATGATAGTTATCTTAGGTAATGCACGGAAAAGAAAGTGGGACAATAATATCAACGCTTGAAAATCGCAAGGGAAGGAAAAAGAAGAAGGTGGGCGTGTAGCAATCAAAAAAAAAACATGTAGGTGTTTGTTGGAAGGGAAAAAGGGTGTGCTTTAATTGTGGCTCGAAGGGTCACATTGCACCAAAGTGTTCAAGACCGAGGAAGGAAGTCTGCTTCACGTGTGGATCGAAGGAGCACTTGGCTCGAGAGTGCCCAAAGAAAGTGGTAGGGAAAGCAAGTGGAAGCAAAGGGGGCAGTGGCAAACTTGTTATTGTAGAATCAGCTCCGCCGAGTCGACCAACTGAACAATCATCCAACATGAAGATCCAGGACGCAATGCAAGGTATGGTTCCGATCAGATATCTATATGGTAACGTGTTATTTAATTCAAGTGCCACTTGTTAATTTATGCCTGATGAATTCGTTTAGAAACTAGATTCGATTGGAGAAAAGTTAGACTATTCCCTAAATATGGAAAGTGTGAATATTAATTCTTTTAAGTTGATGTGTAGAATTTATGTATTGGAATTAATATGGCACCTGTGATGTCTCTACCAGATAATACAGGAATGTTGTGTTTTATAGCGACGCATCCTATAATATGTTAGGCTGTGTGTTTAGGCAGAACGGCAGGGTCATTTCATATGGCTCGCGTCAATTAAAATTTTTATGTGAAAGGATATCCAACTCACGATTTAGAGTAGAGGTATTAGTGGTTTCCCTGAGGATTTAACGATATTACTTTTGGATAGTAGTGTGAGATATAAACAAACCATAAGTGTCTAAAGTATATAGGGGTATTTAAGCGTGCGTTGAAGTGATAGTAGGAGTTGATCAAGGATTGTGAATGCAAAATCCTAAATGATTATGGTTGCCAACGTCTTAAGAAAAAGGTAGGAGTTATTTTTATTAACTGTGCAAGATGGGTTCATAATAGAAATGACTAATTTGTGGTAGGAGGTAAGATATATGAAAAGTTAGAGGAGAAGTTGTTCAGGTGGAAATCCGTACAACTGTGCTAGACAGAGTAAAAGAAGAGTAGCTCCAAGATGAGGATGTCAAATTTATAATCGATACTGAGGGATAGTTAAAAGTAGAAGGAAGAAACTAGGTTTCACTAATGCTAGGAATTGAAAATGAAGTTTTGCATAAAATTTATATGTTGAATCAACTAAGAAGCGCGAAAATATATATATTGCCTTCGATAATAATATTGGTGGCAAGATATGATCATAGATTCTATGGTGCGTCGAACTTAGCATATTACCTATCGGACAGTGTGTGAAGTTGTATGTTAACAAAATTATTTCAAGGCACGGTGTTTCAGGGTCAATTGTGTCGAATCGAGATTCACGATTCACATCGAATTTTCAGAAAGGTTTGCAAGAACTTGTGGAACGCAATTAGAAATAAGTATGTCATATTGATTGCAAATCGATTGCCAAACAAAAAGGAAATCTAGACATCGGAAGGCATGCTAAGTGCACGAGAAGTTTTTGGTAACGTCATACGAGGAATCCGCATTGAGAAAGTTATGGGCAAGTTAAAAATAATTGAAGAGTAAGGTAATGTTCGGTGGGATTTCAACTGAGGACTCATATAGTGACTAAGTCGTACAAACTTTTGTATGGGAAAAGGTTTTGTGCATATACTTGGTTTATCACATTGATGATCATTGGAATATCGGTATCGCGCTATCCATGTATATGTGGTGGAAAGGTTATTCTTTTCTCATGTATATATTTGATAGTTAGATGATATTAGGATTAGGTTCGGTTCTTAAAACTAAAGCATATGGTAAGTTCGTGACTCATAATCATATGGTATATTTTGAACCCCTCAACGAATGGACGCCTATGGTCTGACTAGGATAAATTCCTAAACTCATATGATTGTGGTAAGTTCCTGAATTTCTAAAGTGTGGTAAGTTTGAGGAACTATAGTGGGTATAAAGCGGTTATAGTATAGGAAGCATTGATGAAGTTGAAAAGATGGTTTAGAGGTAGCCTTACCTCTACAGTAGAGCGCATTCACAATATTTTTCATGTTTCGGTGACATGATCAAACAAGCTCGACTGCAATCATGTGAGCAAGTACAAACCGTTATGGTTGTTCTATTAGGAAATTACTATCCAGATAGTCGATAGGAAAGAACAAGTGCTCAGAGATAAGCTGATACCTTCTGTGAAGGTGATTTGGAGAAACCACAATATCGAAGAGGCAACATGGGAACTCGAAGCTGAAATGATGAAGAATTACCCTAAGTTATTTGTTTAGTCTGTGTCTTCAATTCTGGGGACAAAATCTTTGTAAGTAGGGAAGAATGTGATGAATGATTTGTTTGAGTTGTGATTCTTCGGACAGAATCCTTATAAGGAGGGAAGGATGTAACAATCCAGAATTTTAAATTGTAATTTTAAATATTTATTGAATTATATAAATATTTAATGGATATGTTTATCGTTGAATAGATATCTGTTTAAATTGATTTGATTTACGTTGGTGAAATATTTGTTAAGTAAATAATTAAGGAGTTAAGAAAATTAATTATTATGAGATAATATACTAATTTAATTTAATAATTAAATTAGAGAGTTATAATGATTAAATGAACTATTATATTTTAATTTGAATTTGTAATTTAAATGATGTGTTAGTTGATTAAATAAAGTTATAATTATAAAGAAAATTATAATTATGTTGTATTCATTTATGTATTAAAGTAATTTAATAAATTGTTATTAGAATTAATTAAATTGATTATTAAACATTTAATTAAATAAAAGTGTGACAAATAACCTTACTATAAAGGAGTTATTAAAATAAATTAAAGGAGTTTAATTCAGTTTTGCCAAACAAAGCTTAATGCATATTAAGTCTTTAACTTAAATATGTTTACCAAACAAGGTGTAAGATTTAATGGGTTATTTTTAGTTAGCTAGCCAAACAAGACTTATGGCTTTTGATTTTCAAATAATATTATAACTGATGTCAGTTAAAGTTATAATTATATTATATACTTAATACCTATATTATTACTATACGTTATATTCTAGTACGTAAGTTAGAATAGAGAAGAAAGACTCAGAAGAAAAAGAAGAGAAGAAGAAAGTTGAGAGAAAACTTGAGAGAATTCTAGAGAAGCTTTGAGAGAAGAATTGGGGAAAAGAAGATTGTTGATCAAAGGAAAAGTTATCATCTTCTAAAACTAAGGTATTATCTTAATTCTTTTATTTTTAAAGTTTTAGTTTTTTCTTCCCAAAATTCTTTGTAAAAGCTTTGTAGAGGATGAATTATTTGTTATATATAGTTTTATATGATAAATTAGTTGTTGTGAAACTGTTTTCATGAGTTTGTATATGAGTATAGTCAATGAATTCATGTTATGTATGTAATTTTTGAAGAAAGCCATATTACAGTGAGTTTATATGAATATATATATATATATATATATATATATATGAATATGGCTTAGTTTAAAGTTAAATTAAGGTTTAATTAGTTATTTAGTTTATAAATTGACTATTGAATTTGAAAGAGGATGAATAAACATAAACAAGGTACTTTGAATTAACTATTTTGGTTGAAAAACACAATCACAGTGATGATTTTCACTAAAAATGTCAAAAGTGAGGTTTTAGCAAAAATAGTGAAAATTAATGGTTGTAATTTGGATGTTTATGTTGTTTAGATGGCTAGAAATGCGATAGAAAATATTAGATTATGTTTCTGTAAACCTATTACACCTTAGATAGGTTGGTATGGTTGTTAGAAATGAGCTTGGAGGCCTAATTTGGCTTTCCGTAAAGTTACAGAGCATAAATTCGCATTTCGTAGAAGGGACCCCCGCCGGGGTAATCTTCCAGGCCGATTTTGGAAAAAAACTAACAAAACATAGTTTACTAAAATGCGCATAACTTCTTCATGCGAACTCCGATTGAGGTGATTCAAAATGATTCGAAAAGAGGACGAATAGGCCTATAACTTTTATTTTTTAAGGTTTCAATTTGAAATCTTTATGAAGGGTCAAAATGGCCATCTTTAGGACTGTTGTGTATTTGGAGCTAATTGGAGGGCGTCGGGATGAGCAAATGCAAGTGCAATCCTTTGTGTAGTAATATAACCTAATGATAACATGTTAGACATGTAATAGGATGTTGTATCAATTTGTTAATGTGTATATGGTGCAATGGTATGATCACTTAAGTAGTGGAAATAAAGCTAAATAGTGATGTTCTTGAAAAGATGCGATTTTGTTAGTGAGCTATATGAATCTAATGTTAGTGTAACTAATGTGTTTTGTCAATACATATGGTATGTGTAGGATTTATGGTGAACGTGAGTAGTGATTGTTTAACCTACGCACGAGGCAAGTTCCCTAACCTTTGCTACTTTATTATTCAGCAAGGTTACTTTTCACTGTTATGGTATATTTATGCAAATTATCTTTTTCTAATCTCTTGTTTAACGATTTATTGTCATGCAAGTTCTTTAACCCTCATTTATTGTTGAGCAAGTTAGTTAATCTTTGTTTATTTATTCCAATCAAGATTACCTTGGTTATTCAAAGTCTGTACTCATTTATTGTTGAGCAAGTTAGTTAATCTTTATCTCTTTAGTCAAAGTCTCTATTATTATTGTAAGAAGTGTGTTTATTCAGCTACTAATAACTGTTGTTTGATCTTCGTTCTTCAATATCATTGTACTATCTTACGTTATTTTACCGAACTCTAAGTTGTTTAGCGATTCTTTACCAATTCAACTAATCCTTAGTTGATCAATGTTCTAAACTCTAAATTGAAGTCTACCCAAACCAAACTTCCTTTGGTTTGTTTATGTACTCACACAACTTTGAAAGCATGTTATCAATGATAACATTTGTTCAACTTAGAAATTGTTAATACACTAGCCTTATTGATTCATCGATATACCTTGTTCATGAAGATATTATAATCAAAGCCCTTGAATAGTTATTTTAATTTTCGGCGAATGATTGTAATAAAGGTTAGATGACCTGGGATTTATTTTAGATGATGTAACCCTTTAATGGGAGATTAATTGTTTAAACTTTTGAGTTTAATTATATCCTTTGTTTATGCATAGGTAGTTATGATTTATATAGACAGTGAACACCAAATCTGTGGGGTTAAAATTCCCGGATTTGGGGGTGTCATAGAGAATAAGGATGAAGCCACGGATAACATAAGCAACTGAACACCCGAAGTTTTGTGTAGTTGGGCTGAGATGCAAATAGTTTTTCAAAAGGAGAGGAAAAATGTAATTTGGTTATGGGTATACGATTTAGGGTCATTGAGACATGAGTGAGAAGAGATAGACCGGTTTTAATAATATGGCGATGACGTCATTCAGAAAGACCATTCTGCTCTGGTGTATGGGGTGGTGTACTAAGATGGGATATACCATTGGTGGAGAGAAACTTATCAAGGGCTTGATATTCGCCACCATTATCTGAATAGAGGGTAACAATACGGTGTTTAAATTGGTTTTCGAATAATGCCTTGAAGCGCACGAAGACATCATACACATGAGATTTTCATTTAAATGGATAATACCAAATATACTGTGTATAATAATCAACAAAAATAACGGATGGGATGAGGTTAAGGTAGAAGAAGAAAATGGAATTTTATGACTCTTAGTACATGAACAAGCATTACATTGTGTAGAAGAAAATAATGGACTAAACAGTGGTAAAGAAAACTTGGAAATAATATTTTTCAATAGTAAATGATGGATGACCTAGTCTAGAGTGCCACTCGGAAAAAGTTGTCTTGACACTAGAAAAAGCAAGAAACGGTGAAGAGATAACTGAAGGGGATGTAGTCGGCCACTCATATACGCCATCCTTAGGTTCACCCATCAAAAGGATTGCCCCCTTATTTAGATCATTCACCTGAAAAGCAGAGGATGAGAATTCAACAGAAACATGGTTAGTAGTGCAAAATTAATTAATTAAAATAAGGAAGGAAGGTATTAAAACCTAAATTCTATGTTAGATTTTCTTTAAGTTTTATATGTTGAAAAAATAACTTAATGAGAATAAGAAGTAGATGATGTTAGGGATGATTTCTTATGGTTGAAATCATGAGAAATTAAGAAAATAAGAATTTGAAGTTTAGTAAATAAATTTCTTAAGGAGGTGTAAAATTTGTAATGAATTAGAACAATCCGAGTGGATTATATGAATGCATAGGTGAAATAAGTAAGTAATGGTGTTCTATAACATCAAATTCCAATAAAAAGTGAAATTGTAATCCAAAATATCGATTAAAAATGAAGAACGAACGAAGAACATGAAGAACACGCGAAGAACACGAAGAACGTTATTGATGGACAAATTTAAAAACGTCGTAGGATAATTGTTGTTGATGGACAAGTTTAAAAACCATCGCGTATAAGTTAGATGCTTGTTGCTTGGTTAGGAACAATAAAAACATTCATGAAGAATGGATTAAAACTGAGCTATAACGAAGTTATGGCAAAAATTTTGTTAAAGACGAACGAGAATTAGAAAGTTAGTAAATGAACCTGAATGAGTAGGGTTTCATAAGAAAGAAAGAGAACATAGAGAACGTGAGTCATGGACTCTAGAACGAATGAGTTTCGAGTTTGGATAACCGAATTAAGGACGAGCGAACGAAGAGCGTTAAAAATGTAAAACGAACAAAGGGTGAAGATCAAGCCAATCGAATGGCACGTTAACAGATTTAGAATGAAATTATGTTTGAGGGGGATTGAAGTATGTAAGATAAGGAGGAGAATGGCTTTAGAACGACCTCGTTCTGAGTTATAACGAATAAGTTACGGAATTATGAAATAAGCGATTCAAGATTGTAAAAGACTTGGGAAAATTTTTCTAGGTTTCATGCTTTCGGTGCCTTGAACGCCACCGTGAGCCTTGGGAGGCGACTCACAGCCATGTGGCTCGGCCTTCACCATCTTTTTGAGTGGCGCCACATCGCGAGATGAAGAGCAGGAGTTGGCGCCGCAGCCCCAGACCAGAGAAGGAGGTACTGAAGAGTCGCGCTGCAGCGCGAGAGATAGTAAGGAGAGTGGCGCCGCAACACCGATGTAGGGCAAGGCCCAGTGTTGAGCTTTTAACTGCTCAAATCCTAGGGGAAGTGTAACGAAAACTATTGAGTGTATAGATTATCGAATGTAACACTTAAACAAGTGAAATAAACCTTTAATGAAGGTTGAACAAAAAGATTAATCGAGATTAAAAGACATAGAATGTGAACGCGAGTTACAGAATTGATATCTGGGGACCGTAGTCGCGATAAAGAAATGTGAGGGATTGCTATGATTGTGGTTCCTTAGATATTGAGTGATGAGAGTAACGTATAACATTTCGATGTTATGATATAGTAGTGGGAGATAAGTGTAAAGCGTATAGTCGCGGTGAATGCAATGCAGTTGCATTGAATGATCTGTCTTAGCATACAATGAACGGTATGGCTTCGACAGTAAGAAAGAATAATGAACATGGGGTTCATGGGATGGATAATGATCGAAAGCGATTAAACCTTGAGTAAAGGTTGAATGAGAGATTAAGAGACGAGCAACGTAAATGTTGAATACTTAAATAATCTTCATGAATCGTATTCACGTCGGGCGAACGTTTTAAGTATACCCTGGTTGTATGACATAGACATTGACGAAAGTATTAATTAAGATACGAATGGTATTAAGAAAGCCGTAACGAACGGTAATAAGATTAATGAAAGCTGAATATGGGTCGGATAAGAATGAATCCTGAGGTATGGCATTTAGTTATCAGAAAGCTAAAAAGATTAAGAAATTGACTTAATGAACGTTATAGTTAATGGTTCAGATAAGTTACGATAAGTTTAGGTTGTGGTACACTCATAACCTTTGATGGTTGACATATGGGAGCTGGGCTAAACAATTCCTTCAAAGAGCGAAGGTATATACAAAACTGGCAACCGATCTAACTCACTGTGATGGCAGTATAGATGAGACGGGAACTTATTTGTTGGTTGTTTGTGGGAAACCACTCAAAGTACCATATGGACTACTAACAGAGAAGCGATGTGTACTGAGTCCTACAAGAGTTATAAGAAGAAGATAAGTTTGCAAATCATCAAAGATGATGAACGTTTTGAGTAAGACATCTCAGTATGTCATGAAGCCATAAACTAGTAAAGGAAGTTAGTCGCGTAAACTTATATTGCAAGAACGCGAACCTTAAGAAGTAAAGTTAAGTAAACCAATGCGTGAGTTCAATATATGACTAATTGGTGTTTATGTTTTCTCCTTATGTGTATATAGGAATTGGAATGAGCAGTTCAACGTAAGATGTAGCTGTGTGTAAGGAAAGTTTCTTAACTTCTTTCATATTCTAAATGATTGCTAGTTTCTTAAACTTCTCAGTTGAACTTGAGAAGTTCTGTCTATGTGTGAATGCATGATATTTGTACAAGGTGGTAGAACGTATGAGGCCTTGAGCCACAATGTGAACACTTCGGTGTTTCTATGATATGAATTATTCTGTGATTGAACTGTTCAATAAGAAAATGCTCTGTCTATACATGATTCGTTATTGTTAAGTCTGTGTTAATGATCCTTGCCAGACAGGATGAGTATTAAAAAGGTAGAAGAATGAAAGTATTTCGAAGTGCATGTGAATAATGTTTTAAAATGATAGGAATCGAGATTATTCCTAGTATTCAAGATGCTTCATAACCTTTGTTTAGTTATCGAAGTTCTAAAGAGATGTTTGAATTCTTAAAGTTGTTTGTTCAACTGCTATGACTTGTTGGGCAATTGAATGCTCACACTTGCTTTAAATGAAAAATATTTTCAGCGAACGATGTTAGAAGAACTTAAGGATCTCATAAAGATCAAGCTGACGGTATCCAGATGAAGTGCCATTCAGAATGTGAATGAGCGAGAAGATCAAGTGAAGACCTGCAACATAGAAAGATGAAATTGAACTATAGACTATTTTAAGGAACTATTATGTATCCTTGGTGGAAGATAAAAGTCACTCTTGTAAGATGAAATGAATAATGTATTTATAATTATTTGTAATGAAAAAGGTTATAAGGTTTCCAGAACCTGAGATTTGAGAGTATATGTTGTTATATTTCAGTATATAATAATGTATGTTGGATTAATGATGTACTCGTGATGTACGGAATCCGGGTGTGAAGATAGACCGGATTTTGCGGCGTCACGGGACTAATAATGCAAACATCTGGACCGTCACTCCGCTCCCCGACTAGTCCCAGCTATATTATCATTTCCTGAAGAGAACAATGAAAGAAAAGGGTGAGCTTAACTAGCCTAGTAAGAAATATTATGACTAAGATAATGTAGAATAATTTATCGTTAGTCTTCAATAGTGTTAAACTGATAAAATATAATAAACATCAAGTTTAACTGCAGCGGAACAAGCAATCTATTAGAAGAGTCAAGTAGAGCATGATATCTACTATCTTCTATGATTTAAAAAGCTTATCATTAATTTTATCGCTGAGACTCAGCTTAATAAAAATCCACATCACTGAATTATCCATGCACTATGGGCCAAGAATATTCATTAGCATCATGACCACGAATTATCCATGCACTACGGGCCAAGGATATTCGTGTTTTCATCAATGGTCATGATCATGCCAGCAACTGTCCATCAATGCACTACGGGCCAATGAGTACTTTTGTCACATCATTTGTAATATTACGATTATGATTATACCGAATAATCCCAGGTCATAATCATACCAAGTCCATCTATGCACTACGGCCAAAGATGACTTTCATCATAATATAAGCATGAGGATGATGACAATGATATAAGAATTCAATTAAAAGAAAACAACGAATAAATTTTTAAAGATTTATAATTTAATTTATTCAGAATTCAATAATGTCCAAATTGTCAATATGATACTGCTTTGTGGAGTAAAATTCAAGAATAATATTGTATCAAAAATGATTTGGACTGAAAAGAAATCAATTTTTATCATGAATAGTGCCTCGGGTGAATAGTGCCCAAGTGAATAGTATCCTGTGAATAGTACTTCGGCATGAAAAAGTAAAAACTTATCAAGAATGTTCAGAATAATATTTCCATGAAAAGATACTTGATGAAATGCAAATTTCAAGGATATTCTACTAATTTCATGGAGTGTAGAAGCCAAAACTTAACAAAATGAGTGTAGAATCCTGAATCTGAAATGAAATAATATTACTTACATACTACAGAGTATGGAAGAAAATATTATTTCATACGAATATAAACAAAAATAATATCCCTTACTTTAAAAAGAAGAGTATTCTAACTTGTATAACGAGGATATTCTTGAAGAAAACTTAAACTGTTTTCTATACTCAAAGCTTCCTAAAACTCGAAAGAAATACACTCAATATTATAGAAGAAGAATTCTCTGATTCTGGTGTGATTTTCAATTTTAACTAAGCATCTTTTTTAGAGGAGAATGGAAGGATACTATTTGGAAATTAAAATCACGGACGCACAGTAAAAATTTCGACGAAAATTAACGGGCGTCGGCTGAAGTCACTATGCAAACACTATACATAATAAAATATACCATATTCTATTTTTTCATAAAAAAACAAAACTTATATAATAATAATAATACGCCCTCCACTCCCGGGCAATACTCCCCCCCATTTTCAATCATCATTTATTAAATATATATATTCTCACCATTACAATGTCATTCCTTTTTTTTTCTTACAACTCAGGATACCCCCCCACAAAACATGTCATTTTCAAAGATATATATATATATATATATATATATATATATATATATATATATATATCATACTCATAACACACATTATTTTGAAAAATGGGTAAGCGGGGGTCCGAATAATAAACCAAACTTACAACAAATACTTCATAAAAATCCCCTCAATATTTTTAACAACGTTTATTCATCAATAATATAACTTGCAATATAAACAACCAGATCATTCTCAGGAAAGAGGGGGCTTTCCGATAAGGATTTCCCCCTATTGGCGCGCAATTAAATAACCTAACCCCTTTCCTTGACAGAATTTTTTAGACATTGTTAATTATGCAAATAATAATATGAATAACTTGTCATCTCAATTATTGTTTTAATAATATAAAATATTGTAACAATAATTGAATCAAATAATGTGAGATAATATGCAGTAATTACTGTAGCAATAATTGAGTATAATTGAGTGACTTCTCACGTAAGCATAAATAATTAATACCGTGTGCTACTATGCAACCATGCGTATTACTATACTTTTCATCACTGGGTATTTAAAAGTTAACGGTAAAACTTTTGTCGTTATTTTTATAAAAGTTATTTCTGTCATTTTCTAACTCCGATAATAATTCTTTTGTGGGGTCCACCAATGATTGTGTCGTCGTACGAATATACCATGTTAAAACGAATATTCTCCGACCAATCAAATATTTTATAACAACTTATATACTTTGCAAAAATTTATAAATATTACCCACAACTATGACATTATAATAAATTCACACCTTAATATTCAAAAATGATATTTATAGAAAAATTATTCTTTATTCATAAAAGTTGGGGTCTTACAACCTCCCATTCTTATGAAATTTCACCCTCAAAATTAGGGTACATACCTGATATGTTGAAGAGGTGAGGATACCTTGATTTCATTTCGGATTCTAACTCCCAGGTCATTTCCTCAACATCGTGGTTTCTCCACAAAACTTTGACTTGAGGTATAACCTTGGAGCGTAGAATATGTTCCTTTTTATCCATGATTTTAGCAAGTACCTCTTTATACATTAAATCTTCCGCTATCTCGTCTGGTTCTAACTCAATAATGTGGTTCGGGTCTTCCACTTATTTACGTAGCATAGGTATGTGAAAAACGTTATGAACATGAGACATACTTGGCTGTAAGGCGAGTCTATAGGCCATAGTTCCTACTCGATCGAAGATTTCAAATGGGCCAATGAATCGAGGATGGAGCTTTCCTCTCTTTCTAAATCTTGTAACTCCCTTCCATGGAGCAACACGTAACAACACATGCTCTCCAACATTGAATTCCACATTTTTTTGATGAAGATCAGCATAACTCTTATGTCAATCTTTTGAGGTTTTTATATGTTGCCAGATCATTTGAATCTTTTCCTTAGTCATGCATACCAATTTTGGTCCCAACAACGTTGCTTCACCCACCTCGTCCCAGCATACTGGAGAACGACACTTGCATCCATATAACGCCTCGAATGGAGCCATGCCAATACTTGCTTGATAATTGTTGTTGTAGGAGAATTCCACTAATGGCAAGAACTTGTCCCAACTTCCTTTAAAGTCAAGGACACAGAGTCTTAATAGATCCTCTAGAGTTTAAATAGTCCTCTCTGACTACCCGTCCGTCTAAGAATGATATGCTGAACTAAATCGCAAATCCGTGCCCATAGCTTTCTACAAACTGACCCAAAATCACGAAATGAATCTTGGGTCTCGATCAAAAACTATGGATATTGGCATACCATGCAGTCTTACAATCTCATTTATGTATATACGAGCAAGACGTTCAAGTGTATAAGTTTCTCGTATAGGTAAGAAATGAGCAGACTTGGTCAATCTATCAATAATGACCCAAATTGCATCTATGCCTTGAGAAGCCTTGGGAAAACCAGTAACGAAATCCATGCTAATGTGCTCCCACTTCCATTCTAGAATTTCAAGTGGTTACAATGGACCTTTTGGCACTTGATGCTCCGCCTTGACTCGTTGACAAGTTAGACACCTTGAGACAAACTCGACTATCTCTCTCTTCATATTGCTCCACCAAAATGTATGTCAAAGATCACGATACATTTTGGTACTCCTGAGATGGATTAATGAAAATTGAATGGTATTATCATAATCTTTCAACAGTCCCAATGTCGTTGCCACATCGAGTTCCTTTTGAGATATTTAAGGCTTTTTATTTATATCACTATTACGGAAGATATAAACATAAATTGTTTATACATTACATTACAGCCATCATTCCCCTATGGAATCTCCTAACAACCTTAACTTAATACATACCTTGTTGAAATAGTCTTTCTTGAAAGAATCCCGATTTACAATCCGGTACTATTTTCATCATAAAATTTAATAAATTTAACTACAACTTATAATAGAAACTTTGAAGATTTACAATACTATTTTCATCGTTTAATAAATTTAACTTAAAGAAACTTTGCACTTTGTTTGCCTCTCGTCCTTATTCAAGCCTTCATCTTAATCTAAAATTTTATCATGATATAGCAAGGGTGAGCAACAAATTTGCCCAAAGAAGTTTTACATACAAAGGAGATATATCATGATTGAAAAGAATGGATAAGCTTTCAAGTTTTCAACAATATAATAATTGTGAAATAACATGAATCAATTTTTCAACGATTGAATGACTGAACCAATAATAATGGATGTCAACAATTAACATGAACAAGTTTAACTGAAACATATGGTAATGAAGGTGATCGGCCTTTCATACCGATGAACATATACAACATGCACAAATATGCGAATCAATAATTTATTGACGTGGTATAATCAACAATAATTAACCACTAACATGCTTTGAATTAACAACTCAAGTTGAGTTAGGAAACTTGCACAATAATTAGAAGTTCAAGTTTAGGAACTTGCACAACTGCTTGATTACCGCTAAGCAATCAATTTAATCTCTTATAAAAGACCTATCATTAATAAGATCGATCCTCCAATTAGCATAATACATTTTATTCCACAACACTATTACTCAAATAATAAATTAGCTAACATTTAGCCACATAATTAAACATTAAATAATTCTTTAACTCATTAGTAATATTATTATCCCTTAATAATATTACTATCACTTATCCATTATCTTAAACTTTTGCCTAATATTCTTTTTATAGAATATTTATCATTTACAAATATTATTAATCATTTAATAATATTTAAATCCTTTACTAATATTATTAATCATTTAATAATATTGTAATCACCTTCTAATATTATTAATCATGTAATAATATTTTACTTCAGTTTGTCCGTTCATGAGTCAACACTGACTATTGCCTCATATATAAACATTTTATCTCACTAGCACATTCGTTTTATTTTTTATTTTACGATTATTCGCATTTTTGCTTCGTTACGTAAATCTCAGCTCAAAAACTTCATTTTGAGCACCGAAAACCTTAAAATATCATTTTTATAATTAATACAATATTTCAAAGGTTTTACATTCTTTGTTCCACCACAAAATAATTTTTATAGGCAACTATATATATATATATATATATATATATATATATATATATATATATATTTCGCTTAAATATGTAATTTATATTTATTACATATTTTTATTGCTTTATTAATGCCTGAAAGAAAGTTTCTCGGCATAAAATATTACTTATAGTCAAATTTCGCACCATAAGACTTTATTAGATTATTATGACTTATTATTTCTCTATCATATGCCCAAACACATAATATACTTCATTGAATATCAATTTCAACAATTACATTGAAAAATATCATAAATCTCTTATTAAATCTCCCGTCAAATATTATTAATTATGCAATAATATTTTACGCTAAGGTTATCAACCTTTTAATTACATTCCAATCAAATACTACTAATAATATCTCACTACAATACTATTAGTCATATAACAAAATATCTTAAGTCATTAATCACATAAATAAACAATTATTTCAATTGTTTTCCTTTTAATAAATAACTTGTTTAAACATTTTAAAATGTCATAAACATCACAACACCTTAAACCCGACCCCAAAACTTCATTACAAACTTGCATAAGCCATGCTCACGGGTCTCACTTCATAAATCACATTTTCCTATTTTTGGACAATTTTGATTTTCGAAATATTTTACCCAGCCTCACTAAAACAGCCATTACTCTCGCGTTTTAAAATATTTTTGAGTGATTCTTGAGCCCACACGAAGATAACTTCAATGGCTACAACTTTTGTCTCACGACATTTTTCCAAAATCATAACACATCAGTCCAGAAATTTACACAAAGGTGGCTGTTCGGGATTGATTGGACAGTTTTGACTACGCACCTTCCGAACGCCATAACTACCTCATCCGAATCGGAATTAGTCCGTTCCGAGTCTATGGAAAGCTAAAACAGAGTACTACAACATATCAAAAGCCCAGAATTTTTAAAACACAAAAACTGGACGAAATTGCCCTTGACATTGACTGCCCGAATCTGTCCATTTTTTTTTAGAAAAAGCAGGACTGTTTTGGCTTAAATAATTATTACACCATGAAAACTCAACATTTTGAGGGCTACCACTAGGGTTAACTACTAAACACATATATCTAACATCCTTTTTGACGGATCACAAAAAGAAGTCATAGATTTAAAATGGTGAAATTTCAAAGTATATAGAAATTTTGAGTTTCTAAACTAGAAAAATTTTATTTTTCTCTTCTTTTGGTTTCAAAACCAAATTAACACCCATCATAGGTGGATCCATACATAAATCCATATAAATCACATAGATCTTTGGGTTTGAACTTCAAAAACAAAAAACCCTTCCATCAATTTATAAAAAAAAGAATAAAACTTAGAGAAAAAATATTTTATACCTTCTTCTTCTTCTTCTTCTTCTTCATCTTCAATGGAGATTTTCTTCATCTCCTTCCCTCTATAAGGGCTTTCTTTGAAGCCTCTCCTCCATCTTCTTTCATCCATGGCTTGGCCCGATCTCTCTCTCTCTCTCTCGGTTTTTTTCTTCTTTTTCTTACTTTATTCTTATCTTCTCTTTCCATCTAATCTCTTTTTTTTCTTTTCTTTTTTTTTTTAACTTACCATTTGGCCTTCAATTCATCCAAAATTTCCTCTTCTTTTCTTTTCTTGAAATCCGCCACTTGGCCTTAGAATTGTCACATGTTAGCTAAATAAAATTGTTTTCATTAAATTGTTTTATTAAAACCACAATGCCCATCATCATTAATTGGGTTAAATAAATTGAGACATTCAATTCAATTTTTGGGCTTTCCCACTAAATCCTTTTTGGGCAATGAATATATATACATAGTCCAATTCTTTTCTATTTTACTCACCCTAAATATTTAATTATAGTATCATTCTAAAATATTTAGAATTTAAATCATCACTCTATTACATTAAATTCTATAACCCAACTAAACTTGTTTTAATTAAGTTATAAAATTAATAACTTGAGATAAATAAAAAAATATATCTCTTAACTTAATATTATTTTAATATATTATTCTCCCACAAGTGGGCTTAGTTTGTACCTTTATTAATTCATTAAAGCTAGCAATTTTACTTGATTACTTACTAACAAAAATAAAATTAGGCTTTCCTCTACAAATTAGATTGGGCCTTTATAATTTTTTGTCCCATACATAATATATTGGCTAGATTATTAATTTAATCACCTTTAATCATATTATCTACAAGTCTCATACTTAATTAATTAATTGGGCTTGTTTATATAATATAACTTCCTTAGTCCATTAAATATATTTCTCTTGGACTCTCTATTCAAAATAATTGGGCTATGATATTATTATAACCCATTACTTCTAATTCTATTCATTCTACCCTTATCATTAAATTAGAGTTTACATGCACTCAAATAAAATAAAAATTCTTACTTAAGTACATTTAATATCTTAACCTAATTAGACTTGCTATAATTAGGCTATAAAATTAATTAACCTAGAGATGTATAAAATAAATCTCTCATAATTGGTATATATTCTAAATATCATAATTCTCTCATCTCATAACCCTTAAGTTATTAAATCTTTCATTCCTAATTTATAATTAGGATCACATTAGTTTCTTTTATTTGCTTATATAATAAAACAAATATAAACCATCACATAATCTTCATATTCCTTTACTCACCTATTCTAATAAAACAATTTAATAAATTGTGACATGTTCCACAATTCTCTTAAATTAGGTCACTAATATAAAAATAAAATATTAGGACCACTAAATAACGATAACCAATTAGGTTATTTAATTATCACACCTAATATATATATATTAGGTTACATAACTTAATTCTTACTTCACTTTTATATATACAAAATAAATGTATTCACATTATATAATGTATATTTATTTACTCATATACATAATTCATATAATCATAACATATTTCACTTCACACTAATTTTGACTTTTCTCCATAAAAGTCAATCTTGACTTTTTTTGACCAAAAGTCAACCTTTACACATTTTGTGCTTAATGTCTATTCCGACTAAATTCGACGTTACGGGCGCAACCAAAGCGCGATCCATGCTTCAAAATTCTATCTCTAACTCAAATTTTGAGTTTTAAATTACTTCATTCTCATTACTAATCGTTTTAACTAACGACTTTATACTTATTTAAATTCTTATTTGTCGATTCAAGGCCAACACTCAAGCTATGTTAATTACTAACATAGTTTTATCTTGATCATTAACTTGATTCATCATTCCTCTTGCTAAAATATATATATATACTAAGTATATATATATTTCATCTCTCTTCCTCATAGCATCTCTTCATGAAATCTTTATCTCCAATAATAAAATTTCCATATGTACTTATATAACATTTCTTAGACTATTCAATTCACATCGAATTTACAGGTATCGTAATACCTTATTCTTGATATTCCTCCAAGTACATATTAATTCATTTCTAGGGTTTAGGAATTTTGTAATCCCATATTTTCTCTATTCTCATTCGAATAGCAAACCATATAGGTTTTACTTGAAAATTTTAAATAAATCATCAAATTTTCATATAGGTTTTATTCTTTAACCTTTATTCTAATCATTTAAGATTTTAGAAATTTTCTAAGTTATCACATTCACCCCTTCTTCTAAGAATTTCGTCCTCTAAATTAAAGCATACTAATCTCTGCTTATTCTCTTATTCATAACTAGGTTTTCAACTTAACCTTTACAATTTCCTCCTTAGAGGATTTCTCTTTCTATCATCACATTTCACCAGAACTACTCACTAGGAGTTTACATCTTCTAAACATTATTCAAAACTAGGTTGTCGTAATAACCTTTATTCAATCATCTCGATTCTACTCGTATACAAATCGAGTTTACATTATTTCATATCAATCATCACGTTCTACCACAACATTACTCTGAAGGGTTTAAAAAAACTTTTCATATCTCATGCGAGGGATCATAAAAATTTTGAACTCGAGGTTTGGGGTATTTCTACCGCTACCTCTTTCAATTAAGAAAGAAAGGTACTCTACCTCTTAAACATTTCTTTAATAGGTATGTTTATAATCACGAAGAAGGTAAACTACCGATCTTTGGTACTTTAGATGATCGATCTATTGTACCTTAGTAATCTGAACGACTATATGCATCCTTAGATTGGAATATTTTATCCAATTAGTATATCCCCATTTTCAGGGTTGTTCACCTCAGACTTATCATAAGATTCCGCACCAAAACAATTTGGTTTGGCATAAGCTTTCAAAGAATACTTTGAATTTCATAAACATTTGTCTAAAATTTGATCAAATAGCTTAGACACATATCAATAATTAAATTTCAATCGAAATATTTCTGGCCAAATTCAGTTGGCATAAATTATCTTTAAAATTCTTAAAATCATTTTGACGTC
Source organism: Panax ginseng (assembly GCA_020205605.1). Lineage (NCBI taxonomy): Eukaryota > Viridiplantae > Streptophyta > Magnoliopsida > Apiales > Araliaceae > Panax > Panax ginseng. Next base: position 32,156,333 of record CM035133.1, read on the forward strand.
ATGATACCGCACTGTATATACAGTTCGTTGAGGATTCCGTCATTTGATGACTTTGTCATACTACATCATACTATAGTGGGGTGATGATCTTTAGATCACATCCAACACTAAGTAATTCTGCATTGATAACTCCATCATTTTTATCATCTTTGCACCAGGTTGCATGATGCATTAATGATATAAAAATACATTTTGACATCTCAAATCATTTTCGTCTAGCCAAATCAATAAGCATAGACTCTTCTTTAAATCGTTCAAAAACCTTTGCAAATATGTTTTATCATCTCAACAGGCAACAAGGTGTCGGTGGCAGTCTCAAGTCCATGCATACACAATAGTCACCCGGAGTTGAGAATAAAATTCATTTTTCAAAAGCACATAGTGCGTATTTAGCTTGATGTCAAAAACTTGAAGTCTAGCATAGCTAGAAGATTTGGAATACCTATGCTTCCATCATCAACTTCACTTTTCTCTTGATCTATTGCTTAATAAATCTATATATTCTTATAATCCTCAATGCTCCATTCACAACTTTGCTATACCCCGAGTTCATCAAACTTACCACACATTATGGGTTCGAAATTTGCCAAAATCATATGGGTTTAAGAACTTATCCTAGTCGGACCATAGGCGTCCCATTCATTTGAGGGTTCAAAACATATCATATGATTATGAGTCATGAACTTACCATAAGTATGAGTTTTAAGAACTCACAACTTAACCTTATATTCTTTACCTATTCGTTATACACATAAGAAAAGAATCACCTTCTCAACATGCATATATCAAATAAGCGCGACATTAGGTTCCAATGATTATCAATGTAAGAAGCTAAGTGGTTGTCAAACCAAACTCTACCACTAATCAATATAGGAAGCTAAGCGGACAATTCCCCATACCATACAAAGAATTGGTCAACCTAACCCCTATATCGACCAGGGAAGCTAAGTGATTCTAAAACCAAGTATAAATTCCCCACCATACAAGGAATCATACAACTCAACATCTGACATGAGTCCTCGATTGAAAACCCACATAGTCTTAACTTTCTCTTTTCTTAATAATGTGAATTTTCTTTAATCAAGATTCTTAACATTTTCCACTCATTTACGAGTTTACATAGTACCATTTTATAGTACCTTCTCTTTATAGCATCATGCTATATCATTCCAATCACTTAACAAATCATATGTTATTCAATGATTTAATCTGATCACGTGGTGATCTTATTTTTGTAATCATTTCTCCTTATGCTTACGATCGTTTTATTTTACGATCTTCTTATTCTTCTCCTTAATCATATTATATTATGATTTTATTAGCACTTTTCCTCTTATAGACATCGTCTATTTAGTATCACTTTTCATCTCTATTACTGGAGTCAGGTAACTCCAGATTCTTCTTATCCTTATAACTCTTTAAGATTCTTCTTTGAATCTTCTTTATCTTCTTCTTTACTTAATGATGAATTTCCATAAATTCATCTCTTATCGCTTAAACTCTATTCGAGTTTATTACTTATCATCTTTGTGGTTATAGCCTAAGGTACACCTACCTAAGGTTTATAACCTCTGACTTTGATACTAATCGTAGCATCCCGAATCCGGGTCCCAAATCGCCACGGATCCTAAGATACTATTTCTATCACTATTAAGGAAGATATAAACATAAATTGTTTATACATTACATTACATTCATTCCCAAGGTCTACAACCTTAACTTAATACATACCTTCAATATCTTAGAAGATTTACAATACTATTTTCATCGTAAAATTTAATAAATTTAACTACAACATAAAGAAACTTTGCACTTTGTCTTTGCCTCTTGTCCTTATTCAAGCCTTCATCTTAATCTAAAAATTTTATCATGATATAGCAAGGGTGAACAACAAATTTGCCCGAAAGAAGTTTTACATACAAAGGAGATATATCATGATTGAAAAGAATGGATAAGCTTTCAAGTTTTCAACAATATAATAATTGTGAAATAACATGAATCAATTTTTCAACGATTGAATGATGAACCAATAATAATGGATGTCAACAATTAACATGAACAAGTTTAAGCTGAAACATATGGTAATGAAGGTGATCGACCTTTCATACTGATGAACATATACAACATGCACAATGTATGAATCAATAATTTATTGACGTGGTATAATCAACAATAATTAACCACTAACATGCTTTGAATTAACAACTCAAGTTGAGTTAGAAAACTTGCACAATAATTAGAAGTTCAAGTTTAGGAACTTGCTCGCACAGATTGATTACTTAGCTAAGCAATCAATTTAATCTCTTATAAAAGACCTATCATTAATAAGATCGATCCTCCAATTAGCATAATACATTTTATTCCACAACACTATTACTCAAATAATAAATTAGCTAACATTTAGCCACATAATTAAACATTAAATAATTCTTTAACTCATTAGTAATATTATTATCCCTTAATAATATTACTATCACTTATCCATTATCTTAAACTTTTGCCTAATATTCTTTTTATAGAATATTTATCATTTACAAATATTATTAATCATTTAATAATATTTAAATCCTTTACTAATATTATTAATCATTTAATAATATTGTAATCACCTTCTAATATTATTAATCATGTAATAATATTTTACTTGATTTAATCCGCTCATGAGTCAACACCCACTATTGCCTCATATATAAACATTTTATCTCACTAGCACATTCGTTTTATTTTTTATTTTACGATTATTCGCATTTTTGCTTCGTTCACGTAAATCTCAAATTCAAAAACTTCATTTTGAGCAATCAAAACCTTAAAATATCATTTTATAATTAATACAATATTTTAAAGGTTTTACATTCTTTGTTCCACCACAAAATAATTTTTATAGGCAACTATATATATATATATATATATATATATATATATATATATATATATATATATATTATAATTTATATTTATTACATATTTTTATTGCTTTATTAATGCCTCGAAAGAAAGTTTCTCGGCATAAAATATTACTTATAGTCAAATTTACGCACCATAAGACTTTATTAGATTATTATGACTTATTATTTCTCTATCATATGCCTAAACACATAATATACTTCATTGAATATCAATTTCAACAATTACATTGAAAAATATCATAAATCTCTTATTAAATCTCCCGTCAAATATTATTAATTATGCAATAATATTTTACGCTAAGGTTATCAACCTTTTAATTACATTCCAATCAAATACTACTAATAATACCTCATTACAATACTATTAGTCATATAAAATAACTTAAGTCATTAATCACATAAATAAACAATTATTTCAATTGTTTTCCTTTTTAATTAATAAACTTGTTTAAACATTTTAAAATGTCATAAACATTACAACACCTTAAACCCGACCCAAAACTTCATTACAAACTTGCATAAGCCATGCTCACGGGTCTCACTTCATAAATCGTGATTTTTTCCTATTTTTGGACACTTGATTTTCGAAATATTTTACCCAACCTTCACTAAAACAGCCATTACTCTCGCGTTTTAAAACATTTTTGAGTGATTCTTGAGCCCACGCGAAGATAACTTCAATGGCTACAACTTTTGTCTCACGACATTTTTCCAAAATCATAACACATCAGTCCAGAAATTTACACAAAGGTGGCTGTTCGGGATTGGTGGACAGTTTTGACTACGCACCTTCCAAACGCCATAACTACCTCATCCGAATCGGAATTAGTCCGTTCGGAGTCTATGGAAAGCTAAAACAGAGTACTACAACATATCAAAAGCTCAGAATTTTTAAAATACAAAAACTGGACGAAATTGCCCTTGCTCATTGACTGCCCTGAAACTGTCTATTTTTTTTAGAAAAACGGGACTGTTTTGGCTTAAATAATTATTACACCATGAAAACTCAACATTTTGAGTACTACCACTTGGGTTAACTACTACACACATATATCTAACACCCTCTTTTGACGGATCACAAAAAGAAGTCATAGATTTAAAATGGTGAAATTTCAAAGTATATAGAAATTTTGAGTTTCTAAACTAGAAAAATTTTATTTTTCTCTTCTTTTAGTTTCAAACCAAATTAACACCCATCATAGGTGGATCCATACATAAATCCATGGAAAAATCACATATATCTTAAGGTTTTGAACTTCCCAAACAAAAAACCCAAATCCATCAAATTACAAAAAAAAAAGAATAAAACTTAGAAAAAAAATTTTTATACCGAGCTTCTTCTTCTTCTTCTTCTTCTTTTCCTTCCAGATCCTTCTTCATCTCCTTCCCTCTTCAAGGGCTTTCTTGAAGCCTCTCCTCCATCTTCCATCCACTCTCCTCTCTCTCTCTCTCTCTCTTCCCTCTTTTTTCTTATCTTCTCTTTCCTCTCTTTTCTTTTTTTCTTTCTTCTTTTTCTTTTACTTTTCTTATATATTTTTTTTGGCCTTATCTATCCAAAATTTCTCTTCTTTTCTTTTCTTGAAAAATCCGCCACTTGGCCTTAGAATTGTCACATGTTAGCTTAATAAAATTGTTTTCATTAAATTGTTTTATTAAAAACACAATGCCCATCATCATTAATTGGGTTAAAATAAATTGAGACATTTCAATTCATGTTTTTTGGGCTTTCACACTAAATCCTTTTGGGCAATGAATATATATACATAGTCCAATTCTTTTCTATTTTACTCACCCTAAATATTTAATTATAGTATCCATTCTAATTAATTAGAATTTAAATCATCACTCTATTACATTAAATTCTATAACCCAACTAAACTTGTTTTAATTAAGTTATAAAATTAATAACTTGAGATAAATAAAAAATATATCTCTTAACTTAATATTATTTTAATATATTATTCTCCCACAAGTGGGCTTAGTTTGTACCCTTAATTAATTTCATAAAGCTAGCAATTTTACTTGATTTACTTACTAACAAAAAATAAAATTAGGCTTTCTTTACAAATTTAATTGGGCCTTTATAATTTTGTCCCATACATAATATATTAGGCTAGATTATTAATTTAATCACCTTTAATCATATTATCTACAAGTCTCATACTTAATTAATTAATTGGGCTTGCTTATATATATATAACTTCCTTAGTCCATTAAATATATTTCTCTTGGACTCTCTTCAAAATTAATTGGGCTATAATATTATTATAACTATTATTTTAATTCTATTCCATTCTACCCTTATCTTTAAATTAGAGTTTACATGCACTCAAATGAAATAAAAATTCTTACTTAAGTACATTTAATATCTTAACCTAATTAGACTTGCTATAATTAGGCTATAAAATTAATTAACTGAGATGTATAAAATAAATCTCTCATAATTGGTATATATTCTAAATACCATAATTCTCTCATCTCATAACCCTTAAGTTATTAAATCTTTCATTCCTAATTTATAATTAGGATCACATTAGTTTCTTTTATTTGCTTATATAATAAACAAATATAAACCATCACATAATCTTCATATTCCTTTACTCACCTATTCTAATAAAACAATTTAATAAATTGTGACATGTTCCACAATTCTCTTAAATTAGGTCACTAATATAAAAAATAAAATATTAGGACCACTAAATAACGATAACCAATTAGGTTATTTAATTATCACACCTAATATATATATATTTAGGTTACATAACTTAATTCTTACTTCACTTTTATATATACAAAATAAATGTATTCCCATAATATAATGTATATTTATTTAATCATATACATAATTCATATAATCATAACATATTTCACTTCTCACACTAATTTTGACTTTTCTCCATAAAGTCAACTGTTGACTTTGACCAAAAGTCAACCTTTACACATTTTGTGCTTATTGTCCATTCTGACTAAATTCGACGTTATGGACGTAACCGAGCAGTCCATGCTTCAAAATTCTGTCTCTAACTCAAATTTTGAGTTTTAAATTACTTCATTCTCATTACTAATCGTTTTAACTAACGACTTTATACTTATTTAAATTATTATTTGTCAGTCAAGGCCAACACTCAAGCTATGTTAATTACTAACATAGTTTTATCTTGATCCTCATATCATTAACTTAATTCATCATTCCTCTTGCTAAAATATATATAGCACTTTACTAAGTATATATATATATATACATATACTCATCTTCGTTTAACCTCATAGCATCTCTTCATGTGAAATCTTATTTCCAATAATAAAATTTCCATATGTACTTATATAACATTTCTTAGACTATTCAGTTCACATCGAATTTACAGGTATCGTAATACCTTATTCTTGATATTCCTCCAAGTACATATTAATTCATTTCTAGGGTTTAGAATTTTGTAATCCCATATTTTCTATTCTCATCCAAACCATATAGGTTTTACTTGAAAATTTTAAATAAATCCTCAAATTCTCATCTAGGTTTTATTCTTTAACCTTTATTCTAATCATTTAAGATTTTAGAAATTTTTGGGTTATCACAAAACCTTATTCCTCGATTAGGTTTGTATCTTTTCGAAAATTTTAAATAAAAATCATTCTCTTCGATAATTCTCATCTACCTAGGTTTTATTCTTTAACCTTTATTATCACGTGCCCAAGGAATCATTTAAGATTTTCTTCAGAAAAAGCTTTTCCACGAAGCTTTTGGAGTATTATCAAGTGTTGCTCGTGATCTTCATAGCTTTTTGAGTAAATAAGGATGTCATCAATAAAGACAACCATAAAATGATCCAAATATTCCTTGAATACTCGATTCATCATATCCATGAAGGCAACAGGAGCATTATTCAATCCAAAGGACATGACTAGGAATTCATAATGTTCGTACCGAGTTCTAAAAGCAGTCTTTGGAATGTCATCAGTTTTAATCTTTAACTGGTGATATCCGGAACGAAGATCGATGGTGACATCAGTTTTAGTCTTTGAAAAGAATTTGGCACCTTATAACTGGTCAAACAGGTCATCAATGCGAGACAATGGGTACCTATTCTTAATGGTGACATGATTTAACTCCCGATAATCAATACAAAGCAATACAAAGTCGCATACTCCCATCTTTCTTCTTCTGAATAGAATCAGAGCACCCCAGGAGACGTCTTTAGGATTTAATGAAACCAATGTCTAACAACTCCTGCAGTTAGGTTTTTAACTCCTAAAGTTCAATAAGAGCCATTCAATACGGGGATTTGGAAATGGGTCTTGTACCGGGTTCAAGGTCAATACAAAACTCGATTTCACGCTCTGGGGGTAGGTCAGTAAGTTCTTCAAGGAATACGTCAGGAAATTTATTAACAATAGAAATATCATTCAAATCTAATGTATTTTTGTTTAAATCTGTGACATGGGCTAAGAAAGCTTGAAATCCATTTTTCAATAAACGAATATCTTTATGACTTGATATGATAGTGATTGACTTTAGTGGTTTGGTTGCTTGAATTCACATAATAGGTTGGTTAGGAATATGAAAGCTAACAACCTTACGAAAATAATTAATTTTTTCATGATGAGTAGTTAACCAATCAATCCCTAAAATTACATCAAATGCAAGTATCTTTAAGGAAATAAGATCGACAGGTAATGTGAGGGTATCGATTTGAACCAAGTAAGACTTATAAACAGTGGATGTAATGAAGGTTTCTCCCAACGGAGTTTCAACAGATAAGTCAAAGTCTAATTTCTCCGGAGTTAAATTTAAACGTCGAGCACAAGTAGGAAAAATAAAAGAATGGGTAGAACCGGTATCAAATAAGGTATAGACTTCGCTAGAGTTTATGATTAGCTTACCCGTGATGACCTCGTTCGGGTTCTTTGCTTTCTAGGAGGTCACGACAAACGCTCTCCTTTGAACTACTGGTTTTAACTTCTCTGGGACGGGCTTTGGTGCCTCCATCCCAGCTGGACTTGGCTTTACTGCGTGACAAAATTGAGCTAGGTGACCTTCTCTTCCACAATTGTAACACGTTTTGGACTGGTGCATGCAATTTGGATTGATGTGTCCCTCCCCTCCATATTTGAAGCATATGATAAGTTGTCATTCTCCTTCCTTAACAACGGGTGTTGATGCTGACGTCTTTCCATCATTATTGAATCTCTTTTTTCTTGAAATTCCCACTTTTATTTTCTTGGCCATTATTACCACCGAAGTTGTTATCATTTCGGGCATATTGATTCCCTCCACGTTTGTTGTCACCGCTTCGATGACTGCTACCACCGGTATTATTATTTTGCAAGCTGCTCTCTCTTGGTTGGGTTGACTCATTATTGCGCTCCAATAACTGTGCCCTATTTATAACATCTGAATACAAGCAAAGTTTGTGAGAAATGAGGTATTGACGTATCTCAGGTTTCAAACCTCTTAGAAATATTCGCGTCATTCTCTCCTAATTATCAACTAAGTGGGACGCAAACCGGGACAACTCGGCAAACTTAGCTTCGTACTGCGACACTGTCATATTATTTTGTTCTAGCTTGATGAACTCTACTTCTTTCATGTGATGAATACTTTCGGGAAAGTACTTGTCGTTGAACAGTTCTTGGAACTTCTTCCAAGACATCTTTAGTGCGGCAGACTAGGTAAATTTTATAGATTCCCTCCAATGATTTGCCTCTGCTCGCAACATGAAAGTGGTAAAGGGAACCTTTTGCTCTTGGGAGCATCCCAAGATATCAAATATCTTGGTGATCTGCTTTATCCACGTTTCTGCCTTAAGTGGTTCTGGCTTTCCTAAAAACTCCGGTGGTCCCAGCTGTAATAACCCCAAATCCGGGTCCCAAATCACCACGGATCTGGTATACTATTTCTATAACTTTTACGAAAGATATAAATATAAATTATTTATACATTACATTTACACACTTACCCCAAGGTCAAAAACCTTCATATAAAACCTGAATCCATATCCTATCTAACATAAAATGTTATTATACAATACTATTACAAATTTAGCTGCACACATAAACTAAAGCTGGAACTGTCTTTGACTTTTCCTTGTATCCAACGTATTCGTCTTAATCTATAATATTTATCATGATATAGCAAGGGTGAGCAAAAAGGTTGCCTAGCAAGTATAAGTTTATTTGAGGATATATCATGATTGAAAGAATTTGAATAATAGCTGACTAACATTCAATAATATAGTTGTGAACTAGCATAAACAAATTTTTATAATTGAACGACCAAGTCAATAGGAATTAAATGGTCAAGAAAGAACATGAACAATTTATAACTGGACTAGATGGTAATGAAGGTGATCAGCCTTTCATACCTGATGAACACATGCATTATTTGCACATAAAGCTATTCAATAATTCATAAGCATGGTAATCAGAAATGATTAGCCATAAGTATAATTGAAAGAAAGATCCACTCGAGGTCGAGTTTAGAGAAAACTTGCACAATAATTAGAAGTTCAAGGTTAGGAACTTGCCTTTATCACCGACTACTTCTACATAGTTTATAGCGCTTTATCCAAAGACCTAATATTAGTAATATAGATCTCCAATATTAGAATAATATCCTCACAATATAATACTGTTATATATATATATATATAAAGTAATCATAAACACATAACATATAACCCTATCAGTCCATAAACTACCTAAGACTCGGTATCAAGTCAAACTATTTCAGTCTGAGTTGAACCCGACACAATTCTAACATCTCAACGGTCTAGTCGGATAAATCTCGAGCCTAATATCGCTAAGACTCGGTCCAAACACTTAGATAATTTTATTATCAGTCAAAATATTTTTCAAAGTCTCGTAATAATTTTTAAGTAATTATTACCATTTATCATAACTTTTCTATCACTTATATCGTATTTATATAATTTAAATACCATATTATTCTCTTATAATTAATATTTATTTAATATTAAATATTAATGAAAATTATAACATAATATTATAATATATCGAGTATTTTTAATACCTTAAAATCATATTTATATAATTTTAAACCTTTAAATCCATTATCCAATAATTGACATTAATATTAAAATATTAATATTTTCATGACAAAATATCAAAAGTTATTAAAATAACTTAAAATATTTTTCTAACCCTTAAATCATTTTTAAATGATTTTTAAATCATTAATTCTATTTTTCCATAATTTATTTAATATATTCATTAAATAAATCCATTACAATTAATATTAATTTATTAATGAAATTCATCACAAAACATCAAAAGTTATTTAAAAATAACTTCAAATATTTTCTAACACCATAATATAATTTTTCATTATTTTTCAAGTATTAAAATTATTTTAAATAATTTATTTAATATTATGATTAAATAAATTAAATACTTTTATATTCCAAAATATTAAATATTTATGAAATATACTCAAAATTATTAGAAACTAATTTTTAGGCTTTAAAATAATTTTTAGTAATTTATTATGTATTTTTAATAATTTAAAACTAATTTTCTCTAATTATTTAATAAAATAATTAATTTTCAACTAAAGGGCCCTATAGCGACATAACCGTCGCTATAGGTGTTCTTGAGCCTAAACCCAGAACTCAAGTCAGTTAGTAAGTGGACATATTTGACCAGTGATAGATCTTTGATCAAAAGGTTTCTTGGCTTGTAATTTGGTTAGAACTGTAGTACTAATGTAATACTACAATCACCAACTTGTTTCATGGCCATACAACAACATATCAGCAAGATCTAGACTCCCAAAATTCTTGTCAGAGCTGTTCTTCATTTCTGGGTTTTCCAGAAATGAAGAACAGTTGCAGGGTACCTATTTTGGTGCTCTGTAACTTTGATTCTAAGCATTATTTTTGTGATCTAAAGTTCAAACATGTAGCATACACATCAGGGTACAATATCATAACACTAGATCCATCAAACAACATCACATGAACAAGATTTGGCATGGTCAAACCATGTCAGAAAACTGTTCTTCACGATTTCTAGGTTTTCCAGATTTCGTTCTAGGCAGTTGGTCAACGCTACTTTGACCCTTTATAACTTTGATTCTATTTACTTTCTGAGTGAGATAAAGGCTTGATTGTGTAGTCCTTATACCAGACTACAAGTCTATTACACAAACATGGCCAAATCACTTGTCAGTAGCAAGATAAGAGGCCTTGAAAAGCTTGTCAGACCATTCTGGGCAAATCTGGGTTTTCCAGAACAATTTGGTTATGGTCGGTCAACCATGTTTGACTCCTTATAACTTGAGATCTAGACATGGTATGGACTTTATTCCACTTCCAGTCTACTCTCCTCATGGCAAAGAACAAGTCTATAACTTAAAACACAACAAATCATTAACACACAAGGATCTACGAGCCCTGACATATGGCTGTCAGGCCATATTTTAGGGTTCTTTGTCAGTCCTTAAAACTTGATTTTCTAACACCTAGATGTTATAGATCCTTGATGTAACATCTTGGATCACTAAATAACATCTCTTAACATAACTTTAACCAATAACTAACAACATCTAACATCAAATACATATATTTACAAGAGTTAGGGTTTTATACCTTTTCTAGCTTTGATCTTGATTTCTGATCTTTGTTTCTGTTATTGGCTTGCTAAGAGGCTAACATAGCTTAACTTTTCTTTCCCTTCCTCTCAAAATTTCGAAGTTTGAAGAGAGAAAAAAGGTTTGGCTTGAGAGAGACTTAAGTAAGTTAATTTCTTAACTTTTAAGTTTATAAACTTTAATTCAATGCACCAAGACTTGTAAGGTGGCAATATATATCTGATATATTAGATAAATTTTGAGCACATGGGTTAGGTTAGAGTAATGACTCACCAAGATTTGTAAAATATTTTACTTAAAGTTTAAGAAAAGGGCATTTTGGTCATTTTGCACCCACTAAGGACAATTTGGTCTTTTCCCCTATAATTTGAAGGGTATTTTGGACATTTCCTATTTATCCCATAACTTATTACACTTAAACTTTTATACTTGGCTTTTGAATTCCCAAATTAGGGTTTTGAATATCCGAATTAGGATTTCGAATTCCTGAAATTGAAATTAGGGTTTCTAAGCGTATCGCTAGGGTTTTGAACAGTTCGTTAGAGTTTTCTAACTTAATCGCCATATAAATTTAGGGTTTATATGTAACTTATCTGATCAAGATTTGATCCTTATCCACAAACTATACACATAAAAATTTACTGTTTACATATTTGATCACATATACCGACTCGTATACACTTAGATACTTAATCCTGATAATTCTTTACAAGAATTTTAAATCCACCAAAATCTTATACCCCATTATCAGATAATCACTTACAGTCTACCAAATTATTCAAGTCTTATCCAAAACTTTTAAAATCCTTCAAATTTCTTTACAGAACTGTCAAATCCATACACTTATTTTCAGTCTAGGTTCTAATATTGAGCCTTAAATCAATCAATTATTATTTTAATAATTTTCTAAAATCTCGGGTTGTCACACCAGCTCCTTGAATTGCTTAGTGGTGACCGTCCGAGAGTTGTCAGTGTTTCCACCTGCATTTTAAACAGGAGTCTCTCTTTGCACAAATTACAGAAAGCTCCTAAACATTCTGTCGCTCATCATTTTGTCGGTGTTGTTGTTTTCATGAGGATTGTTGCCTTCCTAATACACATTATCCTGGTTATTGATCGTTGGTGATTCAATGGTCTTATATGCTCCATTGCTATTCTCAACATTCTCGGATGTCATTTTCAAATACTGCCACAAAACAAGGGTTAATTGACATGCAACATATTATCCATATATTCTGACCGACCAATTAAATAACAAATAAACTTAGGTAGGTCATACTAGCGAAGGAATTATCCGTCTCTCCCCTCCTAGTTCTAGTCTCACATCTCAGCTAGGGATCATATCCCTAAGCTTTGATACCAACTATGACGCCCCCAAAATAGGTATACATCACCCATCTTGGGTCGCCAAATACATGGTACATAATTCAAATACAACCTTAATTTATACAACTGTTAAGTGTCGTGTAGAATACGACAAAACATAAGTTGTGAGTTTTAATACAAATATTGTCTTCTAGACAGTATTCAAACTTAAAATAAGTCCTCATTACAATTATTATCACACTATTTCACAAAATAGTGAGGACTACTAATGCAAACATCTGGACCGTCACTCCGCTCCCCGACTAGTCTCAGCTATATTCTCATTTCCTGAAGAGAACAATAAAAACAAAGGGTGAGCTTAACTAACCCAGTAAGAAATATTATAACTAAGATAATGCAGAATAATTTATCGGTAATCTTCAACAGTGTTAAACTGATAAAATATAATAAACATCAAGTTTAACTGCAGCGGAACAAGCAATCCGTTAGAAGAGTCAAGTAGAGCATGATATCTACTATCTTCTATGATTTAAAAAGTTTATCATCAATTTTATCGCTGAGACTTAGCTTAATAAAAATCCACATAACTGAATTATCCATGCACTACGGGCCAAGGATATTCATTAGTATCACGGCCACGAATTATCCATGCACTACGGGCCAAGGATATTCGTGTTTTCATCAATGGTCATGATCATGCCAACAACAGTCCATCAATGCACTACGGGCCAATGAGGACTTTTACCACATCATTTGTAACATTACGGTCATGATTATACCGAATAATCCCTGGTCATAATCATACCAAGTTCATCTATGCATTACGGCCAAAGATGACTTTCATCATAATATAAGCATGAGAATGATGACAATGATATAAGAATTCAATTAAAAGAAAGCAAAGGATAAATTTTTAAAGATTTATAATTTAATTTATTCAGAATTCAATAATGTCCAAATTGTCAACATGATACTGCTTTGTGGAGTAAAATTTAAGAATAATATTGTATCAAAAATGATTTAGACCAAAAAGAAATTATTTTTTGTCATGAATAGTACCCCGGGTGAATAGTACCCTATGAATAGTAATTCAAAAATAGTACCCCGTGAATAGTACTCTGGCATAAAAAGTTAAAACTTATCAAGAATGTTCAGAATACTATTTCTATGAAAAGATACTGGATGAAACGCAAATTTCAAGGATATTCTACTAATTTCACGGAGTATAAAAGCTAAAACTTAACAAAATGAGTGTAGAATTTTGAATCTGAAATGAAATAATATTACTTACATACTACAAAGTATGGAAGAAAATATTATTTCATACGAATATTGAACAAAAATACTATCCCATACCTTGAAAAGAAGAGTATTCCAACTAGTATAGCGGGGATATTCTTGAAGAAAACTTAAACTATTTTCTATGCTCAAAACTTCCTAAAACTCAAAAGAAATACGCTCAATATTATAGAAGAAGAATTCTCTGATTCTGGTGTGATTTTCAATTCTAACTAAGCATCCTATTTATAGGAGAATGGAAGGATAATATTTGGAAACTAAAATCACGGACGCACAGTAAAAATTTTGACAAAAATTCACGGGCGCCGGCTGAAGTCACAAGATTCACTATGCAGACACTATGGAAATACTATGCATAATAAAATATAATATATTCTATTTTTTTATAAGAAACAAAACTTATATAATAATAATAATACGCCCTCCACTCCCGGGAAATAATCCCCCCCTTTCAATCATCATTTATTATATATATATATATATATATATATATATATATATTCCTACCATTACAACGCCATTCCTTTTTTTTCTTACAACCCGTGATACCCCCCCACCAATACATGTCATTTTTAACACACACACATGACACACACACACACACACACATATATATATATATATATATATATATATATATATATCATACTCATAACACACATTATTTTGAAAAATGGGTAAGCGAGGGTCCGGATAATAAACCAAACTTACAACAAATACTTCATAAAAATCCCCTTAATACTTTTAACAACATTTATTCATCAATAATATAACTTGCAATATTAATAATCAGATCATTCCCAAAAAAGAGGGGGCTTTCCGATAAGGATTTCTCCCTATTGGCGCGCAATTAAATAACCTAACCCCTTTCCTCGACAGAATTTTCCAGACATTGTTAATTATGCAAATAATAATATAAATAACTTGTCATCTCAATTATTGATTTAATAATATAAAATATTGTAACAATAATTGAATCAAATAACGTGAGATACTATGCAGCAATTACTATAGCAATAATTGAGTATAACTAAGTGACTTCTAACGTAAGCATTAATAATTAATACTGTGTGCTACTATGCAATCACGCGTATTACTGTACTTTTCATCACCAGGTATTTCAATAGTTAACAGTAAAACTTTTGCCGTTATTTTTATAAAAGTTAGTTCTGACGTTTTCTAACTCCGACAATAATTCTGTTATGGGTTCCACAAATGATTGTGTCGTCGTATGAATATTCCCTGTTAAAACGAATATTCCCCGACCAATCAAATATTTTATAACAACTTGCATACTTTGCAAAAATTTATAAATATTACCCACAACTATAACATTATAACAAATTCACACCTTAATATTCAAAAATGATATTTATAGAAAAATTCATCTTTATTCTTAAAAGTTGGGGTCTTACACCTCCTCGGGAGGGCACTCCCTTATTGGTTGTTGCAAATAAAATGCTGATGAATTGCAAACCGTGATATTTTTCCTGTGCATCCGTGATTATTTTCCCAAATAGTATCCTATCATTCTTCTATAAATAGGATGTTTAGTTTAGAAATGAAAATCACACGAGAATCAGAGAATTCTTCTTCTATAATATTGAGCATATTTCTTTTGAGTTAAGGAAGCTTTGAGTATAGAAAACAATACAAGTTTTCTTCAAGAATATCTCCGCTATACCAGTCGGAATTACTCTCCTACTAAGGTAAGGGATATTATTTTGTTCAGTATTCGTAAGAAATAATATTTTATTCCATACTCTGTTGTATGTAAGTAATATTATTTCGTTTTATATTCCTAATTCTGCATTTATGTTGATAAGTATTGCTTCTTTACTCCTTTAAATTAGTAGAATATCCTTGAAATTTGCGCTTCATCTAGTATCATTTCACAGGGATATTTTTCTGAATATTCTTGTTAAATTTTAATCTTTTCATGCCGGGGTACTATTCACGAAGTACTATTCACGAGATATTATTCACTCAGGTACTATTCACCTAGGTACTATTCCCCCGGGGTACTATTCATGACAAAAATTGATTTCTTTTCTGTCCAAATTATTTTTACATGAATTATTCTTGAATTTTACTCCACAAAGCAGTTATCATGTTGACAATTTGGACATTTTTAAACTCTGAATAAATGAATTTTTTTTAATATTTATCCTTGATTTCATTTGATTGATGTTTATATCATTGTCATCATCCTCATGCTTATATTGTGATGAAAGTCATCTTTGGTCCGTAATGCATAGATGGACTGTTAATCGGTATGATTATGACCAGGAATTATGTATCGGTATAATCATAACCTGTAATGTTACAAAGGATGTGGTAAAAGTCCTCATTGGCCCATAGTGCATTGATGGACAATTGTTTGGCATGATCATGACCACTAGTGATAATACGAATATCCTTGGCCCGTAGTGCATGGATAATTCGTGGATGTGATACTAATGAATATCCATGGCTCGTAGTGCATGGATAATCAGTGATGTGGATTATTTATTGAGCTTTGTTACAGCGATAAAATATTGATGATGAACTTTTAAATCATAGAAGATAGTAGATATCATGTTCTACTTGACTCTTCTAATGGATTGTTTGTTTCAACTGCAGATTAGGCCATTGTTATCATTTTATTCTATCAGTTTAACACTATTGAAGGCTAACGATAAATCTTAGTCATAATATTCTTTACTGGGCTAGTTGAGCTCACCCTTTGTTTTCATTGTTCTCTTCAGAAAATGAGAATATAGTTGGGACTAGTCGGGGAATGGAGTGACGGTCCTGATGGTTGCTATAGTAGTCCTCACTATTCTTTGAAATAGTGTGATAATGATTGTAATGAGGACTCTATTTTGAGTTTGGATATTGTCAACGAGAAACTATTCGTGTTAAAACTCTTAGCTACGTTTTTATCGTATTGTATAAATGAAGTTATATTTAAATTTTGTACCATGTATTTGGTGACTCAGAATGGGTTGTGTATACCTATTTTGGGGGCGGCACAGTTGGTATCAAAGCTTAGGGATATGATCCCTGGTTGAGATTTGAGGCTAGAACTAGGAGGTGAGAGATGGGTAAATCCTTCGCTAGTATGACCTACCTAAGCTTATTTGTTATTTAATTGGTCGGTCAGAATATAGGGATAATATGTGGCATGTCAATTAACCCTTGTTTTGTGGCAGTGTTTGAAAATGGAATATGAAAATGTTGAGATAAACAATGGAGCACATGAGACCGTTGAGTCACTGAGATCAATAACCAGGATAATGTGCATCAGGAAGATAATAATCCTCATGTAAATAACAACACCGACCAAATGATGAATGACGGGATGTTTAAGATCTTTCCACAATTCATGCAGCATCAGGCGATAGAAACTTCTGTTCAAAATGTAGGTGGAAAAATTGGCAACTCACGGTTGGTCACTGCTAAACAATTCAAGGAGCTGGGACCACCGGAGTTTTGGGGAAAGCCAGAACCACTTAAGGCAGTCACGTGGATTAAGCAGATCACCAAGATATTGTATGTCTTGGGATGCTACGAGGAGCAAAAGGTTCCCTTTGCCACCTTCATGTTGCGAGGAGAGGCAGATTATTGGTGTGAATCTGTAAAATGTACTCAACCTGCCGCACTAAAGATGTCTTGGGAGAAGTTTCAAAATTTTTCAATGACAAGTACTTTCCCAAAAGTATTCGTCACATGAAGAAGGTAGAATTCATCAAGCTGGAGAAAAACAATATGATCGTGTCGCAGTATGAGGCTAACTTTGTGGAGTTATCCCGGTTTGCATCCCATTTGGTTGATAATGAGGAGCGTATGACACGAATGTTTCTGCGAGGTTTAAAACCCGAAATACGTCAATACCTCATTTCTCACAAACTTTGCTTGTATTCAGATGTTGTGAATAGGACTCAGTTATTGGAGCGTGATAATGAGTAAACCCAACCAAGAGATAGCAACGGGAAAAACGATAATACCAGTGGTAGCAGTCATCGAAGTGGTGACAACAAACGTGGAGGAAATCAACATGCTAATAATGGTAACTAATCATGGCCAAGATAATAGAAGTGGAAAGTTCAACAAGAGAAGGTTCAATAATGATAGAAAGACAAGAAAGACACAAAGACCCATTTTCAAGGAAGCGAGCGACCACCTTTATTATATGCTAAAAATGCGACAGAAGGACACATCACCAAACAGATGCAAAGAACCCAAAGTGTGTTATAATTATGGAAAGGAGGGTCATTTAGCTCGATTTTGTCATGCTGCGAAGTTAAGTCCAGCTGGGATAGAGACACCAAAGGCTATCCCAGACAAGTCAAAGCCGGTAGTTCAAGGCAGAGCTTTTGTCGTGACCTCCCAAAAACTAAGGAACCCGAATGAAGTTATCATGGGTAAGTTAATCATAAACTCTTGCGAAGTTTATACCTTATTTGATACCGGTTCTACCCATTTTTTATTTCTCCTAATTACGCTCAACGTTTAAATTTAACTCCGGAGAAATTAGACTTTGACTTATCTGTTGAAACTCTGTTGGGAGAAACCTTCATTACATCCATTGTTTATAAGTCTTGTTTGGTTCAAATCAGTACCCTCACATTACCTGTCGATCTTATTTCCTTAAAGATACTACTCATCATGCAAAAATTGATTATTTTCGTAAGGTTGTTAGCTTTCATATTCCTAACCAACCTATTATGCAAATTTAAGCAGCCAAACCACTAAAGTCAATCACTGTCATATCAAGCCATAAAGCTATTCGTTTATTGAAAGACGGATGTCAAGCTTTCTTAGCCCATGTCACATATTTAAACAAAAGTACGTCAGATTTGAATGATATTTCTATTGTTAATAAATTTCCTGACGTATTCCCTGAAGAACTTCCTGGCCTACCCCCAGAGCATAAAATCAAGTTTTGTATTGACCTTAAACCTGGTACAAGACCCATTTCCAAAGACCTATATGGAATGGCTCTTATTGAACTTCAAGAGTTAAAAACCCAACTGCAGGAGTTGTTAAACATCGATTTCATTCGTCTTTGTACATCTCCTTGGGGTGCTCCTATTCTATTCGTAAAGAAGAAAGATGGGAGTATGCGACTTTGTATTGATTATGGGGAGTTGAATTATATCACCATCAAGAATAGGAACCCGTTGCCTCGCATTGATGACCTATTTGACCAGTTGTAAGGTGCCAAATTCTTTTCAAAGAACGGTCTTCGTTTCGGATATCACCAGTTAAAGATTAAAACTGATGACATTCCAATGACTGCTTTCAAAAATCGGTATGGGGCATTAGGAATTCCTAGTCATGTCCTTTGGATTGACTAATGCTCATGTTGCCTTCATGGATATGATGAATCGAGTATTCAAGGAATATTTGGATCATATGGTGGTTGTCTTTATTGATTGCATTCTCATATACTCGAAAAGCCGTGAAGATCATGAGCAACATGTGACGCCCCCAAAATAGGTATACATCCCCAATCTTGAGTCGCAAAATACATGGTACATAAATCAAATACATACTTAATTATACAACTGTCGGGTAATATACGACAAAACATAGCTGAGAGTTTAAACAAGAATATTGCCTTCTAGACAATATCCACTCCCAATGGAGTCCTCATTATAATTATTATCACACTATTTCACAGAATAATGACGACTACTAAAGCCACTTATCCTGGACCATCACTATATTTCCCGACTCGTCCCAGCTATATTCTCATTTCACAAGAGAACAATAATGTAAAAGGGTGAGCTCAACTAGCCCAAGAAAAATATTATGACTAAGATAATGCAGAATAAATTATCCTTAGCCTTCAACAGTATAACAACTAATAGAATACAATAGACAACAAGTTTTAGATCAACAACTGTAGCGGAATAAACAATCTATTAGAAGAGTCAAGTAGAATATAAAATCTACTATCTTCTATGATTTAAAAAGTTTTTCATCAACTTTATCGCTGAGACTCAGCTTAATAAATAAAATCGAATCATCCGTACACCACGACCAAGGATATTCATGTAATCATCAATGGTCATGATTATACCGAATAATCCCTTGTCATAATCATACCAACAACTGTCCAACAATGAACTACAGGCCAATGAGGACTTTTACCACATCATTCGTTACATTACGGTCATGATTATACCGAATAATCCCTGGTCATGATCATACCAAGTCCATCTATGCACGTAAGTCAAAGACGACTTTCATCATAATATAAGCATGAGGATGATTACAATGACATAATAATTCAATAATACAAGTTCAAGGATAAATTTTAAATATTTATAATTTAATTTATCTAGAAATCAATAACGTCCAAATTGTCAACATGATACTGCTTTGTGGAGTAAAATTCAAGAATGCTCAGAAGAATATTTCCATGAAAAGATACTAGATGAAGCGCAAATATCCAGGATATTCTGTGACGCCCCCAAAATAGGTATACATCACCCATTCTTAGTCGCCAAATACATGGTACAGAAAAACAACTACAACTTTATTAATACAATTGTCGTGCAAAATACGACAACGCATACTGTGAGTTTAAATATAATATTATCTTCTAGACAAAATCCACACCCAAATAAAGTCCTCATTACAATTATTGATGCACTATTTTACAAAATAGTGAGGACTACTAAAACAGCTATCTTGAATCATCACTCCATACCCCGGCTAGTCCCTGCTAAATTCTCACCCATCTTAGAAGAAAAATAGAACAAAAAGGAAAAGGGTGAGCTCAACTAGCCCAGTAAAGAACATTATTACTAAGATAGTATACAACAAATTATCCTTTGTCTTCAACAGGGAAAAATCTGATAGAATATAATAGACAACAAGTTTTAGATCAACAATCATAGCGAAACAATAATTCATTAGAAGAGTTAAGTAGATAATGAAATCTACTATCATCTATGAATTTAAAAGTCCATCATCAATATTTTATCCTCAGTAACATCAATCAATATACATCTTTTCACTCACGGCCAAAGATATTCATTTGTATCACCACCAAATGGTCATGTTCATCTCAACATCTGCTCATCTTTTGCACTACGCCAAAAGATATTCATCGAGTAATCATTCATCTTTGTACTCACAGGCCAAATATATTCATAAAGTATCACTATTAAGGACTGAGGATGATGAAAAACATTTTAGAGAATGAATCCAGTGAGACAGAAGGACAAATATTAGGGATTCGTATTTCAGTTTATCCAAATTCAATAATACTCTATAATAACCAAGTGTAAAGTAGAATTCAAAAATAAAGATCAAAACATGGATACAATCAAAGATAGTAACCAATAAAGACATCTGGGAAGAAAAAGAGAAAATTTTATTTTTTGGTGAATAGTGTCGTATTTGTGAATAGTGTCGTATACGTGAATAGTGCCGTATACGTGAATAGTAACTCCGACACAAAATGGTAGAAATTCCACAATAAAATTCATAATAATATCTCATCATAATGATATTGAAGAAAATAATATCATCTAAGAAGAAAATAACATCCCTTACCTCAAAGAAACAAGATTTCTTGAATGAAAGGCCTGATCGATCTTTGAATGAAACTTGTACTGAATAAGCAACTCTCAAAGTATCTAAATACTCACAAAATACGCTCGATAATATATAGAGAGAGAGAGAAAACTTGTTTCTGGTGTGATTTTCAATTCTAACTTAACCCTCTATTTATAGGAAAATGTTAGCACGCCGAAGCAGACTTGACCTGCTACCTAATAGCTTTACCTGCTAATATTCCCACCCACCACATTTGAAATTCAATTTGAGCACATTTCTCACCAAAAGTGGGGCCCACTCAATTCTAGAATTTTCCACCAAAATCATTTATAAACCTCACTTCCGAATCAGTCACCTCTTAAAATTCATAACAAATCATTCGTTCATTTTTAACGGTTCAAAAATTGTGGACATATACTCAACTTATATATGTATAACATATCCAAAAATCACAACGATCTAACGGCCGGATTAAAAATTAGAACTCACGCAATATATCGTAAAAATACTGATTTGATTTTTAATACCTCCATTCCGACGAAAATACTGATAAAACACCTAAACATTAATTCCTTCAATTATAACCACATAAAATAAATAAATCCATCATTTATATCCGCATCAAATAAATATTTCATTATCATATAAATCAATAATTAATTATTCACATATAATATTACAAAATCACAATTATGACAACCAGGCCATTCCCAAGAAAGAGGGGGCTTTCCAATAAGGATTTCTCCTTACTGGGGCGCAATTAGGTGACCAAACCTCTCCTTGACAGAACTTTCTAGACATTGCCAATAATGCTATCTAATAATATTATTCAAATAATATGAATTATTGATCTGATAATGGGAAATACTATGCAGTGACAATTATTAAAACAACAATAATATAAACTATCAACGCAAAGAATTATTGAATCAATAAAATAAAATATTGAGCGATAACTCATCGTAATAACTATTGAGTAGTGCCTTCTACGTCATTTAATCAATAATTCAACAATACTGTGTAACCACGCGTATTACTATATTTTAACCACCAGGTATTCCAACAATGTTAACGGTAACAATTACGTCATTGTTTATAAAACTCAAACTTTGTCATTTTCTTCATCCGACAAATATTCTTACATTATGGGGCCCACAAATGGTCACTACTGTCGCAATTTAATATTCCCCACAACAACAAGAGTATTCCACGACCAAATGAATATTCTCCGACAGAAATGAATATTTTATAACCACTTGCTTATTTTGTAAAATTTGCACATTTCACCCATAATCAAAGTATTATATCAAATTAACTCCTTATCATTTCAAGATAATACATAGAGAAAATTTAATTTTATTCTTAATAAGTTGGGGTCTTACAACCTCCCCTCCTTATGAAATTTTGTCCTCTTAATTGACGTACGTACCTGGTGTTTCGAAAAGGTGCGCGTACCTCGCTTTCATTTCTGATTCCAACTCCTAAATCATTTCCTCAATAGCATGGTTCCTCCACAAAACCTTAACTTGTGGTATAACCTTGGTGCGTAGGACATGCTCTTTTCTATCCAAGATCTTAACAGGTACCTCCTCGTATGTCAAATCTTCGGCTATCTCGTCTGGTTCTAACTCAATAATGTGGTTTGGTCTTTCACATATTTACGAAGCATAGATATGTGAAAAACATTATGAACACGAGACATGCTTGGAGGTAACGCGAGTTTATAGGCCACATTTCCTACTCAGTCAAGAATCTAAAATGGACCAATAAATTGTGGATTGAGCTTTCCTCTCTTCCCGAATCTTGTAACTCCCTTCCATGGAGTAATACGTAACAGTTTATGATCCCCAATATTAAATTCCACGTCCTTTCGATGAAGATCAGCATAACTCTTTTGTCGATCTTGTGAGGTTTGAATACGTTGTCGAATCATTTGGATCTTTTCTGTAGTCATGTGTACCAACTCTGGTCCCAACAATGTTGCTTCTCCCACCTCGTCCCAGCATACTGGAGAATGACACTTTCGTCCATACAACGCCTCAAATGGAGCCATGCCTATACTTGCTTGATAACTGTTGTTATATGAGAATTCCACCAGTGGCAAGTACTTATCCCAACTTCCTTTGAAATCTAGAACACAAAGTCTTAATAGATCTTCAACGGTTTGAATAGTCCTCTCTAATTATCCGTCCGTTTGAGGATGGTATGCTGAACTGAATCGTAAATTCATGCACATAGCTTTCTGCAAGCTAACCCAAAATCATGAAGTGAATCTTGGGTCATGATTTGAAACTATGGATACTGGCATGCCATGCAATCTCATAATCTCATTCACATACATATGAGCAAGACATTCAAGGGAATAAGTCTCACGTATAGGCAAGAAATGAGCAGACTTGGTTAATCTATTAACAATAACCCAAATCGCATCTATACCTTGAGAAACCTTAGGAAGACCCATAACAAAATCCAAGGTAATGTGTTCCCACTTCCATTTTGGAATCTCAAGTGGTTGCAATGGACCCTTTGGCATTTGATGCTCTGCCTTTACACGTTGACAGGTTAAACACCTCGAGATAAACTCCACGATCTCTCTCTTCATATTGTTCCACCAAAATGTATGTCAAATATCATGATACATTTTGGTACTCCCAGGATGGATTGCAAACGGGGTGTTGTGTGCCTCCATCATGATTCTATGCTTCAAGTCAGAATCATTAGGAACGCAAAGTCTAGAGTTGACTAGAAGTATTCCTTCTTCATCGATTCTTGCTTCTGAAATAGCTCCTTCTTGCACTTTTTTCTTCATATGCATCAGCCCCAGGTTCGTAGCTTGAGCAGCTTTAACTTTATCGATTAAAGTTAGTTCTACTCGTATGTTTGATATCATCATGTGGGTACTTAGAGCCTTTATCTCTATCTCCATCTTTTGTAAGTCGTACAAAATGGGCCTTTGTGTTAACAACATTTCACTCATACTCGCATATGATCTTCTACTCAATGCGTCAGCTACAACGTTTGCTTTTCCAGGATGATATTGAATGATATGGTCATAATCCTTCAACATCTCGAGCCAACGTCGTTGCTTCATGTTGAGTTCCTTTTGGGTGAAGAAATATTTGAGGCTTTTATGATCCTTATAAATCTCCACTTTCTCCCCATACAGGTAGTGTCTCCAGATTTTCAACGCAAAAACGACTGCTGCCAACTCCAGATCATGAGTAGAATAATTCCTCTCATATTCTTTGAGTTGTCGTGAGGCATAGGCTATGACTTTCCCATGTTGCATGAGAACACATCCTAACCCTTTGCACAAGCATCATCAGAGATAACAAATCCATCCGAACCGGATGGTATTGTCAGAATAGGTGCCGAAATGAGTCTCCTCTTGAGCTCTTGGAAACTCTTCTCGCATTCTTTGCTCTATACAAATTTTGCATCTTTCTGAGTCAGCTGAGTTACGGAGTAGCGATTCGAGAAAATTCTTCCATGAATCTCCGATAATAACCAGCTAAGCCCAGAAAGCTACGCACTTCGGTCACTGACTTTGGCTGCTCCCAACTTTGGATTGCTTCAATCTTTGCCAGGTCAACAGATACTCCATGTTTTGATACCACGTGCCCAAGGAATGCTACTTCCTCAAGCCAAAACTCGCATTTCTTCAGCTTGGCATAAAGCTTCTTTTCACGAAGCCATTCAAGTATCAGCTTCAAATGGTGCTCATGATCTTCACGACTTTTGGAATAGATGAGGATGTCATCAATAAAGACAACAACGAACTGATCTAAATATTCCTTGAATACTCGGTTCATCATATCCATGAAAGAAGCAAGAGCATTAGTCAATCCAAAAGACATGACTAAGAATTCATAATGCCCGTACCGAGTTCTGAAGGCAGTCTTTGGAATATCATCAGTTTTAATCTTCAGCTGATGATATCCAGAACGAAGATCGATCTTTGAAAAGAATTGTGCTCCTTGCAACTGGTCAAACAGGTCATCAATGCGAGGTAGGGGATACCTAGTCTTGATGGTGACATGGTTTAATTCTCGGTAGTCAATACAAAGTCGCATACTCCCGTCTTTCTTCTTTACGAATAAAATAGGAGCACCCCAAGGAGATGTACTAGGACGAATGAAACCGATGTCTAACAATTCCTATAGTTGGACTTTTAACTCCTCGAAGTTGGTTAGAGCCATTCGATATGGGGTTTAGAAATGGATTTTGTACCCGATTCAAAGGTCAATAAAGAATTCAACATCACGCTACGGGGTAGACCGCGGAAGTTCTTCAGGAAATACATCAGGAAATTCTCTAACAACAGAAATATTATCCAAATCTAACTTGTCTTTATTCAAATCCATAACGTGGGCTAAGAAAGCTTGACATCCGTTTTTCAATAAACGAATGGCTTTATGGCTTGATATGAAAGTGTTTGACTTCAATGGTTTGGTTGCTTGAGTTCGCATAGCAGGTTGGTTAGGAATATGAAAACTAACAACCTTATAAAAATAATCAATATTGACATGATGAGTGGTTAACCAATCAATTCCTAAAATCACGTTAAATGCAAGTATCTATAAAGAGATAAGATCAACAGGTAATGTCATTGTGCCAACTTGGATTAAGCAAGATTTATAAATAGTGGATGTGATAAAGGT
Source organism: Panax ginseng (assembly GCA_020205605.1). Classification (NCBI taxonomy): domain Eukaryota; kingdom Viridiplantae; phylum Streptophyta; class Magnoliopsida; order Apiales; family Araliaceae; genus Panax; species Panax ginseng. Next base: position 32,182,690 of record CM035133.1, read on the forward strand.
TTATCCTAACGGAGTCTCCACAGATAAGTCAAAGTCTAATTTCTCCGAAGTCAAGTTTAAACGTTGAGTACAAGGCAGGAGAGATAAAAGAATGGGTAGAACCTAGATTCTAGTGAGGTATAAACTTCATGAAACTTTATGATTAACTAACCTTGTGATAACTTCATTTGGGTTCCTCACTTTTTGAAAGTCATGACAACCGCTCTCCCTTGAACTACCCGCTTTGACTTGTGCTGGGGCAAAGATTTGGTGTCATCACTACCATTGAAATTGAATTTTCTATAGGGCATATTCCACCCTCAACTGCTTCATCGTACTCTTGTTTCATGATCTGAATCATTAATCTTCGATCCATATCGAATTGGGGTTGACCACAATGTACAGGGTAATTCAAAACTCGATGCTGGGTTCTCTCAATTGCTGTCCAAAAAGAGAAATACATATCATCTATTTTAGCCTTCTTAGATCGGACATCTCTTTCTACAATATCAACGCGTCGTGCAGCTTTTACCCATGCATCACTCATTCTCACTCGTTCAACTGTTTCTTCTTTCAGCTCACATTCTAGCTTTATCGTCTTATACTCTGTCAAAGAGTGCTTCTGTTCAAGCATCACATATCGGGTACCACAAGCTTGAATTGTTGCATCCTTTTACTCCACGACCGCCTGTCGTTCTTCAGTCTGCTCTTCTAACTCATGAATTCGATTTTGCAATTCTAAATTTCGATCATAAAATTCTGCTAACAAATTCTCCTCAGGTACCTCTTCTTCCTCTTCTTCCTCACTCTCAGCTGCTACCTTTGCAACTATCTTAGGTGCAACTATCAATTCTTCACTCACAACATGGATATCTATAATTCCTTCTTTGCCTGACATCACATTATACTGGTTGGTGATTAGAGGTGTCTCCATGATCTCATTCACTCCATTGTTAACATTCTCAGCTGCCATTCTTAAAAACCGCCATAAAACAATGGTTAATTAAACAAATTAACATATCACATAATATCCCTATATTATGACCGACCAACAATTAAGCTTAGGTAGGACACACTAGCGAAGGATTTACTCATCTCTCCCCTCCTAGTTCTATTCCCCGATCTCCGCCAGAGACCATATCCCTAAGCTCTGATACTAACTGTGACTCCCCCAAAATAGGTATACATCACCCATTCTGAATCGCCAAATACATGGTACAGAAAAACAACTACAACTTTATTAATACAATTGTCGTGCAAAATACGACAACACATAATGTGAGTTTAAATACAATATTGTCTTCTAGACAATATCCACACCCAAATAAAGTCCTCATTACAATTATTGATGCACTATTTTACAAAATAGTGAGGACTACTAAAACAGCTATCTTGAATCATCACTCCATACCCCGGCTTGTCCCTGCTAAATTCTCACCCATCTTAGAAGAAAAATAGAACAAAAAGGAAAGGGGTGAGCTCAACTAGCCCAGTAAAGAACATTATGACTAAGATAGTATACAAAAAATTATCCTTAGTCTTCAACAGGAAAAAATCTGATAGAATAAAATAGACAACAAGTTTTAGATCAACAACTGCAGCGTAAATAACAATTCATTAGAAGAGTTAAGTAGAGAATGAAATCTACTATCATCTATGAATTTAAAAGTCCATCATCAATATTTTATCCCTGTAACATCAATCAATATACATCTTTTCACTACGGGCCAAAGATATTCATTTGTATCACCAGTTGGTCATGTTCATCTCAACACCTGCTCATCTTTGTACTATGGGCCAAAGATATCATCAGGTAATCATTCATCTTTGTACTATAGGCCAAAGATATTCATCAAGTATCACCATTAAGGACTGAGGATGATGAAAAATATTTTAGAGAACGAATCTAGTGAGATAGAAGGACAAATATTAGGGATTCGTATTTCGGTTTATCCAAATTCAATAATACTCCATAATTACCAAGTGTGAAGTAGAATTCAAAAATAAAGATCAAAACATGGATACAATCAAAGATAGTAACCAATAAAGACATCTGGGAAGAAAAAGAGAAAATTTCATTTTTCGGTGAATAGTGTCGTATTTGTAAATAGTGTCGTATACGTGAATAGTAACCCCGACACAAAAAGGTAGAAATTCCACAATAAAATTCATAACAATATCTCAGCATAATGATATTGAACAAAATAATATCATCTAAAAAGAAAATAACATCCCTTACCTCAAAGAAATAGTACTTCGGAATGAAAGGTCGGATGTGATGCAGAATGAAACTTGTACTGAATAGCAACTCTTAAAGTATCTAAATACTCACAAAATACGCTCGATAATATATAGAGAGAAAGAGAGAAAACTTGTTTCTGGTGTGATTTTCAATTCTAACTTAGCCCTCTATTTATAGGAAAATGTTAGCACGCCGAAGCAGACTTGACCTGCTACCTGATGGCTTTACCTACTACTATTGCCACCCACCATATTTGAAATTCAATTTGAGCACATTTCTCACCAACCAAAAGTGGGGCCCACTCAATTCTAGAATTTTCCATCAAAATCATTCATAAACCTAACTTCCGAATCAGTCACCTCTTAAAATTCATAACAAATCATTCGTTCATTTTTAATGGTTCAAAATTTTTGGACATATACTCAACTTATATTTGTATAACATATCCAAAAATCACAACGATCCAACGGTCGGATTAAAAATTAGAACTCACACAATATATCGTAAAAATACTGATTTGATTTTTAATACCTCCATTCCGACAAAAATACTGATAAAACACCTCAACATTAATTCCTTCAATTATAACCACATAAAATAAATAAATCCATCATTTATATCCGCATCAAATAAATATTTCCTTATCATATAAATCAATAATTAATTATTCACAAATAATATTACAAAATCACAATTATGACAACCAGGCCATTCCCAAGAAAGAGGGGGCTTTCCAATAAGGATTTCTCCTTACTGGCGCGCAATTAGGTGACCAAACCTCTCCTTGACAGAACTTTCTATACATTGCCAATAATGCTATCTAATAATATTATTCAAATAATATGAATTATTGATCTGATAATGGGAAATACTGTGCAGTGACAATTATTAAAACAACAATAATATAAACTATCAACGTAGCAATTATTGAATCAATAAAATAAAATATTGAACAGTAACTACTGTAACAACTATTGAGTAGTGCCTTCTTACGTACGAATCAATAATTCAACAATACTATGTAACCACGCGTATTACAGTATTTTAACCACCAGGTATTCCAACATTGTTAACGGTAACAATTACGTCGTTATTTATAAAACTCAAACTTTGTCATTTTCTTCATCCGACAGTTATTCCATTATGGGGCCCACAAATGGCTGCGCCGTCGTATGAATATTCCCCAACAACAAGAATATTCCACGACCAAACGAATATTCTCCGACAGAAATGAATATTTTATAACCACTTGCTTATTTTGTAAAATTTGCACATTTCACCCATAATCAAAGTATTATATCAAATTAACTCCTTATTATTTCAAGATAATAAATAGAGAAAATTTAATTTTATTCATAATAAGTTGGGGTCTTACATATTCTACTAATTTCATGTATTATAGAGGCCAAAATTTTAACCAACTAAGTATAATAGAATATATGAAACTGCATCATTTGTAAGTTATACAAAATAGGTTTTTGTGTTAACAACATCGCACTCGTAAACACATACGATCTTCTACTCAACGCGTCAGCTATCACGTTTGCTCTACCACAATGACATTGAATGGTATAGTTGTAGTCTTCAACAGCTCGAGCCAACATCTTTGGCGCATGTTACGTTCGTTTTGGGTGAAGAAAATATTTGAGGGTTTAAGAAATGGGTTTTGTACTGGGGTCAATACAAAATTCGATTTCACGTTCTAGGGGTAGGCTAAGAAGTCTTCAAGAATACGTCAGGAAATTTATCAACAATAGAAATATCATTCAAAACTATGACTCTCATCCAAGACTTGGATAGCACGTCACATTGATACCTATAAACTTGCCACTGTTATTCACGACGTCGCCTACAAAAAGTCTGGCTTCGGTGCATTCCACACAAGGAAGTCAACAACGAAAGGATTGGGGCTCTTTACTTATAGCTTGATATGACAATGATTGACTTTAGTGGTTTGGTTTCTTGAATTCGCATAATAGGTTGGCTAGGAATATGAAAGCTAACAACCTTACGAAAAGCATGATGAGTAGTTAACCAATCGATTCCTAAAATCACATCAAAGGCAAGTATTTTCAAAGAGATAAGATTGACAGGTAACGTGAGGGTATTGATTTGAATCAAATAAGATTTATAAACAGTGGAGGTAATGAAGGTTTCTCCTAATGGAGTTTTAATCGATAAGTCAAAGTCTAATTTCTTCGGATCAAAATTAAACGTTGAGCGCAAGCAAGAGAGATAAAATAATGGGTAGAACCGGTATCTAATAAGGTATAGACTTCGCAAGAATTTATAATTAACTAACTCGCGCTAACTTCATTCGGGTTACTCGCTTTTTGAGAAGTCACGAAAAACGCTCTCCCTGAAACCACTGACTTTGTTTTATCCGTATCCGTCTTTGGTGCCAGCGTCCTAGCTGGACTTGACTTTGGTGCACGATAAAATCGGGTTAGGTGACCTTCTTTTCCACAATTGTAACATGCTTTGGACTGTATGGTGCAGCTTGGACTGATATGTCCTTCCCCTCCGCATTTGAAGCATACAATTGGTGGTCGTTCTCCTTCCTTGAAAATGGGTGTTGGTGCTGCTAACTTTCCAACATTGTTGAACCTTCTATCTTGAAATTTCCACTCCTATTATCTTGGCCATGATTACCACCGAAGTGGTTACCATTCTTGGCATGATAATTTCCCCGATGGTTATCATTGTTCCGATGGTCGCTTTGCCAATTGAATGCGATTATTTTTTCGTGTTGTTGGTCGTTGCCTTTTGGTTGTGCTGACTCATTATCGCGCTCTAATAACTGAGCCCTATTCATAACATCTGAATATAAACAAAGTTTGTGAGAAATGAGGTATTGACGTATTTCGGGTTTCAAACCTCTTAAAAATATTCGCATCATTCGCTCCTCATTATCGATCAAATGGGATGCAAACTGGGATAACTCCGTAAATTTAGCCTCGTATTGCGACACAGTCATATTGTTTTGCTCCAACTTGATGAATTCCACCTCCTTCATGTGAAGAATACTTTCGGGAAAGTACTTGTCATTGAACAACTCTTGGAACTTCTCCTAAGACATCTTGAGTGTTAGAATTTATGCCCTAGAGGCCAATTATTTGATATAATTGCTTAACGTTTTGATATTATATTTGATTGAATAAATATATGATTTTATTATGGTTTTATTTACTGCGTAATATAATTGTTAACATAATAAAATTCCTTAGAATAGTGATACAAATTATATAGTTTCAAGTATGTGACTTGAACATGAGATTATATATTACCATTAGTATCAGTGTTCTTAAATGTCCCTAGTCGAGTATCATTGTTGATGGGACAACAATGATGCATTGAGACTAGTATGTGGATTGACTGATGACCAAATCTCATTGGTCATAAATATATGAGATATTAAGTCAATGCATAAGTACATGTTCGAGAACGATGTCTGGACAGACCCACCATGAGAATTCTATATGGAGCATTATGCTGAAGTGTCATTAGCAATTCTCATAGTGATAATGATGTAATGGTCCTCCGACCTGAAATCGCTATATTACTACACGAGAATTTATGTACTTTGATATCATCAAATGTCACCTTTAATAGGGTGGACTATAAAGGTGATTATTGGGTTCATCATTAATCGTGTGAGAAATATGAGTGATCTAGATGGAATTTAACCATCCTATATATTATGGGTGATATCCATAGGCCTCTTGATTGAGTAGGACTATGAAATGCATGGCCATGCTCAAATAGTGATTTGTTTCATATAGTCTACTCATTGATCAAGAAAACTCAGATTAAATTATGAAGAGTATGACACATTCCATGACTCGAGTTTAATCTAGGATATTAAGGTTAAAAGGATTAAATTGCATTGAAACATTGGTCACGAAAAGGTTGCATCGAATCATCGATCTTATTATTACTTGGGTAGCAGTGATGCATTACTAGATGCCGCCATCGCTTTATAATTTTATAATACGATTTTTAAATTATTGCCAACGTAATAATAACCTATAAGGTCACACACATAGAACGTTATTTAAAAGGGAATTAATTAAATTTTAAGGATTTAAATATATTAATATGATTAATAGTATTTAAATCACAATTTAAATTAAAAGGATAATTTGTATATATGTATATTAATTAAGTAAGACTTAATTAAGAGATACATATATATATATATATATATATATATATATATATATATATATATATATATATATATATATATATATATAAATTGATTTTATAAAATTAGGTTTTGATTTGATTAATTCCTTTTAACTACTATATATATGATATATAGCGACTACTTAGGTAAGATATCATAATTGAAAACCCTAGCATTTTAGAGAGAGACTAGAGAGAAAAATGCAGTTTTCAAAATCCATTCCTTTTGGTGGCTAAGACATCATAAGTCCTTCTTATTGCGAGAATCGCTCGACCCGGTTCGTGCGGCGTTCTTATGGATACTGGTAGGCGGCTTAATCGGTTTGTATTGCATTGGAGATTCGAGGCGATCGGTTTGATTCTCGTTTTAGTTTATATCCGGTATAATCTCTAAACCTTTGAATTAATTGATTTTCGCATGGATCCTGTTTTTAGGGTTTAAATTGCTTTAAATTTTAATTTCATTTGTCGTTTAAATGTCGGAAGCCCAACATTGAGTGCATCAGTCTGAGTATGTTTTACAGATTCCCACCAGTAATCTGCCTCTTCACGCAACATAAAGGTGGCGAAGGGAATCTTTTGCTCCTCCGAGCATTTGAAGACATCAAATATCTTTGTGATCTGCTTTATCCACATCTCTGCCATAAGTGGTTCTGGCTTTCCCAAAAACTCCGGCGGTCCCAGCTCCTTGAACTGCTTAGCAGTGACCAGCCGTGGGTTACCATTGTTTCCACCTACATTTTGAACAGGAGTCTGTCTCGCCTGAAGTTGCATGAATTTCATAAAGCCTCTGAACATCTCATCGTTCATCATCTGATCGGTGTTGTTATTTACTTGAGGATTATTATCTTCCTGTTGCACATTATCCTGGGTATTGATCGTTGGTGACTCAACGGTCTCATGTGCTTCATTGCTGATCTCAACATTTTTAGATGCCATTTTCAAACAATGTCACAAAACAAGGGTTAATTGACATATCACATATTATCCCTATACTCCGACCGACCAATTAAATACCAAATAAACTTAGGTAGGTCATACTAGCGAAGGAATTCCCCGTCTCTCCCCTCCTAGTTCTTATCTCACATCTCAGCCAGGGATCATATCCCTAAGCTTTGATACCAACTGTGACGCCTCCAAAATAGGTATACATCACCCATCTTGAGTCGCCAAATACATGGTATATAAATCAAATACAAACTTAATTATACAACTGTCGGGTAATATACGACAAAACATAGCTGAGAGTTTAAACAAGAGTATTGCCTTCTAGACAATATCCACTCTCAATGGAGTCCTCATTACAATTATTATCACACTATTTCACAAAATAGTAAGGACTACTAAAGCCACTTATCATGTACCATCACTCCATTTTCCGACTCATCCCAGCTATATTCTCATTTCCTGAAGAGAATAATGAAAGAAAAAGGGTTAGCTCAACTGTCCCAGTAAGAAGTATTATGACTAAGATAATGCAGAATAAATTATCCTTAACCTTAAATAGTATAACAACTGATAGAATACAATAGACAACAAGTTTTAGATCAACAACTGCAGCGGAATAAGCAATCCATTAGAAGAGTTAAGTAGAGCATACAATCTACTATCTTCTATGATTTAAAAAGTTTTTTATCAACTTTATCGCTGAGACTCAGCTTAATAAATAAAATCAAATCATCCCTTAACCATGGCCAAGGATATTCATGTAATCATCAATGGTCGAGATTATACCGAATAATCCATGGTCATAATCATACCAACAACTGTACATTAATGAACTACAGGCCAATGAAGACTTTTACCACATAACTCGTTACATTACGGTCATGATTATACCGAATAATCCCTGGTCATAATCATACCAAGTCCATCTATGCACGTAAGCCAAAGATGACTTTCATCACAATATAAGCATGAGGATGATGACAATGACATAATAATTCAATAAAACAAGTTCAAGGATAAATTTTAAAGATTTATAATTTAATTTATCTAGAAATCAATAACGCCCAAATTGTCAACATGATCTTTGCTTTGTGGAGTAAAATTCAAGAATGCTCGAAAGAATATTTCCATGAAAAGATCTTTGGATGAAGCGCAAATATCCGTGATATTCTACTAATTTCATGGAGTATAGAAGCCAAAACTTTAACCAACCGAGTATAATAGAATATATATGAAGCTATGAAATGGATTTTCGCCTACCATGCGGTAATCCACGTGAGCGAATCATTTCCACAATTTAATAAGGAATGAATATGAAGGATCATTCACCATGCATGCAGTAGTCCATATAGACAGTTATTCCAATGTAATAATAAAGAATGGAATAACGTAAGAATTCACCATGCATGCGGTGAGTCACAAGTGAACGAGTTATTCCAATGAATAATAAAGAATGGAATAACGACTCTTCTGAGTATTGAAAAGAAAATAACTCTCTTCATGAATAGGAAAGAAATAATACCCTTACCTTAGAAAAAAAAAGCTGGATCTTTGGAATAGTGAGGTAGCAGACTTCTCTTCTTCTTTCTCTCTATAATTTCTCTCTATAATAATTGTTCTTGTAAGACTTAGTGAATTGGTGAGAATGAAGGAAGAATGAGCTTCTATTTATAGGAAAATATAGTTTCGATAATTGCACATTTTGGGGTTAAAAATATTACAGTATAATACATTCCTCTCTTTTTTTCATTTTTAATTTAGTCCTGCAAGTATTATCAAACTTCCACCACCTCCCCTAATAGTAAATCATGTGAATTAATAGTTCATTCATGTGACTCAATTGTATAATCATGTGAAAAAACTAATTACAGTATAGTACTTTCAACTATACCTCCATTTTTAATTTAGTCATGTAAGTATTATCAATCTTGCACCAACTCCCCTAATAGTAAATCATGTGAATCAATAGTACACAAATGTGAACACATAGTTATAAGCATGTGAATTAATAGCAATTAATTGCTCATTTATCCGGTGAATTACCCGATTGGTCAATATAACCTCCAGACATCAATTATTATCGAAATAAATGTCAATTTCAACTAACACTAATAATTTCCACACAATGGAACTATTAATTTTATCTTTAATCAACACGAACTTATTCATCATTAATATTATAACTCACAATATTTAACAACCAGGTCGTTCCCAGGAAAGAGGGGGCTTTTCGATAAGGATTTCTCCTTATTGGCGCGCAATTAAATTATCTAACCTCTCCTTGAAAAAACTTCTACACATTGTCAATATTACAAATAATAATATGAATAACTTTATTGTCTCAATTATTGATTTAATAATATAACATATTATACAGATGATACTGTAACAATAATTCAATCAATAATATGAGAGTTATGATGCAACAATTACTGTAGCAATAATTGAGTATAACTGAGTGACTTCTTACGTAAGCATCAATAATAAATATCGTGTGTTACTATGCAACCGCACGTATTACTATACTTTTACTACCAGGTAGTTCAATAGTTTTAACTGTAACACTTCCGCTGTTATTTTTATAAAATGATAATTATGTCGTTTTCTAACTACGACAATACTTCCATTGTGGGGTCCACCAATGATAATGCCGTTGTACGGATATTCCGTATTAAAACGAATATTCCCCGACCAATCGAATATGCCCTGACACAATGAATATTTTATAACAACTTGCTTACTTTGCAAAAAAAATCATATATCACCCTTAACTTTAACATTTTATCAATTTAACCATTTACGAAATAAAATAATAATTATAAGAAAATTGAATACTTTTATTTCATAAAATTCGGGGTCTTACACAAAACTTGAGGCTAATAATCTAAAAGGCTCGTGAAAATAAGTCGTATGCCAAGTTGAAGAAATGCCAGTTCTGGCTTGAGGAAGTAGCATTCCTTGGGCACATGATATCAAATCATGGAATATCTATTGACCCAACGAAGATTGAAGCAATTCAAAGCTGAGAGCAACCTAAGTCAGTAACCGAAGTGCGTAGCTTTCTGGGCTTAGTTGGCTATTATCGGAGATTCGTGGAAGGATTTTCTCGAATCGCTACTCCATTAACTCAACTAACTCAAAAAGATACAAAATTCGGTTGGAGCGAGGAATGTGAGAAGAGTTTTCAAGAACTCAAGATGAGACTCATTTCAAAGACTGTTTTGATATAATAATCCTGGTTCGGAGGGATTTGTCATCTCTGATGGCGCTTGAGCAAAGGTTTAGGATGTGTTCTCATGCAGCATGGGAAAGTCATAGCATATGCCTCAAGATAACTTAAAGAATATGAGAGTAATTATCCTACTCATGATTTAGAGTTGGCAACAGTCGATTTTGCGCTAAAGATCTGGAGACATTACCTATATGGGGTAAAAGTGGATATCTATATGGATCATAAAAGCCTCAAATATTTCTTCACCCAAAAGGAACATAACATGCGGCAACGACATTGGCTTGAGCTGTTAAAAGATTACTATCATACCATTCAATACCATCCTGGAAAAGCAAACGTGGTAGCTGACGCGTTGAGTAGAAGATCATATGTGGGTACGAGTGAGATATTGTCAACGCAAAGGCTCATTTGGTATGACTTACAAAGGATAGGGGTAGAGTTATAGACTCTAGGGACTCATGTGATGATGTAAAATATACGAGTAGAACCGACTTTAATCGATAAAGTTAAAGCTGCTCAAACTACGGACACGAGGTACGATCATGTATGAGGAAGAAAGTACAAGAAGGTTTTATTCCGGAAGAAAGAATCAATGAAGAAGGAATACTTCGAGTCAACTCCAGACTTTGTGTTCCTAACGACTATGATTTGAAGTATAAAATTATGATGAAGGCGCACAACACACCATTTTCAATCCATCCTGGGAGTACCAAAACATATCGTGATCTTCGACATACATTTTGGTGGAGTAATATGAAGAGAGAGAAAGAGAGAGAGCGGAGTTTATCTCAAGGTGTTTATCATTTTAACGAGTCAAGGCGGAGCATCAAGTACCAAAAAGAACCATTGCAACCACTTGAAATTCCAGAATGGAAGTGGGAGCACATTACCATGGATTTCGTTACTAGTCTTCCCAAGGTTTCTCAAGGCATAGATGCAATTTGGGTCATTGTTGATAGATTAACCAAGTCTGCTCATTTCTTAACTATACGAGAAACTTATTCACTTGAATGTCTTGCTCGTATTTACATAAATAAGATTGTAAGACTGCATGGTATGCCAGTATCCATAGTTTCTGATCGAGACCCAAGATAACTTCACAGTTTTGGGTCAGTTTGCAGAAAGCTATGGGCAAGGATTTACGATTCAGTTCGGCATATCATCCTTAAACGGACGGGCAGTCAGAGAGGACTATTCAAACTCTTGAGGATCGATTAAGACTTTGTGTCCTTGACTTCAAAGGAAGTTGGGATAAGTTCTTGCCATTAGTGGAATTCTCCTACAATAACAGTTATCAAGCAAGTATAGGCCTGGCTCCATTCGAGGCATTGTATGGACGCAAGTGATGTTTTGCAGTATGCTGGGATAAGGTGGGTAAAGCAACGTTGTTGGGACAGGAATTGATACGCATGACAACGAAAAAGATTCAAATGATCCGGCAACATATAAAAACCTCACAAGATCGACAAAAGAGTTATGATGATCTTTATCGAAGGAACGTGGAATTCAATGTTGGAGATCATGTGTTACTACGTGTTGCTTCATGGAAAGGAGTTATGAGATTTGGAAAGAGAGGAAAGCTCAATCCTCGATTCATTGGCCCATTTGAAATCCTCGATCGAGTAGGAACTATGGCCTATAGACTCGCCTTACCGCTAAGTATGTCTCGTGTTCATAACATTTTTTACATAACTATGTTACGTAAATATATGGAAGAACTGAACCACATTATTGAATTAGAACTAGACAAGATAGCGAAAGATTTAACGTATGAAGAGGTACCTGTTAAAATCTTGGATAAGAAGGAACATATTCTACACTTCAAGGTTATACCTCAAGTCAAAGTTTTGTGGAGAAACCACGATGTTGAGGAAATGACCTGAAAGTTAGAATCTGAAATGAAATCAAGGTATCCTCACCTCTTCGACATACCAGGTACGTACACCAATTTTGTGGATGAAATTTCATAAGAATGGGAGGTTGTAAGACCTCAACTTTTATGAATAAAGATTAATTTTATCTAAATATCATTTTTAATATTATGGTGTGGATTTGATATAATGTTATAGTTGTGGGTAATATTTATAAAGTTTGAAAAGTAAACAAGTTGTTATAAAATATTCGTTAGGCGAACGAGACTTGAACTCTGGCTCCGTATTTCAGAATCGAGTCCTGTTAGTTGTAACGCATGTCTATTGTCTATCTTGGTCTTATATTGCTTATGTTTAATGTGATCGTTTGGACGACCGGGGTGGATTTTGGTTTATTTTTTGACTATTTTTCTAAGTTTAATCAAGTTAGGCAGACGAGACTCGAACTCGGGCTCCGTATATCGGAATCGAGTCCCGTTAGTTGTAATGTGTGTCTATTACCTATACGGTTCTATTACCTATGTTTGCATTTCGTTTGGACAATCGGGGTGGGTTTTGGTCTCTTTTTCGACTATTTTTCTAAGTTTTCTCAAGTTAAAGTGACGAGACTCGAACTCCTGCTTCGTATATCGAAATCGTATCCTGTCGGTTATAATGCATATACATTGCCTATCTTACGGTGCTATTACTTTATGTTTGCGTATCATTTGAGCGACCACTGAGGTGTGTTTTGGTTTCTTTTTTGACTATTTTTCTAAGTTTTCTCAAGTTAGGCGTCCGGGACTCGAACTCGGGCTCCGTATATTGGAATCGTGTCCCGTTAGTTGTAATGTGTGTCTATTACCTATCACGGTGCTTTTGGTAGTGTTTACATGTCATTTGGTCGATTGGTAGCGTGTTTTGGTATCTTTTCACTATTTTCTAAGTTTTCTCAAGTTATGTGGATGGGACTCTAACTTTCGAGGCTCTGTATATCTGAATCGAGACTTATTAGTTATGTAACGCCGTGTCTATTCCTATACTTGGTACTATTGCTCTATGTTTGCGTGTCATTTGACTGACCAATCGGGTCTATTTTTCTAAGTTTTCTCAAGTTAAGCAATGGGACTCGAACTTCGGGATCCAAGATATCAAAATTGACTCCGTCGGTTGTAATGTCGTGTCTATTGCCTATGTGGTGCTATTACTGTGTTTTGCGTGTTGTTTGGACGATCGGGGTGGGTTTTGGTATCTTTTTTGACTATTTTTCTAAGTTTTCTCAAGTTAGGCAAACGGGACTCGAACTCGGGTTCTGTATACTAGAATCGAGTCACATCAGTTGTAACGTGTGTCTATTGCCTATGCGGTGCTATTACCATTGTTTGCTTGTCGTTTGGAGGACCGGGGCAAGTTTTGTTCTCTTTTTAGAATATTTTTCTAAGTTTTCTCAAGTTAGGTGGACAGGACTCGAACTCGGGCTCCGTATATCGGAATTGAGTCGCATCAGTTGTAACGTGTGTCTATTGCCTATGCGGTGCTATTGCTTGTGTTTGCGTGTCGTTTGGACGATCGGGGAAAGTTTTGGTCTCTTTTTTGACTATTTTTCTAAGTTTTCTCAAGTTAGGCGGACGGGACTCAAACACGGGCTCCGTATATCCGAATAGAGTCCGTCAACAGAAGTAGCGTGTGTCTATTGCCTATCTTGGTCTTTATTACTGTTTTCTGGTCATTTGACGACCCGACAAGGCGTGTTTTGGTCTCTTTTTCGGCTATTTTTCTAACTTTTCTCAAGTTAGGCTGACGGGACTCGAACTCGGGCTCCGTATATCAGAATCAAGTCTAGCCAGTTGTAACGCATGTCTATTGCCTATGCGGTGCTATTGTCTATGTTTGCGTGTTGGTTGAACAATCGGGGTGGGTTTTGGTCTCTTTTTTGACTATTTTTCTAAGTTTTCTCAAGTTAGGTGGACGGGACTCAAACTCGGGCTCCGTATATCAAAATCGAGTCCCGTCAGTTGTAATGTGTATCTATTACCTATGCGGTTCTATTGCCTATGTTTGCATTTCGTTTGGACAACCGGGGTGGGTTTTGGTCTCTTTTTCGACTATTTTTTTAAGTTTTCTCAAGTTAGGCGGATGGGACTCGAACTCTGGATCCGTATATATGAATCGAGTCCCGTCAGTTATAACTTGTGTCTATTTCCTATGCGGTGCTATTGTAATTGTTTGCATGTCCTTTGGACGACCGAGGCAAGTTTTGGTCTATTTTTCGACTATTTTTCTATAAGTTTTCTCAAGTTAGGCGGACGGGACTCGAACTCAAACTCCGTATATCGGAATTGAGTCCCATCAGTTGTAATGCATGTCTATTACCTATGCGGTTCTATTTCCTATGTTTGCGTGTCATTTGGACAACCGGGGTGGGTTTTTGTCACTTTTTTGACTATTTTTCTAAGTTTTCTCAAGTTAGGCGGACTAGACTAGAACTCGGGCTCCGTATATCAGAATCGAGTCCTGTTAGTTGTAACGCATGTCTATTGTCTATGCGGTGCTATTGCCTATGTTTGCGTATCGTTTGGACGACCGAGGTGGATTTTGGTTTATTTTTGACTATTTTTCTAAGTTTTATCAAGTTAAAGTGACGAGACTCGAACTCGGGCTCCATATATCGAAATCGAGTCCCGTTAGTTGTAATGTGTCTATTACCTATCTTGTTCTATTACCTATGTTTGCATTTCGTTTTGGACAAAAAGGGTGGTTTTTGGTCTCTTTTTCGACTATTTTTCTAAGTTTTCTCAAGTTAGTGAATCGGGACTCGAACTCGGGTTCAGATATCGAAATTGAGTCCGTTAGTTGTAATGTGTGTCTATTACCTATGCGATGCTATTGCTTATGTTTAAGCGTGTCGTTTGGATGACCAAGGGGTGGATTTTGGTCTCTTTTCGACTATTTTTCTAAGTTTTTTCAAGTTAGGCGGATGAGACTCGAACTTCAGGCTCCGTATATCAAAATCGAGTCCCATTAGTTATAACGCATGTCTATTGTCTATCGCGGTGCTATTGCTTATGTTTACGTGTCGTTTGACGACCGGGGTGGATTTTGGTTTATTTTTTGACTATTTTTCTAAGTTTTATCAAGTTAAAGTGACGAGACTCGAACTCGGGCTCCGTATATCGAAATCGAGTCCCGTTAGTTGTAATGTGTGTATATTACCTATGCGGTTCTATTACCTATGTTTGCATTTCGTTAGGACAACCGGGGTGGGTTTTGGTCTCTTTTTCGACTATTTTTCTAAGTTTTCTCAAGTTAGGCGGACGAGACTCGAACTCGGGCTTCAGTATATCGAGAATCGTGTCCTGTCCGTTTATAATGCGTGTCTATTGCCTATCGTTGCTTATTGCCTATGTTTACGTATCATTTGAACGACCGTAGGTGGGTTTTGGTTTCTTTTTGACTATTTTTTAAGTTTTCTCAAGTTAAAGTGAGACGGACTCGAACTCGGGCTCCGTGATATTGGAATCGTGTCCGTTAGTTGTAATGTGTCTATTACCTATCTGCGGTGCTTTTGGTTGTGTTTACATGTCATTTGGTCGATTGAAGCGTGTTTTGGTATCTTTTTCACTATTTTTCTAAGTTTTCTCAAGTTATGTGGATGGGACTCTAACTTAGGCTCATGATATCTAATCGAGTCTTATTAGTTATAACGCGTGTCTATTCCTATCTGGTACTACTATTGCCTATGTTTATAAGTGTCATTTGACGACCGGGTCTATTTTTCTAAGTTTTCTCAAGTTAGGCAATGGGACTCGAACTCGGGATCCGTGATATCAAAATTGACTCCGTCGGTTATAGCAGCGTGTCTATTGCCTATGTGGTGCTATTATTACTGTGTTTAGTGTTGTTTGGACGATCGGGGTGGGTTTTGGTATCTTTTTTGACTATTTTTCTAAGTTTTCTCAAGTTAGGCAAACGGGACTCGAACTCGGGTTATGTATACTAGAATCGAGTCACATCAGTTGTAACGTGTGTCTATTGACTATGCGGTGCTATTACCATTGTTTGCTTGTCGTTTGGAGGACCGGGGCAAGTTTTGTTCTCTTTTTAGAATATTTTTCTAAGTTTTCTCAAGTTAGGCGGACGGGACTCGAACTCGGGCTCCGTATATCGGAATCGAGTCCCATCAGTTGTAACGTGTGTCTATTGCCTATGCGGTGCTATTGCTTGTGTTTGCGTGTCGTTTGGACGATCGGGGAAAGTTTTGGTCTCTTTTTCGGCTATTTTTCTAACTTTTCTCAAGTTAGGCGGACGAGACTCGAACTCGGGCTCCGTATATCAGAATCAAGTCCTACCAACAGAACGCATGTTTATTGTCTATCTTTGTGCTATTGCTATGTTTGCGTATCGTTTGGACGACCAAGGGGTGGATTTTGGTTTATTTTTGACTATTTTTCTAAGTTTTATCAAGTTAGCGACGGGACTCGAACTCGGGCTCAGATATCTAATCGAGTCCCGTTAGTTGTAATGTGTATCTATTACCTATGCGGTTCTATTGCCTATGTTTGCATTTCGTTTGGACAACCGGGGTGGGTTTTGGTCTCTTTTTCGACTATTTTTTTAAGTTTTCTCAAGTTAGGCGAACGGGACTCGAACTCGGGCTCCGTATATCAGAATTGAGTCCCGTTAGTTGTAATGTGTGTCTATTACGTATGCGATGCTATTCCCTATGTTTATGTGTCGTTTGGATGACCGGGGTGGATTTTTGTCTCTTTTTCGACTATTTTTCTAAGTTTTTTCAAGTTAGGCGGATGAGACTCGAACTCTGGCTCCGTATTTCAGAATCGAGTCCTGTTAGTTGTAACGCATGTCTATTGTCTATCTTGGTGCTATTACTATATTTATTTGCGTATTGTTTGGACGACAGAGGTGGATTTTGGTTTATTTTTTGACTATTTTTCTAAGTTTTATCAAGTTAGGCGGACGAGACTCGAACTCGGGCTCCATATATCGGAATCGAGTCTCGTTAGTTGTAATGTGTGTCTATTACCTATGCGGTTCTATTACCTATGTTTGCATTTAGTTTGGACAACCGGGGTGGGTTTTGGTCTCTTTTTCGACTATTTTTCTAAGTTTTCTCAAGTTAGGCGAACGGGACTCGAACTCGGGCTTCGTATATCAGAATTGAGTCCCGTTAGTTGTAATGTGTGTCTATTACCTATGCGATGCTATTTCCTATGTTTGCGTGTCGTTTAGATGACCGGGGTGGATTTTGGTCTCTTTTTCGACTATTTTTCTAAGCTTTTTCAAGTTAGGCGGACGAGACTCGAACTCGGGCTCCGTATATCAAAATCGAGTCCTGTTAGTTGTAACGCATGTCTATTGTCTATGCGGTGTTATTGCCTATGTTTGCGTATCGTTTGGACGACCGGGGTGGATTTTGGTTTATTTTTTGACTATTTTTCTAAGTTTTATCAAGTTAGGCGGACGAGACTCGAACTCGGGCTCCGTATATCGGAATCGAGTCCCGTTAGTTGTAATGTGTGTCTATTACCTATGCGGTTCTATTACCTATGTTTTCATTTCGTTTGGACAACCGGGGTGGGTTTTGGTCTCTTTTTCGACTATTTTTCTAAGTTTTCTCAAGTTAAAGTGACGAGACTCGAACTTCCGGCTTCAGATATCGAAATCGTGTCCTGTCAGTTATAATGCATGTCTATTGCCTATGCGTTTCTATTGCCTATGTTTGCGTATCATTTGAATGAGCAGGGTGGGTTTTGGTTTCTTTTTTGACTATTTTTTTAAGTTTTCTCAAGTTAGGCGGACGGGACTCGAACTCGGGCTCCGTATATTGGAATCGTGTCCCGTTAGTTGTAATGTGTGTCTATTACCTATGCGGTGCTTTTGGTTGTGTTTACATGTCATTTGGTCGACTGGGGCGTGTTTTGGTATCTTTTTCGACTATTTTTCTAAGTTTTCTCAAGTTATGTGGATGGGACTCTAACTCAGTTCTGTGATATCTAATCGAGTCTTATTAGTTATAACGCGTGTCTATTCCCTATACTGGTTACTATTGCCTATGTTTTACGTATCATTTGACTGACCGGGTCTATTTTTCTAAGTTTTCTCTCAAGTTAGGCAATGGGACTCGAACTCAGGATCCGTATATCAAAATTGACTCCCGTCAGTTGTAACGCGTGTCTATTGCCTATGTGGTGCTATTACTGTGTTTTAAGTGTTGTTTGAACGATCGGGGTGGGTTTTGGTATCTTTTTTGACTACTTTTCTAAGTTTTCTCAAGTTAGGCAGACGGGATTCGAACTCGGGTTCTGTATACTAGAATCGAGTCACATCAGTTGTAACGTGTGTCTATTGCCTATGCGGTGCTATTACTATTGTTTGCTTGTCGTTTGGAGGACCGGGGCAAGTTTTGTTCTCTTTTTAGAATATTTTTCTAAGTTTTCTCAAGTTAGGTGGACGGGACTCGAACTCGGGCTCCGTATATCGGAATTGAGTCCCATCTGTTGCAACGTGTGTCTATTGCCTATGCGGTGCTATTGCTTGTGTTTGCGTGTCGTTTGGACGATCGGGGAAAGTTTTGGTCTCTTTTTTGACTATTTTTCTAAGTTTTCTCAAGTTAGGCGGACGGGACTCAAACTCGGGCTCTGTATATTCGAATCGAGTCCTGTCAGTTGTAACATGTGTCTATTGCCTATGCGGTGCTATTGCCTGTGTTTACAAGTCATTTGGACGACCGGGGCGTGTTTTGGTCTCTTTTTCGGCTATTTTTCTAACTTTTCTCAAGTTAGGCGGACGGGACTCGAACTCGGGCTCCGTATATCAGAATCGAGTCCGGCCAGTTGTAACGCATGTCTATTGCCTATGCGGTGCTATTGCCTATGTTTTTGCGTGTTGTTTGAACAATCTGGGGTGGGTTTTGGTCTCTTTTTGACTATTTTTCTAAGTTTTCTCAAGTTAGGTGGATTTGGACTCAAACTCGGGCTCCGTATATCGGAATCGAGTCCCGTCAATTGTAATGTGTGTCTATTGCCTATGTTTGCATTTCGTTTGGACAACCGGGGTGGGTTTTGGTGTCTTTTTCGACTATTTTTTTAAGTTTTCTCAAGTTAGGCGGACGAGACTCGAACTTGGGCTCCGTATATCAGAATTGAGTCCCGTTAGTTGTAATGTGTGTCTATTACCTATCCGATGCTATTGCCTATGTTTGCGTGTCATTTGGACGACCGGTGGATTTTGGTCTTTTTTCGACTATTTTTCTAAGTTTTTCAAGTTAAAGTGACGAGACTCGAACTCGGGTCTGTGATATCGTAATCGAGTCCTATTAGTTGTAACGCATGTTCATTGTCTATGCGGTTCTATTGCTTATGTTTATGTGATCGTTTGGACGGCCACCGGGTGGATTTTGGTTTATTTTTGACTATTTTTCTAAGTTTTATCAAGTTAGGCGGACGGGACTCGAACTCGGGCTCAGTATATCTAATCGAGTCCCGTTAGTTGTAATGTGTGTCTATTACCTATGCGGTTCTATTACCTATGTTTGCATTTTGTTTGGACAACCGGGTGGGTTTTGGTCTCTTTTTCGACTATTTTCTATATGTTTCTCAAGTTAAAGTGATGAGACTCGAACTTCGGGCTTCAGATATCGAAATCGTGTCCTGTCGCTTATAATGCGTATACATTGCCTATCAAAGATCTTATTGTCCATGTATTTGCGTATCATTTGAACGACTGTGGTGGGTTTTGGTTTCTTTTTTTGACTATTTTTCTAAGTTTTCTCAAGTTTAAGCGACGAGACTCGAACTCCAGTCAGATATTGAATCGTGTCCCGTTAGTTGTAATGTGTGTCTATTACCTATACGGTGCTATTGCCTATGTTTGCGTGTCGTTTGGACGACCATGGTTGGTTTTGGTCTCTTTTTCGACTATTTTTTTAAGTTTTCTCAAGTTTGGCGGACGGGACTCGAACTCAGGCTCCGCATATCAAAATCAAGTCCCGTTAGTTATAACTTGTGTCTATTGCCTATGCGGTGCTATTGCCATTATTTGCATGTCATTTGGACGATCGGGGCAAGTTTTGGTCTATTTTTTGATTATTTTTCTAAGTTTTCTCAAGTTAGGCGGACGGGACTTGAACTCGGGATCCATATATCGGAATTGAGTCTCATCAGTTGTAACACGTATCTATTGCCTATGCTGTGCTTTTGGTTGTCTTTACATGTCATTTGGTCGACTGGGGCGTGTTTTGGTATCTTTTTCGACTATTTTTCTAAGTTTTCTCAAGTTATGTGGATGGGACTCTAACTCAGGCTCCGTATATCGGAATCGAGTCTTATTAGTTGTAACGCGTGTCTATTCCCTATACGGTACTATTGCCTATGTTTGCGTGTCATTTGGACGACCGGGGTCTATTTTTCTTAGTTTTCTCAAGTTAGGCAATGGGACTCGAACTCAGGATCCGTATATCAAAATTGACTCCCGTCAGTTGTAACGCGTGTCTATTGCCTATGTGGTGCTATTGCCTGTGTTTGCGTGTTGTTTGGACGATCGGGGTGGGTTTTGGTATCTTTTTTGACTATTTTTCTAAGTTTTCTCAAGTTAGGCGAGACGGATTCGAACTCGGGTTCAGATACTAGAATCGAGTCACATCGGAATAACGTGTGTCTATTGCCTATGCGGTGCTATTACTATTGTTTGCTTGTCGTTTGGAGGACCGGGGCAAGTTTTGTTCTCTTTTTAGAATATTTTTCTAAGTTTTCTCAAGTTAGGTGGACGGGACTCGAACTCGGGCTCCGTGATATCTAATCGAGTCCCATCATTGTAACGCAGTCTCATTGCCTATGCGGTGCTATTGCTTGTGTTTGCGTGTCCTTTGGACGATCGGGAAAAGTTTTGGTCTCTTTTTTGACTATTTTTCTAAGTTTTCTCAAGTTAGGCGGACGGGACTCAAACTCGGGCTCCGTATATTCGAATCGAGTCCCGTCAGTTGTAACATGTGTCTATTGACTATGCGGTGCTATTGCCTGTGTTTACAAGTCATTTGGACGACCGGGGCGTGTTTTGGTCTCTTTTTCGGCTATTTTTCTAACTTTTCTCAAGTTAGGCGGACGGGACTCGAACTTCGGGCTCAGATATCGTAATCGAGTCCCGGCCATTATAACGCATGTCTATTGCCTATCTTGTGCTATTACTTATGTTTGCGTGTTGTTTGAACAATCTGGGTGGGTTTTGGTCTCTTTTTGACTATTTTTCTAAGTTTTCTCAAGTTAGGTGGATTTTGACTCAAACTCGGGCTCCGTATATTGGAATCGAGTCCCGTCAGTTGTAATGTGTGTCTATTACCTATGCGATTCTATTGCTTATGTTTGCATTTCGCTTTGGACAACCGGGGTGGGTTTTGGTCTCTTGTTCGACTATTTTTAAAGTTTTCTCAAGTTAAAGTGACGGGACTCGAACTCTCGGCTCAGTATATATATGAATCGAGTCCCGTCGCTTATAACTTGTGTCTATTTCCTATGCGGTGCTATTGTCATTGTTTGCATGTCCTTTGGACGATCGGGGAAAATTTTGGTCTCTTTTTCGGCTATTTTTCTAACTTTTCTCAAGTTAGGCGGACGAGACTCGAACTCGGGCTCCGTATATCAGAATCGAGTCCGGCCAGTTGTAACGCATGTCTATTGCCTATGCGGTGCTATTGCCTATGTTTACGTGTTGTTTGAACAATCTGGGTGGGTTTTGGTCTCTTTTTGATTATTTTTCTAAGTTTTCTCAAGTTAGGTGGACGGGACTTAAACTCGGGCTCCGTATATCTGAATCAAGTCCCGTCAATTGTAATGTGTGTCTATTGCCTATGTTTGCATTTCGTTTGGACAACCGGGGTGGGTTTTGGTGTCTTTTTCGACTATTTTTTTAAGTTTTCTCAAGTTAGGCGGACGAGACTCGAACTTGGGCTCTGTGATATCGTAATTGAGTCCCGTTAGTCAGTAATGTGTCTATTACCTATGCGATGCTATTGCTTATATGTTTGCGCGTCGTTTGGACGACCGGTGGATTTTGGTCTTTTTTCGACTATTTTTTAAGTTTTTTCAAGTTAAGTGACGAGACTCGAACTCGGGTTCAGTATATCGAAATCGAGTCCCGTTAGTTATAACGCATATCTATTGTCTATACTGGGTCTATTGCTTATGTTTGCGTATCGTTTGAGACGACCGGGGTGGATTTTGGTTTATTTTTTTGACTATTTTTCTAAGTTTTATCAAGTTAAGCTGACGGGACTCGAACTCGGGCTCAGATATCGAAATCGAGTCCCGTTAGTTGTAATGTGTGTCTATTACCTATGCGGTTCTATTACCTATGTTTGCATTTCGTTTGGACAACCGGGGTGGGTTTTGGTCTCTTTTTCGACTATTTTTCTATTTTTTCTCAAGTTAGGCAGACGAGACTCGAACTCGGGCTTCAGATATCGAATCGTGTCCCGCTCGGTTATAATGCGTGTCATTGCCCTGTCAGCGATTGCTATTGTCCATGTTTGCGTATCATTTGAACGACCGGTGGTGGGTTTTGGTTTCTTTTTGACTATTTTCTAAGTTTTCTCAAGTTAAGCGACGAGACTCGAACTCTCGCTCCGTATATTGAATCGTGTCCCGTTAGTTGTAATGTGTGTCTATTACCTATACGGTGCTATTGCCTATGTTTGCGTGTCATTTGGACGACCATGGTTGGTTTTGGTCTCTTTTTCGACTATTTTTTTAAGTTTTCTCAAGTTTGGCGGACGGGACTCGAACTCAGGCTCCGCATATCAAAATCAAGTCCCGTTAGTTATAACTTGTGTTCATTGCCTATCTGCTATGCTATTGCCATTATTTGCATGTCATTTTTGACGATCGGGGCAAGTTTTGGTCTATTTTTGATTATTTTTCTAAGTTTTCTCAAGTTAAAGTGACGGACTTGAACTTCGGATCCATATATCTAATTGAGTCTCATCAACAGTAACACGTGTCTATTGCCTATCTTTGTGCTTTTGGTTGTCTTTACATGTCATTTGGTCGACCGGGCGTGTTTTGGTATCTTTTTCGACTATTTTTCTAAGTTTTCTCTCAAGTTATGTGGATGGGACTCTAACTCAGTTCAGTATATCTAATCGAGTCTTATTAGTTATAACGCTGTCTATTCCCCTATACTGGTACTATTGCCTATGTTTATGTGTCATTTGACGACCAGGGTCTATTTTTCTTAGTTTTTTTTCTCAAGTTAGGCAATGGGACTCGAACTCGTGGATCCAGATATCAAAATTGACTCCGTCAACAGAAACGCCAGTTCATTGCCTATGTGGTGCTATTACTGTGTTTGCGTGTTGTTTGGACGATCGGGGTGGGTTTTGGTATCTTTTTTGACTATTTTTCTAAGTTTTCTCAAGTTAGGCGGGACGGATTCGAACTCGGGTTCAGATACTAGAATCGAGTCACATCACCAGTAACGTAATGTCTATTGCCTATCTTGGTGCTATTACTATTGTTTGCTTGTCGTTTGAGGACCGGGGCAAGTTTTGTTCTCTTTTTAGAATATTTTCTAAGTTTTCTCAAGTTAGGTGGATCGGGACTCGAACTTCGTGCTCGTATATCTAATTGAGTCCCATCAACAGTAATGCAGTATCATTGCCTATGCTTGCGTTATTATTGCTTGTGTTTGCGTGTCCTTTGGACGATCGGGAAAAGTTTTGGTCTCTTTTTTGACTATTTTTCTAAGTTTTCTCAAGTTAAGCGGACGGGACTCAAACTCGGGCTCCGTATATTCGAATCGAGTCCCGTCAGTTGTAACATGTGTCTATTGACTACGCTTGGTGCTATCTATTGCTGTGTTTACAAGTCATTTGACTGACCGGGCGTGTTTTGGTCTCTTTTTCGGCTATTTTTCTAACTTTTCTCAAGTTAGGCGGACGGGACTCGAACTCGGGCTCCGTATATCAGAATCGAGTCCGGCCAGTTATAACGCATGTCTATTGCCTATGCGGTGCTATTGCCTATGTTTGCGTGTTGTTTGAACAATCGGGGTGGGTTTTGGTCTCTTTTTTGACTATTTTTCTAAGTTTTCTCAAGTTAGGTGGACGGGACTCAAACTCGGGCTCCGTATATTGGAATCGAGTCCCGTCAGTTGTAATGTGTGTCTATTACCTATGCGATTCTATTGCCTATGTTTGCATTTCGTTTGGACAACCGGGGTGGGTTTTGGTCTCTTGTTCGACTATTTTTTAAAGTTTTCTCAAGTTAGGCGGACGGGACTCGAACTCGGGCTCCGTATATATGAATCGAGTCCCGTCAGTTATAACTTGTGTCTATTTCCTATGCGGTGCTATTGTCATTGTTTGCATGTCCTTTGGACGATCGGGGAAAATTTTGGTCTCTTTTTCGGCTATTTTTCTAACTTTTCTCAAGTTAGGCGGACGAGACTCGAACTCGGGCTCCGTATATCAGAATCGAGTCCGGCCAGTTGTAACGCATGTCTATTGCCTATGCGGTGCTATTGCCTATGTTTACGTGTTGTTTGAACAATCGGGGTGGGTTTTGGTCTCTTTTTTGATTATTTTTCTAAGTTTTCTCAAGTTAGGTGGACGGGACTTAAACTCGGGCTCCGTATATCGGAATCAAGTCCCGTCAATTGTAATGTGTGTCTATTGCCTATGTTTGCATTTCGTTTGGACAACCGGGGTGGGTTTTGGTGTCTTTTTCGACTATTTTTTTAAGTTTTCTCAAGTTAGGCGGACGAGACTCGAACTTGGGCTCCGTATATCAGAATTGAGTCCCGTTAGTTGTAATGTGTGTCTATTACCTATGCGATGCTATTGCCTATGTTTGCGTGTCGTTTGGACGACCGGGGTGGATTTTGGTCTTTTTTCGACTATTTTTTTAAGTTTTTTCAAGTTAGGCGGACGAGACTCGAACTCGGGCTCCGTATATCAGAATCGAGTCCTGTTAGTTGTAACGCATATCTATTGTCTATACGGTGCTATTGCCTATGTTTGCGTATCGTTTGGACGACCGGGGTGGATTTTGGTTTATTTTTTGACTATTTTTCTAAGTTTTATCAAGTTAGGCGGACGGGACTCGAACTCGGGCTCCGTATATCGAAATCGAGTCCCGTTAGTTGTAATGTGTGTCTATTACCTATGCGGTTCTATTACCTATGTTTGCATTTCGTTTGGACAACCGGGGTGGGTTTTGGTCTCTTTTTCGACTATTTTTCTATTTTTTCTCAAGTTAGCGAGACAGACTCTCGAACTTCGGGCTTCAGATATCGTAATCGTGTCCCGCCGCTTATAATGCGTGTCTCATGTGCCTATCTTGATGCTATTGTCCATGTTTGCGTATCATTTGAACGACCAGGGTGGGTTTTGGTTTCTTTTTTGACTATTTTTCTAAGTTTTCTCAAGTTAGGCGGACGAGACTCGAACTCGGGCTCCGTATATTGGAATCGTGTCCCGTTAGTTGTAATGTGTGTCTATTACCTATACTGGTCTTTATTGCCTTATGTTTAAGCGTGTCATTTGATCTGACCATGGTTGGTTTTGGTCTCTTTTTCACTATTTTTAAGTTTTCTCAAGTTTGGCTGACGGACTCGAACTCAGTTCGTGATATCAAAATCAAGTCCCGTTAGTTATAACTTGTGTCTATTGCCTATGCGGTGCTATTGCCATTATTTGCATGTCATTTGGACGACCGGGGCAAGTTTTGGTCTATTTTTTGACTATTTTTCTAATTTTTCTCAAGTTAGGCGGACGGGACTTGAACTCGGGATCCATATATCGGAATTGAGTCTCATTAGTTGTAACACGTATCTATTGCCTATGCGGTGCTTTTGGTTGTGTTTACATGTCATTTGGTCGACTGGGGCGTGTTTTGGTATCTTTTTCGACTATTTTTCTATGTTTTCTCAAGTTATGTGGATGGGACTCTAACTCAGGCTCCGTATATCGGAATCGAGTCTTATTAGTTGTAACGCGTGTCTATTTCCTATACGGTACTATTGCCTATGTTTGCGTGTCATTTGGACGACCGGGTCTATTTTTCTAAGTTTTCTCAAGTTAGGCGAATGGGACTCGAACTCGGGATCCGTATATCAAAATTGACTCCCGTCAGTTGTAACGCGTGTCTATTGCCTATGCGGTGCTATTGCCTATGTTTGCGTGTTGTTTGGACGATCGGGGTGGGTTTTGGTATCTTTTTTGACAATTTTTCTAAGTTTTCTCTCAGTTAGGCGGAGACGGACTCGAACTTCGGGTTACAGATACTAGAATCGAGTCACATCGGTTGTAACGTGTTCTATTGCCTATCTTGGTGCTATTGCCATTGTTTACTTGTCGTTTGGAGGACCGGGCAAGTTTTGTTCTCTTTTAGAATATTTTTCTAAGTTTTCTCAAGTTAAAGTGACGGACTCGAACTCGGGTTCAGTATATCTAATTGAGTCCCATCAACAGTAACGCGTGTCTATTGCTATCTTGATCTTATTGCCATTGTTTACTTGTCGTTTGGAGGACCGGGCAAGTTTTGTTCTCTTTTAGAATATTTTTCTAAGTTTTCTCAAGTTAAAGCGGACGGGACTCGAACTCTGGTTCAGTATATCGGAATTGAGTCACATCACTATAACGTAGTGTCTATTTCCTATCTTGGTCTATTGCCATTGTTTACTTGTCGTTTGGAGGACCGGGGCAAGTTTTGTTCTCTTTTTAGAATATTTTTCTAAGTTTTCTCAAGTTAGGCGGACGGGACTCGAACTCGGGCTTCGTATATCGGAATCGAGTCCCGTCAGTTGTAACGTTTGTCTATTGCCTATGCGGTGCTATTGCCTATGTTTACAAGTCATTTGGACGACCGGGGCGTGTTTTGGTCTCTTTTTCGGCTATTTTTCTAACTTTTCTCAAGTTAGGCGGATGGGACTCGAACTCGGGCTCAGATATCGTAATTGAGTCCGGCCAACATAACGCATGTCTATTGCCTATCTTGGTGCTATTGCTTATGTTTGCGTGTTGTTTGAAACAATCGGGGTGGGTTTTGGTCTCTTTTTGACTATTTTTCTAAGTTTTCTCAAGTTAGGCAGACGGACTCGAACTCGGGTTCTCAGATACTAGAATCGAGTCACATCAGGTTGTAACGTGTGTCTATTGCCTATCTTGATGGGTGCTATTGCCATTGTTTACTTGTCGTTTGGAGGACCGGCAAGTTTTGTTCTCTTTTAGAATATTTTCTAAGTTTTCTCAAGTTAAAGGGACGAGACTCGAACTTCGGGCTCGATATATAATTGAGTCCCATCAGTTGTAACGCAGTGTCTATTGCCTATCTTGGTGCTATTGCCATTGTTTACTTGTCGTTTGGAGGACCGGCAAGTTTTGTTCTCTTTTAGAATATTTTCTAAGTTTTCTCAAGTTAAGTGACGGGACTCGAACTCGGGCTCAGTATATCTAATCGAGTCCCGTCCAATTGTAACGCGTGTGTCTATTGCCTATGCGGTGCTATTGCCTATGTTTACAAGTCATTTGGACGACCGGGGCGTGTTTTGGTCTCTTTTTCGGCTATTTTTCTAACTTTTCTCAAGTTAGGCGGATGGGACTCGAACTCGGGCTCCGTATATCAGAATTGAGTCCGGCCAGTTGTAACGCATGTCTATTGCCTATGCGGTGCTATTGCCTATGTTTGCGTGTTGTTTGAACAATCGGGTGGGTTTTGGTCTCTTTTTTGACTATTTTTCTAAGTTTTCTCAAGTTAGGCAAACGGGACTCGAACTCGGGTTCTGTATACTAGAATCGAGTCACATCAATTGTAACGTGTGTCTATTGCCTCTGCGGTGCTATTGCCATTGTTTACTTGTCGTTTGGAGGACCGGGGCAAGTTTTGTTCTCTTTTTAGAATATTTTTCTAAGTTTTCTCAAGTTAGGCGGACGGGACTCGAACTCGGGCTCAGATATCTAATCGAGTCCCGTCGGTTGAATGCAGTGTCTATTGCCTATGCGGTGCTATTGCCTATGTTTACAAGTCATATGGACGACCGGGGCGTGTTTCGGTCTCTTTTTCGGCTATTTTTCTTACTTTTCTCAAGTTAGGCGGATGGGACTCGAACTCGGGCTCCGTATATCAGAATCGAGTCCCGTTAGTTGTAATGTGTGTCTATTACCTATGCGGTTCTATTGCATATGTTTGCATGTCCTTTGGACGACCGGGGCATGTTTTGGTCTATTTTTCTATAATTTTTCTATAAGTTTTCTCAAGTTAGGCGGACGGGACTCGAACTCGAACTCCGTATATCGAAATTGAGTCCCATCAGTTGTAATGCATGTCTATTACCTATGCGGTTCTATTTCATATGTTTGCGTGTCATTTGGACAACCGGGGTGGGTTTTTGTCACTTTTTGGACTATTTTTCTATGTTTTCTCAAGTTAGGCGACGGATTCCGAACTCGGGCTCTCATTCATCTAATCGACTCACGTTAGTTGTAACGCTGTATTCATTGCCTATCTTGCGGTTATTGCCTATGTTTGCGTATCGTTTGGACGACCGGGGTGGATTTTGGTTTATTTTTTGACTATTTTTCTAAGTTTTATCAAGTTAGGCAGACGGGACTCAAACTCGTGCTCCGTATATCGGAATCGAGTCCCGTTAGTTGTAATGTGTGTCTATTACCTATGTGGTTCTATTGCCTATGTTTGCATTTCGTTTGGACAACCGGGGTGGGTTTTGGTCTCTTTTTTGACTATTTTTTTAAGTTTTCTCAAGTTAGGCGAACGGGACTCGAACTTCGAGTCCAAGATATCGTAATTGAGTCCCGTTAGTTGTAATGTGTGTCTATTTCCTATGCGATGCTATTGCCTATGTTTGCGTGTCGTTTGGATGACCGGGGTGGATTTTGGTCTCTTTTTCGACTATTTTTCTAAGTTTTTTCAAGTTAAAGTGACGAGACTTGAACTCAGCTCCGTATTTTAATCGAGTCCTCATTAGTTGTAACGCATGTCTATTGTCTATGCGGTGCTATTGCTTATGTTTGCGTGATCGTTTGACGACCGAGGTGGATTTTGGTTTATTTTTTGACTATTTTTCTAAGTTTTATCAAGTTAAAGTGACGAGACTCGAACTCGGGCTCAGATATCTAATCGAGTCCCGTTAGTTGTAATGTGTGTCTATTACCTATGCGGTTCTATTACCTATGTTTGCATTTCGTTTGGACAACCGGGGTGGGTTTTGGTCTCTTTTTCGACTATTTTTCTAAGTTTTCTCAAGTTAGGCGGACGAGACTCGAACTCGGGCTTCGTATATCAGAATCGTGTCCTGTCAGTTATAATGCGTGTCTATTGCCTATGCGAGCTATTGCCTATGTTTGCGTATCATTTGAACGACCAGGGTGGGTTTTGGTTTCTTTTTTGACTATTTTTCTAAGTTTTCTGTGTTAGGCGAACGGGACTCGAACTCTGCCCGTGATATCGTAATTGAGTCCCGTTAGTTGTAATGTTTGTTTATTACCTATGCGATGCTATTGCCTATGTTTGTGTGTCGTTTGGACTACCGGGGTTGATTTTGGTCTCTTTTTTAGACTACTTTTCTATGTTTTTCGTTAGGCGGACGAGACTCAAATCGAGCTCCATATATCAGAATCGAGTCATGTTAGTTATAACGCATATCTATTGTCTATGCGGTGCTATTGCCTATGTTTGCGTATCGTTTGGACGACCGGGGTGGATTTTGGTTTATTTTTTGACTATTTTAATAAGTTTTATCAAGTTAGGCGGACGGGACTAGAACTCGGGCTCCGTATATCGGAATCGAGTCCCGTTAGTTGTAATGTGTGTCTATTACCTATGCGGTTCTATTGCCTATGTTTGCATTTCGTTTGGACAACTAGGGTGGGTTTTGGTCTCTTTTTCGACTATTTTTTTAAGTTTTCTAGAGTTAGGCGGACGGGACTCGAACTCGGGCTCCGTATATCAGAATTGAGTCCCGTTAGTTGTAATGTGTGTCTATTACCTATGCGATGCTATTGCTTATGTTTGCGTGTCGTTTGGATGACCGGGGTGGATTTTGGTCTCTTTTTCGACTATTTTTCTAAGTTTTTTCAAGTTAGGCGGACGAGACTCGAACACGGGCTCCGTATATCAGAATCGAGTCCTGTTAGTTGTAACGCATGTCTATTGTCTATGCGGTGCTATTGCCTATGTTTACGTATCGTTTGGACGACCGGGGTGGATTTTGGTTTATTTTTTGACTATTTTTCTAAGTTTTATCAAGTTAAAGCGACGGGACTTGAACTCTCGGGTTCAGATATCTAATCGAGTCCCGTTAGTTGTAATGTGTGTCTATTACCTATGCGGTTCTATTACCTATGTTTGTATTTCGTTTGGACAATCGGGGTGGGTTTTGGTCTCTTTTTCGACTATTTTTCTAAGTTTTCTCAAGTTAGGCGGACGAGACTCGAACTCGGGCTTCGTATATTAGAATCGAGTCCTGTCAGTCATAATGCGTGTCTATTGCCTATGCGGTGCTATTGCCTATGTTTGCGTATCATTTGAACGACCAGGGTGGGTTTTGGTTTCTTTTTTCGACTATTTTTCTAAGTTTTCTCTCAAGTTAGTGAATCGGGACTCGAACTCGGGCTCAGATATCGTAATTGAGTCCCGTTAGTTGTAATGTTTATCATTACCTATGCGATGATATTGCTTTATGTTTGTGTGTCGTTTGGACTACAGGGGTTGATTTTGGTCTCTTTTTCACTACTTTTCTAAGTTTTTTCAAGTTAAAGGACGAGACTCGAACTCCTGGCTCCATATATCGAATCGAGTCCTCGTTAGTTATAACGCATATCTATTGTCTATGCGGTGCTTATTGCCTATGTTTTATGTGTCGTTTGGACGACCGGGTGGATTTTGGTTTATTTTTTGACTATTTTTCTAAGTTTTATCAAGCTAAAGTGACGGGACTCGAACTCCGGTTCGTGATATCTGAATCGAGTCCCGTTAGTTGTAATGTGTGTCTATTACCTATGCGGTTCTATTGCCTATGTTTGCATTTCGTTTGGACAACTAGGGTGGGTTTTGTTCTCTTTTTCGACTATTTTTTTAAGTTTTCTAGAGTTAGGCGGACGGGACTCGAACTCGGGCTCCGTATATCAGAATTGTGTCCCGTTAGTTGTAATGTGTGTCTATTACCTATGCGATGCTATTGCTTATGTTTGCGTGTCGTTTGGATGACCGGGTGGATTTTGGTCTCTTTTTCACTATTTTTCTAAGTTTTTTCAAGTTAAGTGACGAGACTCGAACACGGGCTCCAGATATCGAATCGAGTCCCGTTAGTTGTAACGCATGTCTATTGTCTATCTTGGTCTGTGCTATTGCTATGTTTACGTATCGTTTGACGACCGGGGTGGATTTTGGTTTATTTTTTGACTATTTTTCTAAGTTTTATCAAGTTAAAGTGACGGACTTGAACTCGGGTTCAGATATCTAATCGAGTCCCGTTAGTTGTAATGTGTCTATTACCTATGCGGGTTCTATTACCTATGTTTGTATTTCGTTTGGACAATCGGGGTGGGTTTTGGTCTCTTTTCGACTATTTTTCTAAGTTTTCTTAAGTTAAAGTGACGAGAGACTCGAACTCGAAGCCAGATATCGTAATCGTGTCCCGTCACCATAATGCGTGTTCATTGCCTATGCGGTGCTATTGCCTATGTTTGCGTATCATTTGAACGACGAGTGGTGGGTTTTGGTTTCTTTTTGACTATTTTTCTAAGTTTTCTCAAGTTAAAGTGACGGACTCGAACTCGGGCTCAGATATTGGAATCGTGTCCCGTTAATTATAATGTGTGTCTATTACCTATACTGGTGCTATTACTTATGTTTTGCGTGTCGCTTGACGACCACCATGGTTGGTTTTGGTCTCTTTTTTCACTATTTTTTAAGTTTTCTCAAGTTTGGCGACGGACTCGAACTCGGGGTCCGCGATATCGAAATCGAGTCCCGTTAGTTATAACTTGTGTCTATTGCCTATGCGGTGCTATTATTGTTGTTTGTATGTCATTTGAACGATCGGCATGTTTTGGTCTATTTTTCGACTATTTTTCTAAGTTTTCTCAAGTTAAAGTGACGGACTTGAACTCCTGGATCCATATATCTAATTGAGTCTCATCGGTTGTAACGCTGTGATTCATTGCCTATGCGGTGCTTTTGGTTGTGTTTACATGTCATTTGGTCGACTGGGGTGTGTTTTGATATCTTTTTCGACTATTTTTCTAAGTTTTCTCAAGTTATGTGGATGGGACTCTAACTCAGGCTCCGTATATCGGAATCGAGTCTTATTAGTTGTAACGCGCGTCTATTCCCTATACGGTACTATTGCCCATGTTTGCGTGTCATTTGGACGACCGGGGTGGGTTTTGGTCTCTTTTTCGACTATTTTTCTAAGTTTTCTCAAGTTAGGCGAATGGGACTCGAACTCGGGATCCGTATATCAAAATTGACTCCCGTCAGTTGTAACGCGTGTCTATTGCCTATGTGGTGCTATTGCCTGTGTTTGCGTGTTGTTTGGACGATCGGGGTGGGTTTTGGTATCTTTTTTGACTATTTTTCTAAGTTTTCTCAAGTTAGGCAGACGGGACTCGAACTCGGGTTCTGTATACTAGAATCGAGTCACATCAGTTGTAACGTGTGTCTATTGCCTATGCGGTGCTATTGCCATTGTTTTCTTGTCGTTTGGAGGACCGGGGCAAGTTTTGTTCTCTTTTTAGAATATTTTTCTAAGTTTTCTCAAGTTAGGCGGACGGGACTCGAACTCGGGCTCCGTATATCGGAATCGAGTCCCATCAACAGAACGAGTGTCTATTGCCTATCTTGGTGCTATTGCCATTGTTTACTTGTCGTTTGAGGACCGGGGCAAGTTTTGTTCTCTTTTAGAATATTTTTCTAAGTTTTCTCAAGTTAAAGTGACGGACTCGAACTCCTCAGTTCAGTATCTGGAATTGAGTCCCATCAACAGAACGTGTGTCTATTGCCTATCTGAAGGTTATTGCCATTGTTTACTTGTCGTTTGGAGGACCGGGGCAAGTTTTGTTCTCTTTTAGAATATTTTTCTAAGTTTTCTCAAATTTAGTAGGACGGACTCGAACTTGGGCCCGTATATCTAATTGAGTCCCGTCGGTTATAACGTGTGTCTATTGCCTATACGGTGCTATATTGCTTATGTTTTATGTGTTGTTTGAACAATCGGGGTGGGTTTTGGTCTCTTTTTCGGCTATTTTTCTAACTTTTCTCGTTGTTAAGCGGACGGACTCGAACTCTCGCCCAGATATCGTAATCGAGTCCGGCCAACAGTAACGCATGTCAATTGCCTATCGGATTGCTATTGCCTATATGTTTGCGTGTTGTTTGAACAATCGGGGTGGGTTTTGGTCTCTTTTTTGATTATATTTCTATGTTTTCAAGTTAGGTGGATTCGGACTCAAACTTCGGGCTTCAGTATATCTAATAGAGTCCCGGTTGTAATAAATGTGTGTCTATTACCTATGCGGTTCTATTGCCTATATGTTTGCATTTCGCTTTGGACAACCGGGGTGGATTTTGGTCTCTTTTTCGACTATTTTTTTAAGTTTTCTCAAGTTAAAGGACGGGACTCGAACTCGGGCTCCGTATATATGAATCGAGTTCCGTCAGTTATAACTTGTGTCTATTGCCTATGCGGTGCTATTATCATTGTTTGCATGTCCTTTGGACGACCGGGGCAAGTTTTGGTCTATTTTCTACTATTTTTCTATAAGTTTTCTCAAGTTAGGCGGACGGGACTCGAACTCGAACTCCGTATATCGGAATTGAGTCCTATTAGTTGTAACGCATGTCTATTGTCTATGCAGTGCTATTGCCTATGTTTGCGTATCGTTTAGACGACCGGGGTGGATTTTGGTTTATTTTTTGACTATTTTTCTAAGTTTTATCAAGTTAGGCGGACGGGACTCGAACTTGGGCTCCATATATCTGAATCGAATCCCGTTAGTTGTAATGTGTGTCTATTACCTATGCGGTTCAATTACTTATGTTTACATTTCGTTTGGACAACCGGATGGGTTTTGGTCTCTTTTTTTCGACTATTATTTTTAAGTTTTCTCAACTTAAAGTGACGAGACTCGAACTCGAGCTCAGTATATCGAATTGAGTCCCGTTAGTTGTAATGTGTGTCTATTACCTATGCGATGTTATTGCTTATGTTTGCGTGTCGTTTGACGACCGGTGGATTTTGGTCTCTTTTTCGACTATTTTTCTAAGTTTTTTCAAGTTAAGCGACGAGACTCGAACTCGGGAGCTCCGTGATATCGTAATCGAGTCCTGTTAGTTAGTAACGCATGTTCATTGTCTATCGGTGCTATTGCATTTATGTTTACGTATCGTTTGACGATCGGATGGATTTTGGTTTATTTTTTCGACTATTTTTCTATGTTTTATCAAGTTAGGTGACGGGACTCGAACTCGGGCTCTGTATATCTGAATCGAGTCCCGTTAGTTGTAATGTGTGTCTATTACCTATGCGGTTCTATTACCTATGTTTGCATTTTATTTGGACAATCGGGGTGGGTTTTGGTCTCTTTTTCGACTATTTTTCTAAGTTTTCTCAAGTTAGGCGGATGAGACTCGAACTCGGGCTTCGTATATAAGAATCGTGTCCTGTCAGTTATAATGTGTGTCTATTGCCTATGCAGTGCTATTGCCTATGTGTTTGCGTATCATTTGAATCGACTGTGGTGGGTTTTGGTTTCTTTTTCGACTATTTTTCTTAGTTTTTTCAAGTTAGGCGGACGGGACTCGAACTCCTGGCTCTCCAGATATCGTAATTGAGTCCCGTTAGTTGTAATGTTTGTCTATTACCTATCGCGATGATATTGCATGTTATGTTTCGTGGTCGTTTGGACGAATCGGGTTGATTTTGGTCTCTTTTTCGACTATTTTTTTAAGTTTTCTCAAGTTTGGCGGATGGGACTCGAACTCGCTCCATATATCGAAATCTAGTCCCGTTAGTTATAACTTGTGACTATTTCCTATCTTGGTGCTAATGTCGTTGTTTGCATGTCATTTGACGACCGGGGCAAGTTTTGGTCTATTTTTGACTATTTTCTAAGTTTTCTCAAGTTAAAGTGACAGGACTTGAACTCCTGGATCCATATATCTAATTGAGTCTCATCAACAGTAACGCCAGATCTATTGCCTATCTTGGTGCTTTTGGTTGTGTTTACATGTCATTTGGTCGACCAGGCGTTTTGGTATCTTTTTGACTATTTTTCTATGTTTTCTCAAGTTATGTGGATGGGAATCTAACTCAGTTCAGATATCTAATCGAGTCTTATTAGTTGTAACACGTGTCTATTCCCTATACTGTACTATTGCCTATGTTTATATGTTATTTGGACGAAAGGTCTATTTTTCTAAGTTTTCTCAAGTTAGGCGAATGGGACTCGAACTCTGGATCCAGATATCAAAATTGACTCCGTCGGTTATAACGCGTGTCTATTGCCTATGCGGTGCTATTGCACTGTGTTTTGCGTGTTGTTTGGATCGATCGGGGTGGGTTTTTGTATTTTTTGACTATTTTCTAAGTTTTCTCAAGTTAGGCGATCGGACTCGAACTCCGGTTCTCAGATACTAGAATTGAGTCACATCAACATAACGTGTGCTTTACTGCCTATCGCGGTGCTATTTCCATTGTTTTCTTGTCGTTTGGAGGACCGGGGCAAGTTTTGTTCTCTTTTTAGAATATTTTTCTAAGTTTTCTCAAGTTAGGCGGACGGGACTTGAACTCGGGCTCCGTATATCGGAATTGAGTCCCATCAGTTGTAACATGTGTCTATTACCTATGTGTGTCTATTGCTTGTGTTTGCGCGTCATTTGGACTATCGGGGAAAGTTTTGGTCTCTTTTTTGACTATTTTTCTAAGTTTTCTCAAGTTAGGCGGACGGGACTCAAACTCGGGCTCCATATATCGAAATCGAGTCCCGTTAGTTATAACTTGTGACTATTTCCTATGCGGTGCTAATGTCGTTGTTTGCATGTCATTTGGACGACCGGGGCAAGTTTTGGTCTATTTTTCGACTATTTTTCTAAGTTTTCTCAAGTTAAAGTGACAGACTTGAACTCTGGATCCATATATCTAATTGAGTCTCATCGGTTATAACGCGTGATCTCATTGCCTATCTGCGGTGCTTTTGGTTGTGTTTACATGTCATTTGGTCGACCCATGGTGTTTTTGGTATCTTTTGACTATTTTCTATGTTTTCTCAAGTTATGTGGATGGGAATCTAACTCAGTCTCAGATATCTAATCGAGTCTTATTAGTTGTAACACGTGTCTATTCCCTATACTGGTACTATTGCCTATGTTTGCGTGTTATTTGACGACATCGGTCTATTTTTCTAAGTTTTCTCTCAAGTTAGGCGAATGGGACTCGAACTTCGGGATCCAGATATCAAAATTGACTCCGTCGGTTATAACGCCGTGTCTATTGCCTATCTTGGTGCTATTGCACGTGTTTTTGCGTGTTGTTTGACGATCGGGGTGGGTTTTTGTATTTTTTTTGACTATTTTTCTAAGTTTTCTCAAGTTAGGCATTTTGGACTCGAACTCGGGTTCTCAGATACTAGAATTGAGTCACATCAACAGTATAACAGCCTATTGCCTATGCGGTGCTATTTCCATTGTTTTCTTGTCGTTTGGAGGACCGGGGCAAGTTTTGTTCTCTTTTTAGAATATTTTTCTAAGTTTTCTCAAGTTAGTGGACGGACTTGAACTCTCAGTTCAGATATCTAAATTGAGTCCCATCAACAGAACGTGTGTCTATTACCTATGTGTGTCTATTGCTTGTGTTTGCGCGTCATTTGGACTATCGGGGAAAGTTTTGGTCTCTTTTTTGACTATTTTCTAAGTTTTCTCAAGTTAGGCGGACGGGACTCAAACTCGGTCCGTATATCTGAATCGAGTCCCGTCAGTTGTAACGTGTGTCTATTGCCTATGCGGTGCTATTGCTTGTGTTTACAAGTCATTTGACGACCGGGCGTGTTTTTGGTCTATTTTTCGACTATTTTTTAAGTTTTCTCAAGTTAAAGTGACGGACTCGAACTCGGGCTCCGTATATCAGAATCGAGTCCGGCCAGTTGTAACGCATGTCAATTGTCTATGCGGTGCTATTGCCTATGTTTGCGTGTTGTTTGAACAATCGGGGTGGGTTTTGGTCTCTTTTTTGACTATTTTTCTAAGTTTTCTCAAGTTAGGCGGACGGACTCGAACTCGAGTTCCGTGATATCGTAATTTAGTGCCGTTTAGTTGTAATGTGTGTCTATTACCTATGCGATGCTATTGCTTATGTTTACGTGTCGCTTGGATGAACGGGTGGATTTTGGTCTCTTTTTTTCGACTATTTTTCTAAGTTTTTTCAAGTTAGGCGGACGAGACTCAACTCGGAGCTCCGTATATCGAATCGAGTCCTCGTTAGTTGTAACGCATGCTCATTGTCTATGTGGTGCGATTGCCTATATTTGCGTGTCGTTTGGACAACCGGGGTGGATTTTGGTTTATTTTTGACTATTTTTCTAAGTTTTATCAAGTTAAAGTGACGGACTCGAATTCGGGCTCAGTATATCTAATCGAGTCCCGTTAGTTGTAATGTGTCTGTCTATTACCTATGCGGTTTCTATCGCTTATGTTTGCATTTCGTTTGGACAACCGGGGTGGGTTTTGGTCTCTTTTTCGCCTATTTTTTAAGTTTTCTCAAGTTAGTGGACGGGACTCGAACTTCGGGCTCCGTATATCGAATTGAGTCCCGTTAGTTGTAATGTGTGTCTATTACCTATGCGATGCTATTGCTTATGTTTGCGTGTCGTTGCTTGACCAAGGGGTGGATTTTGGTCTCTTTTCGACTATTTTTCTAAGTTTTTTCAAGTTAGGCGTGACGAGACTCGAACTCGAACTCCGTATATCGTAATCGAGTCCTGTTAGTTGTAACGCATGTCTATTTTGTATGCGGTGCTATTGCTTATGTTTAACGTGATCGTTTGGACGACCGGTGGATTTTGGTTTATTTTTTTGACTATTTTTCTATGTTTTATCAAGTTAGGCGGACGGGACTCGAACTCCGGTTCTCAGATATCGTAATTGAGTCCCGTTAGTTGTAATGTGTGTCTATTACCTATGCGATGCTATTGCTTTATGTTTACGTGTCGTTTGGACGAACGAGGTGGATTTTGGTCTCTTTTTCGACTATTTTTCTAAGTTTTTTCAAGTTAAAGTGACGAGACTCGAACTCGGGTCTCCGTGATATCGTAATCGAGTCCCGTTAGTTAGTAACGCATGTCTATTATCTATGCGGTGCTATTGCCTATGTTTGCGTATCGTTTGGACGACCGGGGTGGATTTTGGTTTATTTTTGACTATTTTTCTAAGTTTTATCAAGTTAGGCGGACGGAACTCGAACTCGGGCTCCGTATATCAGAATCGAGTCCCGTTAGTTGTAATGTGTGTCTATTACCTATGCGGTTCTATTGCTTATGTTTGCATTTCGTTTTGGACAATCGGGGTGGGTTTTGGTCTCTGTTTTAACTATTTTTTAAGTTTTCTCAAGTTAAAGTGACGGACTAGAACTCGGGCTCCGTATATCAGAATTGAGTCCCGTTAGTTGTAATGTGTGTCTATTACCTATGCGATGCTATTGCCTATGTTTACGTGTCGTTTGGACGACCAAGGTGGATTTTGGTCTCTTTTCACTATTTTTCTCGCTTTTTCAAGTTAGGGAGGATTTAGACTCGAACTCGGGCTCCGTATATCGAGATCGAGTCCCCGTTAGTTGTAATGTATGTCTATTACCTATGCGATGCTATTGCCTATGTTTATGCGATCGTTTGGACGACCGAGGTGGATTTTGGTTTATTTTTGACTATTTTTCTAAGTTTTATCAAGTTAAGCGTGACGAGACTCGAACTCGGGGCTCAGTATATCTAATCGAGTCCCGTTAGTTGTAATGTGTGTCTATTACCTATGCGGTTCTATTACCTATGTTTGCATTTCGTTTGGACAACCGGGGTGGGTTTTGGTCTCTTTTTCGACTATTTTCTAAGTTTTCTCAAGTTAGGCGTGACGAGACTCGAACTCGGGCTTCAGATATCGAAATCGTGTCCCTGTCGCTTATAATGCGTGTCATTGCCTATCGGTGCTATTGCCTATGTTTGCGTATCATTTGAACGACCAGGGTGGGTTTTGGTTTCTTTTTTGACTATTTTTCTAAGTTTTCTCAGGTTAGGCGAACGGGACTCGAACTCGGGCTCCGTATATCAGAATTGAGTCCCGTTAGTTGTAATGTTTGTCTATTACCTATGCGATGCTATTGCCTATGTTTGTGTGTCGTTTGGACTACCGGGGTTGATTTTGGTCTCTTTTTCGACAACTTTTCTATGTTTTTTCAAGTTAGGCGGACGAGACTCGAACTCGAGCTCCATATATCAGAATCGAGTCATGTTAGTTATAACACATATCTATTGTCTATGCGGTGCTATTGCCTATGTTTGCGTATCGTTTGGACGACCGGGGTGGATTTTGGTTTATTTCTTGACTATTTTAATAAGTTTTATCAAGTTAAAGTGACGGGACTCGAACTCGGGTTCAGATATCGGAATCGAGTCCCGTTAGTTGTAATGTGTGTGTCATTACCTATGCGGTTCTATTGCTTATGTTTGCATTTCGTTTGGACAACTAGGGTGGGTTTTGGTCTCTTTTTCGACTATTTTTTTTTAAGTTTTCTAGAGTTAAGTGAGTGACGGACTCGAACTCGGGCTCCGTATATCGGAATTGAGTCCCGTTAGTTGTAATGTGTGTCTATTACCTATGCGATGCTATTGCTTATGTTTTGCATGTGTCGTTTGGATGACCGGTGGATTTTGGTCTCTTTGTCGACTATTTTTCTAAGTTTTTTTCAAGTTAGGTGACGAGACTCGAACACGGCCCTCGATATCGAAATCGAGTCCTGTTAGTTGTAACGCATGTCTATTGTCTATGCGGTGCTATTGCCTATGTTTACGTATCGTTTGGACGACCGGGGTGGATTTTGGTTTATTTTTTGACTATTTTTCTAAGTTTTATCAAGTTAGGCGGACGGGACTTGAACTCGGGCTCCGTATATCGGAATCGAGTCCCGTTAGTTGTAATGTGTGTCTATTACCTATGCGGTTCTATTACCTATGTTTGTATTTCGTTTGGACAATCGGGGTGGGTTTTGGTCTCTTTTTCGACTATTTTTCTAAGTTTTCTCAAGTTAGTCGGACGAGACTCGAACTCCGAGCTTCAGATATCGTAATCGTGTCCTGTCAGTCATAATGCGTGTCTATTGCCTATGCGGTGCTATTGCCTATGTTTGCGTATCATTTGAACGACCAGGGTGGGTTTTGGTTTCTTTTTTGACTATTTTTCTAAGTTTTCTCAAGTTAGGCGAACGGGACTCGAACTCGGGCTCCGTATATCAGAATTGAGTCCCGTTAGTTGTAATGTTTGTCTATTACCTATGCGCGATGCTATTGCTTATGTTTGTGTAATATCGTTTGATTTGACGGGGTTGATTTTGGTCTCTTTTTCGACTACTTTTCTAAGTTTTTTCAAGTTAGGCGGACGAGACTCGAACTCGGGCTCCATATATCAGAATCGAGTCATGTTAGTTATAACGCATATCTATTGTCTATGCGGTGCTATTTCCTATGTTTGCGTATCGTTTGGACGACCGGGGTGGATTTTGGTTTATTTTTTGACTATTTTTCTAAGTTTTATCAAGTTAGGCGGACGGGACTCGAACTCGGGCTCGTGATATCGTAATCGAGTCCTCATTAGTTGTAACGCATGTCTATTGTCTATCTTGGTGCTATTGCTTATGTTTACGTATCGTTTAGACGACCGGTGGATTTTGGTTTATTTTTTGACTATTTTTCTAAGTTTTATCAAGTTAGGCGTGACGGGACTTGAACTCGGGCTCAGTATATCTAATCGAGTCCCGTTAGTTGTATCTTAGTCTATTACCTATGCGGGTTCTATTACCTATGTTTGTATTTCGTTTGGACAATCGGGGTGGGTTTTGGTCTCTTTTTTGACTATTTTTCTATGTTTTCTCAAGTTAGGCGACGACGACACTCGAACTTCGGGCTTCCTATATCGTAATCGCTCTCTATCGCTTATAATGTGTGTCTATTGCCTGTGCGGTGCTATTGCCTATGTTTGTGTATCATTTGAACGACCAGGGTGGGTTTTGGTTTCTTTTTTGACTATTTTCTAAGTTTTATCAAGTTAGGTGACGGACTCGAACTCTCGGGCTCGTGATATCGTAATCGAGTCCTGTTAGTTGTTAACGCAACGCTATTGTCTATGTCTATGCTATTGCCTATGTTTTACGTGTCGTTTGGACAACCGGGGGTGGATTTTGGTTTATTTTTGACTATTTTTCTAAGTTTTATCAAGTTAAGTGACGGGACTTGAACTCGGGCTCCGTATATCGGAATCGAGTCCCGTTAGTTGTAATGTGTGTCTATTACCTATGCGGTTCTATTACCTATGTTTGTATTTCGTTTGGACAATCGGGGTGGGTTTTGGTCTCTTTTTTGACTATTTTTCTATGTTTTCTCAAGTTAGGCGGACGACACTCGAACTCGGGCTTCCTATATCAGAATCGTCTCCTATCAGTTATAATGTGTGTCTATTGCCTATGCGGTGCTATTGCCTATGTTTGTGTATCATTTGAATGACCAGGGTGGGTTTTGGTTTCTTTTTTGACTATTTTTCTAAGTTTTCTCAAGTTAGGCGGACGGGACTCGAACTCGGGCTCCGTATATTGGAATCGTGTCCCGTTAGTTGTAATGTGTGTCTATTACCTATACGGTGCTATTGCCTATGTTTGCGTGTCGTTTGGACGACCATGGTTGGTTTTGGTCTCTTTTTCGACTATTTTTTAAAGTTTTCTCAAGTTTGGCGGACGGGACTCGAACTCGGGCTCCGCATATCGAAATCGAGTCCCATTAGTTATAACTTGTGTCTATTTCCTATGCGGTGCTATTGCCGTTGTTTGCATGTCATTTGGACGACCGGGGCAAGTTTTGGTCTATTTTTCGACTATTTTTCTAAGTTTTCTCAAGTTAGGCGGACGGGACTTGAACTCGGGATCCATATATCGGAATTGAGTCTCATCAGTTGTAACGCGTATCTATTGCCTATGCGGTGCTTTTGGTTGTGTTTACATGTCATTTGGTCGACTGGGGTGTGTTTTGATATCTTTTTCGACTATTTTTCTAAGTTTTCTCAAGTTATGTGGATGGGACTCTAACTCAGGCTCCGTATATCGGAATCGAGTCTTATTAGTCAGAATGCTGCTCTCATTCCCTATACTTGTACTATTGCCCATGTTTGCGTGCCATTTGACGATCAATCGGTGGGTTTTGGTCTCTTTTTCGACTATTTTTCTAAGTTTTCTCAAGTTAGGCGAATGGGACTCGAACTCGGGATCCGTATATCAAAATTGACTCCCGTCAGTTGTAACGCGTGTCTATTGCCTATGTGGTGCTATTGCCTGTGTTTGCGTGTTGTTTGGACGATCGGGGTGGGTTTTGGTATCTTTTTTGACTATTTTTCTAAGTTTTCTCAAGTTAGGCAGACGGGACTCGAACTCGGGTTCTATATACTAGAATCGAGTCACATCAGTTGTAATGTGTGTCTATTGCCTATGCGGTGCTATTGCCATTGTTTGCTTGTCGTTTGGAGGACCGGGGCAAGTTTTGTTCTCTTTTTAGAATATTTTTCTAAGTTTTCTCAAGTTAGGCGGACGGGACTCGAACTCGGGCTCCGTATATCGGAATCGAGTCTCATCAGTTGTAACGTGTGTCTATTGCCTATGCGGTGCTATTGCCATTGTTTACTTGTCGTTTGGAGGACCGGGGCAAGTTTTGTTCTCTTTTTAGAATATTTTTCTAAGTTTTCTCAAGTTAGGCGGACGGGACTCGAACTCTCAGTTCAGTATATCTGAATTGAGTCCCATCAACAGACGTGTGTCTATTGCCTATGCGGTGCTATTGCCATTGTTTACTTGTCGTTTGGAGGACCGGGGCAAGTTTTGTTCTCTTTTTAGAATATTTTTCTAAGTTTTCTCAAGTTAGGCGGACGGGACTCGAACTCGGGCTCCGTATATCGGAATTGAGTCCCGTCAGTTGTAACGTGTGTCTATTGCCTATGCGGTGCTATTGCATGTGTTTACAAGTCATTTGGACGACCGGGGCGTGTTTTGGTCTCTTTTTCGGCTATTTTTCTAACTTTTCTCAAGTTAAGCGGACGGGACTCGAACTCGGGCTCCGTATATCAGAATCGAGTCCGGCCAGTTGTAACGCATGTCAATTGCCTATGCGGTGCTATTGCCTATGTTTGCGTGTTGTTTGAACAA
Organism: Panax ginseng; assembly: GCA_020205605.1. Taxonomy (NCBI): domain Eukaryota; kingdom Viridiplantae; phylum Streptophyta; class Magnoliopsida; order Apiales; family Araliaceae; genus Panax; species Panax ginseng. The sequence continues at coordinate 32,226,596 of CM035133.1, forward strand.
TCGGGGTGGGTTTTGGTCTCTTTTTTGATTATATTTCTATGTTTTCTCAAGTTAGGTGGACGGGACTCAAACTCGGGCTCCGTATATCGGAATAGAGTCCCGTCAGTTGTAATGTGTGTCTATTACCTATGCGGTTCTATTGCCTATGTTTGCATTTCGTTTGGACAACCGGGGTGGATTTTGGTCTCTTTTTCGACTATTTTTTTAAGTTTTCTCAAGTTAGGCGGACGGGACTCGAACTCGGGCTCCGTATATATGAATCGAGTTCCGTCAGTTATAACTTGTGTCTATTGCCTATGCGGTGCTATTATCATTGTTTGCATGTCCTTTGGACGACCGGGGCAAGTTTTGGTCTATTTTTCTACTATTTTTCTATAAGTTTTCTCAAGTTAGGCGGACGGGACTCGAACTCGAACTCCGTATATCTAAATTGAGTCCTATTAGTTATAACGCATGTCTATTGTCTATCATGCAAGGTTATTGCCTATGTTTATGTGTCGTTTAGACATTTAATAGGGGTGGATTTTGGTTTATTTTTTGACTATTTTTCTAAGTTTTATCAAGTTAGGCGGACGGGACTCGAACTTGGGCTCCATATATCTGAATCGAATCCCGTTAGTTGTAATGTGTGTCTATTACCTATGCGGTTCAATTGCCTATGTTTACATTTCGTTTGGACAACCGGGATGGGTTTTGGTCTCTTTTTCGACTATTTTTTTAAGTTTTCTCAAGTTAGGCGGACGAGACTCGAACTCGGGCTTCGTATATCAGAATTGAGTCCCGTTAGTTGTAATGTGTGTCTATTACCTATGCGATGCTATTGCTTATGTTTATAAGTGTCGCTTGACGACCGGGGTGGATTTTGGTCTCTTTTTCGACTATTTTTCTAAGTTTTTTCAAGTTAGGCGGACGAGACTCGAACTCGGGCTCCGTATATCAGAATCGAGTCCTGTTAGTTGTAACGCATGTCTATTGTCTATGCGGTGCTATTGCCTATGTTTGCGTATCGTTTGGACGATCGGGGTGGATTTTGGTTTATTTTTTGACTATTTTTCTATGTTTTATCAAGTTAGGCGGACGGGACTCGAACTCGGGCTCTGTATATCGGAATCGAGTCCCGTTAGTTGTAATGTGTGTCTATTACCTATGCGGTTCTATTACCTATGTTTGCATTTCATTTGGACAATCGGGGTGGGTTTTGGTCTCTTTTTCGACTATTTTTCTAAGTTTTCTCAAGTTAGGCGGACGAGACTCGAACTCGGGCTTCGTATATAAGAATCGTGTCCTGTCAGTTATAATGCGTGTCTATTGCCTATCACGATCTATTGCTTATGTTTCATGTATCATTTGAATCGACCTGGTGGGTTTTGGTTTCTTTTTTGACTATTTTTCTTAGTTTTTTTCAAGTTAGGCGGACGGGACTCGAACTCGGGCTCCGTATATCAGAATTGAGTCCCGTTAGTTGTACTGTTTGTCTATTACCTATGCGATGATATTGCCTATGTTTCTGTGTCGTTTGGACGACCGGGGTTGATTTTGGTCTCTTTTTCGACTATTTTTTTAAGTTTTCTCAAGTTTGGCGGATGGGACTCGAACTCGGGCTCCATATATCGAAATCGAGTCCCGTTAGTTATAACTTGTGACTATTTCCTATGCGGTGCTAATGTCGTTGTTTGCATGTCATTTGGACGACCGGGGCAAGTTTTGGTCTATTTTTCGACTATTTTTCTAAGTTTTCTCAAGTTAGGCGGACAGGACTTGAACTCGGGATCCATATATCGGAATTGAGTCTCATCAGTTGTAACGCGTATCTATTGCCTATGCGGTGCTTTTGGTTGTGTTTACATGTCATTTGGTCGACTGGGGCGTGTTTGGTATCTTTTTTGACTATTTTTCTATGTTTTCTCAAGTTATGTGGATGGGAATCTAACTCAGTTCAAGTGATATCTAATCAAGTCTTATTAGTTGTAACACGTGTCTATTCCCTATACTGGTACTATTGCCTATGTTTGCGTGTTATTTGGACGGCCAATCGGGTCTATTTTTCTAAGTTTTCTCAAGTTAGGCGAATGGGACTCGAACTCGGGATCCAGTATATCAAAATTGACTCCGTCGGTTATAACGCGTGTCTATTGCCTATCTTGGTGCTATTACTGTGTTTTGCGTGTTGTTTGGACGATCGGGGTGGGTTTTTGTATTTTTTTGACTATTTTCTAAGTTTTCTCAAGTTAGGCAGACGGGACTCGAACTCGGGTTCTGTATACTAGAATTGAGTCACATCAGTTGTAACGTGTGCCTATTGCCTATGCGGTGCTATTTCCATTGTTTTCTTGTCGTTTGGAGGACCGGGGCAAGTTTTGTTCTCTTTTTAGAATATTTTTCTAAGTTTTCTCAAGTTAGGCGGACGGGACTTGAACTTCGGGCTCCGATATATCGAATTGAGTCCCATCAACAGAATGCATGTCTATTACCTATGTGTGTCTATTGCTTGTGTTTTATGTCATTTGGACTATCGGGGAAAGTTTTGGTCTCTTTTTGACTATTTTCTAAGTTTTCTCTTAGTTAGGCGGACGGGACTCAAACTCGGTTCAGATATCTCGGAATCGAGTCCCGTCAACATAACGTAGTGTCTATTGCCTATGCGGTGCTATTGCTTGTGTTTACAAGTCATTTGGACGACCGGGGCGTGTTTTGGTCTATTTTTCGACTATTTTTTTAAGTTTTCTCAAGTTAGGCGGACGGGACTCGAACTCGGGCTCCGTATATCAGAATCGAGTCCGGCCAGTTGTAACGCATGTCAATTGTCTATGCGGTGCTATTGCCTATGTTTGCGTGTTGTTTGAACAATCGGGGTGGGTTTTGGTCTCTTTTTTGACTATTTTTCTAAGTTTTCTCAAGTTAGGCGGACGGGACTCGAACTCGAGCTCCGTATATCAGAATTTAGTGCCGTTAGTTGTAATGTGTGTCTATTACCTATGCGATGCTATTGCCTATGTTTACGTGTCGTTTGGATGAACGGGGTGGATTTTGGTCTCTTTTTCGACTATTTTTCTAAGTTTTTTCAAGTTAGTGGACGAGACTCGAACTTCGGGTCTCAGATATCGAAATCGAGTCCATTAGTTATGTAGCAACGCATGTCTATTGTCTATGTGGTGCGATTGCCTATATTTATGTATCGTTTGGACAACCGGGGGTGGATTTTGGTTTATTTTTGACTATTTTTCTAAGTTTTATCAAGTTAAAGTGACGGGACTCGAATTCGGGCTCAGATATCTAAATCGAGTCCCGTTAGTTGTAATGTGTCTATTACCTATGCTGTTCTATTGCCTATGTTTGCATTTCGTTTGGACAACCGGGGTGGGTTTTGGTCTCTTTTTCGACTAGTTTTTAAGTTTTCTCAAGTTAAAGTGGACGGGACTCGAACTCGGGCTTCGTGTATATCGAAATTGAGTCCCGTTAGTTGTAATGTGTGTCTATTACCTATCGCGATGCTATTGCCTATGTTTAGCGTGTCGTTTGGACGACCAAGGGTGGATTTTGGTCTCTTTTCGACTATTTTCTAAGTTTTTTCAAGTTAAAGCGATTGAGACACGAACTCGGGTCTCAAATATATCGAATCGAGTCCCATTAGTTGTAACGCATGTCTATTTTGTATGCGGTGCTATTGCCTATGTTTGCACGTATCGTTTGGACGACCGGGGTGGATTTTGGTTTATTTTTTGACTATTTTTCTAAGTTTTATCAAGTTAGGCGGACGGGACTCGAACTCGGGCTCCGTATATCAGAATTGAGTCCCGTTAGTTGTAATGTGTGTCTATTACCTATGCGATGCTATTGCCTATGTTTACGTGTCGTTTGGACGAACGAGGTGGATTTTGGTCTATTTTTCACTATTTTTCTAAGTTTTTTCAAGTTAGGCGGACGAGACTCGAACTCGGAGCTCAGTATATCGAAATCGAGTCCTGTTAGTTATAACGCATGTCTATTATCTATCTTGGTGTTATTACTTTATGTTTGCGTGTCGTTTGGACGACCGGTGGATTTTGGTTTATTTTTTGACTATTTTTCTAAGTTTTATCAAGTTAAGCGGACGGACTCGAACTCGGGCTCCGTATATCAGAATCGAGTCCCGTTAGTTGTAATGTGTGTCTATTACCTATGCGGTTCTATTGCCTATGTTTGCATTTCGTTTGGACAATCGGGGTGGGTTTTGGTCTCTGTTTCGACTATTTTTTTAAGTTTTCTCAAGTTAGGCGGACGGGACTAGAACTCGGGCTCCGTATATCAGAATTGAGTCCCGTTAGTTGTAATGTGTGTCTATTACCTATGCGATGCTATTGCCTATGTTTACGGTCGTTCGATTTGACGGCCGGGTGGATTTTGGTCTCTTTTCGACTATTTTTCTCAGTTTTTTCAAGTTAGGAGGACGAGACTCGAACTCGGGCTCCGTATATCAGAATCGAGTCCTGTTAGTTGTAATGTATGTCTATTACCTATGCGATGCTAGTGCCTATGTTTGCGTATCGTTTGGACGACCGAGGTGGATTTTGGTTTATTTTTTGACTATTTTTCTAAGTTTTATCAAGTTAGGCGGACGAGACTCGAACTCGGGCTCCGTATATCGGAATCGAGTCCCGTTAGTTGTAATGTGTGTCTATTACCTATGCGGTTCTATTACCTATGTTTGCATTTCGTTTGGACAACCGGGGTGGGTTTTGGTCTCTTTTTCGACTATTTTTCTAAGTTTTCTCAAGTTAAAGCGACGAGACTCGAACTCGAGCTTCAGTATATCGAAATCGTATCCTCGTCGGTTATAATGCGTGTTCTATTGCCTATCGCGGTGCTATTGCCTATGTTTACAGTATCATTTGAACGACCGAGGGTGGGTTTTGGTTTCTTTTTTGACTATTTTTCTAAGTTTTCTCAAGTTAGCGAACGAGACTCGAACTTCGGGCTCCGTGATATCGAATTGAGTCCTCATTAGTTGTAATGTTTGTCTATTACCTATCGCGATGCTATTGCTTATGTTTGTGTGTCGTTTGACGACCGGGGGTTGATTTTGGTCTCTTTTTTCACTACTTTTCTAAGTTTTTTCAAGTTAAGCGACGAGACTCGAACTTCGGACTCCGTATATCGAAATCGAGTCCTCGTTAGTTATAACGCATGTCTATTATCTATCTTGGTGATATTGCCTATGTTTGCGTGTCGTTTGAACGACAAGGTGGATTTTGGTTTATTTTTTGACTATTTTCTAAGTTTTATCAAGTTAAAGCGACGGGACTCGAACTCGGGCTCCGTATATATCGAAATCGAGTCCCGTTAGTTGTAATGTGTGTCTATTACCTATGCGGGTTCTATTGCTTATGTTTGCATTTCGTTTGGACAATCGGGGTGGGTTTTGGTCTCTGTTTCGACTATTTTTAAAGTTTTCTCAAGTTAGAAGTGACGGGACTAGAACTCGAACTCAAATATCGTAAATTGAGTCCCGTTAGTTGTAATGTGTGTCTATTACCTATGCGATGCTATTGCTATATGTTTACGTGTCGTTTGGACGACCGGGGTGGATTTTGGTCTCTTTTCACTATTTTTTCTCGCTTTTTCAAGTTAGGAGGATTTAGACTCGAACTCGGGGCTCCGTGATATCGAAATCGAGTCCCGTTAGTTGTAATGTATGTCTATTACCTATGCGATGCTATTGCTATGTTTGCGTATCGTTTGGACGACCGAGGTGGATTTTGGTTTATTTTTGACTATTTTTCTAAGTTTTATCAAGTTAAAGTGACGAGACTCGAACTCGGGCTCCGTATATCGGAATCGAGTCCCGTTAGTTGTAATGTGTGTCTATTACCTATGCGGTGCTATTACCTATGTTTGCATTTCATTTGGACAATCGGGGTGGGTTTTGGTCTCTTTTTCGACTATTTTTCTAAGTTTTCTCAAGTTAGGCGGATGAGACTCAAACTCGGGCTTTGTATATAAGAATCGTGTCCTGTCAGTTATAATGCATGTCTATTGCCTATGCAGTGCTATTGCCTATGTTTGCGTATCATTTGAACGACCAGGGTGGGTTTTGGTTTCTTTTTTGACTATTTTTCTTAGTTTTTTTCAAGTTAGGCGGACGGGACTCGAACTCGGGCTCCGTATATTGGAATCGTGTCCCATTAGTTGTAATGTGTGTCTATTACCTATACGGTGATATTGCCTATGTTTGCGTGTCGTTTGGACGACCATGGTTGGTTTTGGTCTCTTTTTCGACTATTTTTTAAGTTTTCTCAAGTTTGGCCGGACGGACTCGAACTCCTGGCTCCACATATCGAAATCGAGTCCCGTTAGTTATAACTTGTGACTATTGCCTATCTTGGTGCTAATGTCGTTGTTTGCATGTCATTTGACGACCAAGGGCAAGTTTTGGTCTATTTTTCCGACTATTTTTCTAAGTTTTCTCAAGTTAAAGTAGACAGGACTTGAACTTCGGGATCCATATATCTAATTGAGTCTCATCAACAGAACGCGTATCTATTGCCTATCATGCGTGCTTTTGGTTGTGTTTACATGTCATTTGGTCGATTTGGGCGTGTTTGGTATCTTTTTTCACTATTTTCTATGTTTTCTCAAGTTATGTGGATGGGAATCTAACTTTCAGCTCCGTATATCTAATCGAGTCTTATTAGTTATGTAGCGTGTCTATTCCCTATACTGGTACTATTGCTTTATGTTTGCGTGTCATTTGAGACGACCGGGGTCTATTTTTCTAAGTTTTCTCAAGTTAGGCGAATGGGACTCGAACTCGGGATCCGTATATCAAAATTGACTCCGTCGGTTATAGCATACGCGGTTCTATTGCCAATGCGGTGCTATTGCACCGTGTTTGCGTGTTGTTTGACGATCGGGGTGGGTTTTGTATTTTTTTGACTATTTTTCTAAGTTTTTTCTCAAGTTAGGCGACGGGACTCGAACTTCGGGTTCAGATACTAGAATGGAGTCACATCATTATAACGTGCCTATTGCCTATCTTGGTGCTATTGCCATTGTTTTCTTGTCGTTTGGAGGACCGGGGCACGTTTTGTTCTCTTTTTAGAATATTTTTCTAAGTTTTCTCAAGTTAGGCGGACGGGACTTGAACTCTGGCTCCATATATCGGAATTGAGTCCCATCAGTTGTAACGTGTGTCTATTAACTATGTGTGTCTATTGCTTGTGTTTGCGCGTCGTTTGGACTATCGGGGAAAGTTTTGGTCTCTTTTTTGACTATTTTTCTAAGTTTTCTCAAGTTAGGCGGACGGGACTCAAACTCGGGCTCCGTATATCGGAATCGAGTCCCGCCAGTTGTAACGTGTGTCTATTGCCTATGCGGTGCTATTGCTTGTGTTTACAAGTCATTTGGACGACCGGGGCGTGTTTTGGTCTCTTTTTCGGCTATTTTTCTAACTTTTCTCAAGTTAGGCGGATGGGACTCGAACTCGGGCTCCGTATATCAGAATCGAGTCCGGCCAGTTGTAACGCATGTCAATTGTCTATGCGGTGCTATTGCCTATGTTTGCGTGTTGTTTGAACAATCGGGGTGGGTTTTGGTCTCTTTTTGACTATTTTCTAAGTTTTCTCAAGTTAAGTGAGACGGGACTCGAACTCAAGCTCTCAGTATATCGAATTTAGTGCCGATTAGTTGTAATGTGTGTCTATTACCTATGCGATGCTATTGCCTATGTTTACGTGTCGTTTGGATGAACAGGGGTGGATTTGGTCTCTTTTTCGACTATTTTTCTAAGTTTTTTTCAAGTTAGGCGACGAGACTCGAACTCGGGCTCGTGATATCGAAATCGAGTCCTGTTAGTTGTAACGCATGTCTATTGTCTATGTGGTGCGATTGCCTATATTTGCGTATCGTTTGGACAACCGGGGTGGATTTTGGTTTATTTTTTGACTATTTTTCTAAGTTTTATCAAGTTAGGCGGACGGGACTCGAATTCGGGCTCCGTATATCGAAATCGAGTCCCGTTAGTTGTAATATGTGTCTTTTACCTATGCGGTTCTATTGCCTATGTTTGCATTTCGTTTGGACAACCGGGGTGGGTTTTGGTCTCTTTTTCGACTATTTTTTAAGTTTTCTCAAGTTAGGCGGACGGGACTCGAACTCGGGCTCCGTATATCATAATTGAGTCCCGTTAGTTGTAATGTGTGTCTATTACCTATGCGATGCTATTGCCTATGTTTGCGTGTCGTTTGGACGACCGGGGTGGATTTTGGTCTATTTTCGACTATTTTTCTAAGTTTTTTCAAGTTAGGCGGACGAGACTCGAACTCGGGCTCCGTATATCAGAATCGAGTCCTGTTAGTTGTAACGCATGTCTATTGTCTATGTGGTGCGATTGCCTATATTTGCGTATCGTTTGGACAACCGGGGTGGATTTTGGTTTATTTTTTGACTATTTTTCTAAGTTTTATCAAGTTAGGCGGACGGGACTCGAATTCGGGCTCCGTATATCGAAATCGAGTCCCGTTAGTTGTAATATGTGTCTTTTACCTATGCGGTTCTATTGCCTATGTTTGCATTTCGTTTGGACAACCGGGGTGGGTTTTGGTCTCTGTTTCGACTATTTTTTTAAGTTTTCTCAAGTTAGGCGGACGGGACTCGAACTCAAGCTCCGTATATCAGAATTTAGTGCCGTTAGTTGTAATGTGTGTCTATTACCTATGCGATGCTATTGCCTATGTTTACGTGTCGTTTGGACGACCGGGGTGGATTTTGGTCTCTTTTCGACTATTTTTCTCAGTTTTTTCAAGTTAGGAGGACGAGACTCGAACTCGGGCTCCGTATATCAGAATCGAGTCCTGTTAGTTGTAATGTATGTCTATTACCTATGCGATGCTAGTGCCTATGTTTGCGTATCGTTTGGACGACCGAGGTGGATTTTGGTTTATTTTTTGACTATTTTTCTAAGTTTTATCAAGTTAGGCGGACGAGACTCGAACTCGGGCTCCGTATATCGGAATCGAGTCCCGTTAGTTGTAATGTGTGTCTATTACCTATGCGGTTCTATTACCTATGTTTGCATTTCGTTTGGACAACCGGGGTGGGTTTTGGTCTCTTTTTCGACTATTTTTCTAAGTTTTCTCAAGTTAGGCGGACGAGACTCGAACTCGGGCTTCGTATATCAGAATCGTATCCTGTCAGTTATAATGCGTGTCTATTGCCTATGCGGTGCTATTGCCTATGTTTGCGTATCATTTGAACGACCAGGGTGGGTTTTGGTTTCTTTTTTGACTATTTTTCTAAGTTTTCTCAAGTTAGGCGAACGAGACTCGAACTCGGGCTCCGTATATCAGAATTGAGTCCTGTTAGTTGTAATGTTTGTCTATTACCTATGCGATGCTATTGCCTATGTTTGTGTGTCGTTTGGACGACCGGGGTTGATTTTGGTCTCTTTTTCGACTACTTTTCTAAGTTTTTTCAAGTTAGGCGGACGAGACTCGAACTCGGGCTCCGTATATCAGAATCGAGTCCTGTTAGTTGTAACGCATGTCTATTATCTATGCGGTGATATTGCCTATGTTTGCGTATCGTTTGGACGACCGGGGTGGATTTTGGTTTATTTTTTGACTATTTTTCTAAGTTTTATCAAGTTAGGCGGACGGGACTCGAACTCGGGCTCCGTATATCAGAATCGAGTCCCGTTAGTTGTAATGTGTGTCTATTACCTATGCGGTTCTATTGCCTATGTTTGCATTTCGTTTGGACAATCGGGGTGGGTTTTGGTCTCTGTTTCGACTATTTTTTAAGTTTTCTCAAGTTAGGCGGACGGGACTAGAACTCGGGCTCAAATATCGTCAATTGAGTCCCGTTAGTTGTAATGTGTGTCTATTACCTATGCGATGCTATTGCCTATGTTTACGTGTCGTTTGGACGACCGGGGTGGATTTTGGTCTCTTTTCGACTATTTTTCTCAGTTTTTTCAAGTTAGGAGGACGAGACTCGAACTCGGGCTCCGTATATCAGAATCGAGTCCTGTTAGTTGTAATGTATGTCTATTACCTATGCGATGCTATTGCCTATGTTTGCGTATCGTTTGGACGACCGAGGTGGATTTTGGTTTATTTTTTGACTATTTTTCTAAGTTTTATCAAGTTAGGCGGACGAGACTCGAACTCGGGCTCCGTATATCGGAATCGAGTCCCGTTAGTTGTAATGTGTGTCTATTACCTATGCGGTGCTATTGCCTATGTTTGCGTGTTGTTTGAACAATCGGGGTGGGTTTTGGTCTCTTTTTTGACTATTTTTCTAAGTTTTCTCAAGTTAGGCGGACGGGACTCGAACTCAAGCTCCGTATATCAGAATTTAGTGCCGTTAGTTGTAATGTGTGTCTATTACCTATGCGATGCTATTGCCTATGTTTACGTGTCGTTTGGATGAACGGGGTGGATTTTGGTCTCTTTTTCGACTATTTTTCTAAGTTTTTTTTCAAGTTAAGTGACTCGAACTCGAACTTCGGGCTCAAGTATATCGTAATCGAGTCCTGTTAGTTGTAACGCATGTCTATTGTCTATGTGGTGCGATTGCCTATATTTGCGTATCGTTTGGACAACCGGGGTGGATTTTGGTTTATTTTTTGACTATTTTTCTAAGTTTTATCAAGTTAGGCGGACGGGACTCGAATTCGGGCTCCGTATATCGAAATCGAGTCCCGTTAGTTGTAATATGTGTCTTTTACCTATGCGGTTCTATTGCCTATGTTTGCATTTCGTTTGGACAACCGGGGTGGGTTTTGGTCTCTGTTTCGACTATTTTTTTAAGTTTTCTCAAGTTAGGCGGACGGGACTCGAACTCAAGCTCCGTATATCAGAATTTAGTGCCGTTAGTTGTAATGTGTGTCTATTACCTATGCGATGCTATTGCCTATGTTTACGTGTCGTTTGGACGACCGGGGTGGATTTTGGTCTCTTTTCGACTATTTTTCTCAGTTTTTTCAAGTTAGGAGGACGAGACTCGAACTCGGGCTCCGTATATCAGAATCGAGTCCTGTTAGTTGTAATGTATGTCTATTACCTATGCGATGCTAGTGCCTATGTTTGCGTATCGTTTGGACGACCGAGGTGGATTTTGGTTTATTTTTTGACTATTTTTCTAAGTTTTATCAAGTTTAAGTGACGAGACTCGAACTTCGGGCTCAGTATATCTAATCGAGTCCCGTTAGTTGTAATGTGTGTCTATTACCTATGCGGTTCTATTACCTATGTTTGCATTTCGTTTGGACAACCGGGGTGGGTTTTGGTCTCTTTTAAACTATTTTCTAAGTTTTCTCAAGTTAGGCGGACGAGACTCGAACTCGGGCTTCGTATATCAGAATCGTATCCTGTCAGTTATAATGCGTGTCTATTGCCTATGCGGTGCTATTGCCTATGTTTGCGTATCATTTGAACGACCAGGGTGGGTTTTGGTTTCTTTTTTGACTATTTTTCTAAGTTTTCTCAAGTTAGGCGAACGAGACTCGAACTCGGGCTCCGTATATCAGAATTGAGTCCTGTTAGTTGTAATGTTTGTCTATTACCTATGCGATGCTATTGCCTATGTTTGTGTGTCGTTTGGACGACCGGGGTTGATTTTGGTCTCTTTTTCGACTACTTTTCTAAGTTTTTTCAAGTTAAAGTGACGAGACTCGAACTTCGAGCTCCGTATATCGAGAATCGAGTCCTGTTAGTTATAACGCATGTCTATTATCTATGCGGTGATATTGCCTATGTTTTAACGTGTCGTTTGACGACAAGGGGTGGATTTTGGTTTATTTTTTGACTATTTTTCTAAGTTTTATCAAGTTAGGCGACGGGACTCGAACTTCGGGCTCAGTATATCGAATCGAGTCCCGTTAGTTGTAATGTGTGTCTATTACCTATGCGGTTTCTATTGCCTATGTTTGCATTTCGTTTGGACAATCGGGGTGGGTTTTGGTCTCTGTTTGACTATTTTTTAAGTTTTCTCAAGTTAGGCGAGACGGGACTAGAACTTCGAGCTCAAATGATATCGAAATTGAGTCCCGTTAGTTGTAATGTGTGTCTATTACCTATGCGATGCTATTGCCTATGTTTACGTGTCGTTTGGACGACCGGGGTGGATTTTGGTCTCTTTTCGACTATTTTTCTCAGTTTTTTCAAGTTAGGAGGACGAGACTCGAACTCGGGCTCCGTATATCAGAATCGAGTCCTGTTAGTTGTAATGTATGTCTATTACCTATGCGATGCTATTGCCTATGTTTGCGTATCGTTTGGACGACCGAGGTGGATTTTGGTTTATTTTTTGACTATTTTTCTAAGTTTTATCAAGTTAGGCGGACGAGACTCGAACTCGGGCTCCGTATATCGGAATCGAGTCCCGTTAGTTGTAATGTGTGTCTATTACCTATGCGGTGCTATTACCTATGTTTGCATTTCATTTGGACAATCGGGGTGGGTTTTGGTCTCTTTTTCGACTATTTTTCTAAGTTTTCTCAAGTTAAGCGGATGAGACTCAAACTTCGAGCTTCAGTATATAAGAATCGTGTCCTGTCGGGTTATAATGCATGTCTATTGCCTATCTTGAGTGCTTATTGCTTATGTTTGCGTATCATTTGAAATCGACCGTGGTGGGTTTTGGTTTCTTTTTTGACTATTTTTCTTAGTTTTTTTCAAGTTAGGCGGACGGGACTCGAACTCGGGCTCCGTATATTGGAATCGTGTCCCATTAGTTGTAATGTGTGTCTATTACCTATACGGTGATATTGCCTATGTTTGCGTGTCGTTTGGACGACCATGGTTGGTTTTGGTCTCTTTTTCGACTATTTTTTTAAGTTTTCTCAAGTTTGGCGGACGGGACTCGAACTCGGGCTCCACATATCGAAATCGAGTCCCGTTAGTTATAACTTGTGACTATTACCTATCTTGATGCTAATGTCGTTGTTTGCATGTCATTTGACGACCGGCAAGTTTTGGTCTATTTTTCGACTATTTTTCTAAGTTTTCTCAAGTTAGGCGGACAGGACTTGAACTCGGGATCCATATATCGGAATTGAGTCTCATCAGTTGTAACGCGTATCTATTGCCTATGCGGTGCTTTTGGTTGTGTTTACATGTCATTTGGTCGACTGGGGCGTGTTTGGTATCTTTTTCGACTATTTTTCTATGTTTTCTCAAGTTATGTGGATGGGAATCTAACTCAGGCTCCGTATATCGGAATCGAGTCTTATTAGTTGTAACGCGTGTCTATTCCCTATACGGTACTATTGCCTATGTTTGCGTGTCATTTGGACGACCGGGGTCTATTTTTCTAAGTTTTCTCAAGTTAGGCGAATGGGACTCGAACTCGGGATCCGTATATCAAAATTGACTCCCGTCAGTTGTAACGCGTGTCTATTGCCAATGCGGTGCTATTGCCTGTGTTTGCGTGTTGTTTGGACGATCGGGGTGGGTTTTTGTATTTTTTTTGACTATTTTTCTAAGTTTTCTCAAGTTAGGCAGACGGGACTCGAACTCGGGTTCTGTATACTAGAATGGAGTCACATCAGTTGTAACGTGTGCCTATTGCCTATGCGGTGCTATTGCCATTGTTTTCTTTGTCGTTTGGAGGACCGGGCAAGTTTTGTTCTCTTTTAGAATATTTTCTAAGTTTTCTCAAGTTAAAGCGGACGGGACTTGAACTACGGCTCCATATATCTAATTGAGTCCCATCGGTTTATAACGTGTGTCTATTAACTATGTGTGTCTATTGCTTGTGTTTTTGCGTCGTTTGGACTATCGGGGAAAGTTTTGGTCTCTTTTTTGACTATTTTTCTAAGTTTTTCTCAAGTTAAGTTAGGGACGGACTCAAACTTCGGGCTCAAATGTATCGGAATCGAGTCCCGTCGGTTATAACGTGTGTCTATTGCCTATCTTGGTGCTATTGCTTGTGTTTACAAGTCATTTGACGACCGGGCGTGTTTTGGTCTCTTTTTTGGCTATTTTCTAACTTTTCTCAAGTTAGGCGACGGGACTTCGAACTTCGGGCTCAAGTATATATCGTAATCGAGTCCCGCCAGGTTATAACGCATGTCAATTGTCTATGCGGTGCTATTGCCTATGTTTGCGTGTTGTTTGAACAATCGGGGTGGGTTTTGGTCTCTTTTTTGACTATTTTTCTAAGTTTTCTCAAGTTAGGCGGACGGGACTCGAACTCAAGCTCCGTATATCAGAATTTAGTGCCGTTAGTTGTAATGTGTGTCTATTACCTATGCGATGCTATTGCCTATGTTTACGTGTCGTTTGGATGAACGGGGTGGATTTTGGTCTCTTTTTCGACTATTTTTCTAAGTTTTTTCAAGTTAGGCGGACGAGACTCGAACTCGGGCTCCGTATATCAGAATCGAGTCCTGTTAGTTGTAACGCATGTCTATTGTCTATGTGGTGCGATTGCCTATATTTGCGTATCGTTTGGACAACCGGGGTGGATTTTGGTTTATTTTTTGACTATTTTTCTAAGTTTTATCAAGTTAGGCGGACGGGACTCGAATTCGGGCTCCGTATATCGAAATCGAGTCCCGTTAGTTGTAATATGTGTCTTTTACCTATGCGGTTCTATTGCCTATGTTTGCATTTCGTTTGGACAACCGGGGTGGGTTTTGGTCTCTTTTTCGACTATTTTTTTAAGTTTTCTCAAGTTAGGCAGACGGGACTCGAACTCGGGCTCCGTATATCATAATTGAGTCCCGTTAGTTGTAATGTGTGTCTATTACCTATGCGATGCTATTGCCTATGTTTGCGTGTCGTTTGGACGACCGGGGTGGATTTTGGTCTATTTTCGACTATTTTTCTAAGTTTTTTCAAGTTAGGCGGACGAGACTCGAACTCGGGCTCCGTATATCAGAATCGAGTCCTGTTAGTTGTAACGCATGTCTATTTTGTATGCGGTGCTATTGCCTATGTTTGCGTATCGTTTGGACGACCGGGGTGGATTTTGGTTTATTTTTTGACTATTTTTCTATGTTTTATCAAGTTAGGCGGACGGGACTCGAACTCGGGCTCCGTATATCAGAATTGAGTCCCGTTAGTTGTAATGTGTGTCTATTACCTATGCGATGCTATTGCCTATGTTTACGTGTCGTTTGGACGAACGAGGTGGATTTTGGTCTCTTTTTCGACTATTTTTCTAAGTTTTTTCAAGTTAGGCGTACGAGACTCGAACTCGGGCTCCGTATATCGAAATCGAGTCCTGTTAGTTGTAACGCATGTCTATTGTCTATGCGGTGCTATTGCCTATGTTTGCGTATCGTTTGGACGACCGGGGTGGATTTTGGTTTATTTTTTGACTATTTTTCTAACTTTTATCAAGTTAGGCGGACGGGACTCGAACTCGGGTTCCGTATATCAGAATCGAGTCCCGTTAGTTGTAATGTGTGACTATTACCTATGTGGTTCTATTGCCTATGTTTGCATTTCGTTTGGACAATCGGGGTGGGTTTTGGTCTCTGTTTCGACTATTTTTTTAAGTTTTCTCAAGTTAGGCGGACGGGACTAGAACTCGGGCTCCGTATATCAGAATTGAGTCCCGTTAGTTGTAATGTGTGTCTATTACCTATGCGATGCTATTGCCTATGTTTACGTGTCGTTTGGACGACCGGGGTGGATTTTGGTCTCTTTTCGACTATTTTTCTCAGTTTTTTCAAGTTAGGAGGACGAGACTCGAACTCGGGCTCCGTATATCAGAATCGAGTCTTGTTAGTTGTAATGTATGTCTATTACCTATGCGATGCTATTGCCTATGTTTACGTGTTGTTTGGACGACCGGGGTGGATTTTGGTCTCTTTTCGACTATTTTTCTAAGTTTTTTCAAGTTAAGTGACGAGACTCGAACTTCGAGCTCAAGATATCGAGAATCGAGTCCCGTTAGTTATAACGCATGTCTATTTTGTATCTTGGTGCTATTGCCTATGTTTGCGTATCGTTTGGATGGTACCGGGTGGATTTTGGTTTATTTTTGACTATTTTTCTATGTTTTATCAAGTTAGGACGGGACTCGAACTCGGGCTCAAGTATATCGAAATTGAGTCCGTTACTTGTAATGTGTGTCTATTACCTATGCGATGCTATTGCCTATGTTTACGTGTCGTTTGGACGACAGGGGTGGGTTTTTTGGTCTCTTTTCGACTATTTTTCTAAGTTTTTTTCAAGTTAAAGTGACGAGACTCGAACTTCGAGTTCGTATATCATAATCGAGTCTTGTTAGTTATAATGCATGTCTATTTTGTATCTTGGTGCTATTGCTATGTTTACGTATCGTTTGGACGACAAGGTGGATTTTGGTGTATTTTTTGACTATTTTTCTATGTTTTATCAAGTTAGGCGGACGGGACTCGAACTCGGGCTCCGTATATCGGAATCGAGTCCCGTTAGTTGTAATGTGTGTCTATAACCTATGCGATGTTATTGCCTATGTTTGCGTGTCGTTTGGACGACCGGGGTTGGTTTTGGTCTCTTTTTCGACTATTTTTCTACGTTTTCTCAAGTTAGGCGGACGAGACTCGAACTCGGGCTTCGTATATAAGAATCGTGTCCTGTCAGTTATAATGCGTGTCTATTGCCTATGCGGTGCTATTGCCTATGTTTGCGTATCATTTGAACGACCAGGGTGGATTTTGGTTTATTTTTGACTATTTTTCTAAGTTTTATCAAGTTAGGCGAACGGGACTCGAACTCGGGCTCCGTATATCGGAATCGAGTAGTTGTAATGTGTGTCTATTACCTATGCGGTTCTATTGCCTATGTTTGCATTTCGTTTGGACAATCGGGGTGGGTTTTGGTCTCTTTTTCGACTATTTTTTTAAGTTTTCTCAAGTTAGGCGGACGGGACTAGAACTTGGGCTCCGTATATCAGAATTGAGTCCCGTTAGTTGTAATGTGTGTCTATTATCTATGCGATGCTATTGCCTATGTTTGCGTATCCTTTGGACGACCGGGGTGAATTTTGGTCTCTTTTTCGACTATTTTTCTAAGTTTTTTCAAGTTAGGCGGACGAGACTCGAACTCAGGCTCCGTATATCAGAATCGAGTCCTGTTAGTTGTAACGCATGTCTATTGTCTATGCGGTGCTATTTCCTATGTTTGCGTATCGTTTGGACGACCGGGGTGGATTTTGGTTTATTTTTTGACTATTTTTCTAAGTTTGATCAAGTTAGGCGGACGGGACTCGATCTCGGGTTCCGTATATCGGAATCGATTCCCCTCAGTTGTAATGTGTGTCTATTACCTTTGTTGTTCTATTGCCTATGTTTGCATTTCGTTTGGACAACCGGGTGGGTTTTGGTCTCTTTTTCGACTATTTTTTAAGTTTTTCTCAAGTTAGGTGACGGGACTCGAACTTTCGGGCTCCGTATATCGTAATTGAGTCCCGTTAGTTGTAATGTGTGTCTATTACCTATGCGATGCTATTGCCTATGTTTATAGTGTCATTTGGACCACCGGGGTGGATTTTGGTCTCTTTTTCACTATTTTTCTAAGTTTTTTTCAAGTTAAAGTGACGAGACTCGAACTCGAGTTCAGATATCGAATCGAGTCCATTAGTTGTAACGCATGTATCATTGTCTATCTTGCGGTGCTATTGCTATGTTTTGCGTGTCGTTTGAATGACCGAGGTGGATTTTGGTTTATTTTTGACTATTTTTCTAAGTTTTATCAAGTTAGGCGACGGGACTCGAACTCGGGCTCTGTATATCGGAATCGAGTCCCGTTAGTTGTAATGTGTGTCTATTACCTATGCGGTTCTATTACCTATGTTTGCATTTCGTTTGGACAACCGGGGTGGGTTTTGGTCTCTTTTTCGACTATTTTTTTAAGTTTTCTCAAGTTAGGCGGACGAGACTCGAACTCGGGCTCCGTATATCAGAATTGAGTCCCGTTAGTTGTAATGTGTGTCTATAACCTATGCGATGCTATTGCCTATGTTTGCGTGTCGTTTGGACGACCGGGGTAAGTTTTTGTCTATTTTTTAACTATTTTTCTAAGTTTTCTCAAATTAGGTGGATGGGACTCGAACTCGGGCTCCGTATATCGGAATCGAGTCCCGTCAGTTGTAACACATGTCTATTGCCTATGCGGTGTTATTGCCTGTGTTTGCATGTCATTTGGACTACCAGGGCGTGTTTTGGTCTCTTTTTGACTATTTTTCTAAGTTTTCTCAAGTTAGGCGGACGGGACTCAAACTCGGGTTCCGTATATCGGAATTGAGTCCTGTCAGTTGTAACGCGTGTCTATTGCCTATGTGGTGCCATTGCCTAGGTTTATGTGTCTTTTGGACATCTGGGGTGGATTTTGGTATCTTTTTCAACTATTTTTCTAAGTTTTCTCAAGTTAGGCGGACAGGATTCGAACTCGGGCTCCATATATCGGAATCGAGTCCCATCAGTTTTATTGCGTGTCTATTGCCTATGCGGTGTTATTGCCTATTTTTGCGTGTTTTTTGGATGATCGGGGCAGGTTTTGGACTTGTTTTTGACTATTTTTTTAAGTTTTCTCAAGTTAGGCGGACGGGACTCGAACTTGGGCTACGTATATTGAAATCGAATCCCGTCATTTATAATGCGTGTCTATTGCCTATACAGTGCTATTACCTGTGTTTGTATGTCATTTGGATGACCGGGGTCGTGTTTTGGTCTCTTTTTCGACTATTTTTCTATGTTTTCTCAAGTTAGGTGGACGGACTCGAACTCGGGGCTCAGATATATCGAAATGAGTCCTATCGGTTGTATGCGCGGTCTCATTGCCTATGTAGTGCTATTGCCTGTGTTTGGGTGTCAACTAGATGATCGGGGTGTGTTTTGGTCTCTTTTTCGACTATTTTTCTAAGTTTTCTCAAGTTAGGCGGACATGACTCGAACTCGGGCACCGTATATAAGAATCTAGTCTTGTCATTTGTAACGCGTGTCTATTGCCTATGCGATGCTATTGCCTATGTTTGCGTGTCATTTGGACAACCGGGGTGTGTTTTGGTCTCTTTTTTGACTATTTGTCTAAGTTTTCTCAAGTTAGGCGGACGGGACTCGAACTCGGGCTCCGTATATCGGAATCGAGTCCTGTTAGTTGTAACGCATGTCTATTGTCTATGCGGTGCTATTGCCTATGTTTGCGTATCGTTTGGACGACCGGGGTGGATTTTGGTTTATTTTTTGACTATTTTTCTAAGTTTTATCAAGTTAGGCGGACGGGACTCGACTTCGGGCTCGTGATATCGTAATCGAGTCCCGTTAGTTGTAATGTGTGTCTATTACCTATGCGGTTCTATTGCCTATGTTTGCATTTCGTTTGGACAACCGGGGAAGGTTTTGGTTTCTTTTTCGACTATTTTTCTAAGTTTTCTCAAGTTAGGCGGACGAGACTCGAACTCGGGCTTCGTATATCAGAATCGTGTCATGTCAGTTATAATGCATGTCTATTGCCTATGCGGTGCTATTGCCTATGTTTGCGTATCATTTGAACGACCAGGGTGGATTTTGGTTTCTTTTTTGACTATTTTTCTAAGTTTTCTCAAGTTAGGCGGACGGGACTCGAACTCGGGCTCCGTATATTGGAATCGTGTCCCGTTAGTTGTAATGTGTGTCTATTACCTATACGGTGCTATTGCCTATGTTTGCGTGTCGTTTGGACCACCATGGTTTGTTTTGGTCTCTTTTTCGACTATTTTTTTAAGTTTTCTCAAGTTTGGCGGACGGGACTCGAACTCGGGCTCCGCATATCGAAATCGAGTCACGTCAGTTATAACTTGTGTCTATTGCCTATGCGGTGCTATTGCCGTTGTTTGCATGTCATTTGGACGACCGGGGCAAGTTTTGGTCTATTTTTCGACTATTTTTTTAAGTTTTCTCAAGTTAGGCGGACGGGACTCGAACTCGGGCTCCGTATATCAGAATCGAGTCCGGCCAGTTGTAACGCATGTCAATTGCCTATGCGGTGCTATTGCCTATGTTTGTGTGTTGTTTGAACAATCGGGGTGGGTTTTTGTCTCTTTTTTTGACTATTTTTCTAAGTTTTCTCAAGTTAGGTGGACGGGACTCAAACTCGGGCTCCGTATATCGGAATCAAGTCCCGTCAGTTGTAATTTGTGTCTATTACCTATACGGTTCTATTGCCTATGTTTGCATTTCGTTTGGACAACCGGGGTGGGTTTTGGTCTCTTTTTCGACTATTTTTCTAAGTTTTCTCAAGTTAGGCGGACGAGACTCGAACTCGGACTTCGTATATCAGAATTGAGTCCCGTTAGTTGTAATGTGTGTCTATTACCTATACGGTGCTATTGCCTATGTTTGCGTGTCGTTTGGACCACCATGGTTTGTTTTGGTCTCTTTTTCGACTATTTTTTTAAGTTTTCTCAAGTTTGGCGGACGGGACTCGAACTCGGGCTTCGCATATCGAAATCGAGTCACGTCAGTTATAACTTGTGTCTATTACTATCTCGGTGCTATTATTGCCGTTGTTTGCATGTCATTTGACGACCGGGCAAGTTTTGGTCTATTTTTCGACTATTTTTTTAAGTTTTCTCAAGTTAGGCGGACGTGACTCGAACTCGGGCTCCGTATATCAGAATCGAGTCCGGCCAGTTGTAACGCATGTCAATTGCCTATGCGGTGCTATTGCCTATGTTTGTGTGTTGTTTGAACAATCGGGGTGGGTTTTTGTCTCTTTTTTTGACTATTTTTCTAAGTTTTCTCAAGTTAGGTGGACGGGACTCAAACTCGGGCTCCGTATATCGGAATCAAGTCCCGTCAGTTGTAATGTGTGTCTATTACCTATACGGTTCTATTGCCTATGTTTGCATTTCGTTTGGACAACCGGGGTGGGTTTTGGTCTCTTTTTCGACTATTTTTTTAAGTTTTCTCAAGTTAGGCGGACGGGACTCGAACTCGGGCTTCGTATATCAGAATTGAGTCCCGTTAGTTGTAATGTGTGTCTATAACCTATGTGATGCTATTGCCTATGTTTGCGTGTCGTTTGGACGACTGGGGTAAGTTTTTGTCTATTTTTTAACTATTTTTCTAAGTTTTCTCAAATTAGGTGGATGGGACTCAAACTCGGGCTCCGTATATCAGAATCGAGTCCCGTTAGTTGTAACGCATGTCTATTGCCTATGCGGTGTTATTGCCTGTGTTTGCATGTCATTTGGACTACCAGGGCGTGTTTTGGTCTCTTTTTGACTATTTTTCTAAGTTTTCTCAAGTTAGGCGGACGGGACTCAAACTCGGGTTCCGTATATCGGAATTGAGTCCTGTCAGTTGTAACGCGTGTCTATTGCCTATGTGGTGCCATTGCCTAGGTTTACGTGTCGTTTGGACGTCCGGGGTGGATTTTGGTCTTTTTTTCAACTATTTTTCTAAGTTTTCTCAAGTTAGGCGGACGGGATTCAACTCGGCTCCATATATCTAATCGAGTCCCATCGGTTTTATTAAGGTCTATTGCCTATCTTGGTGCTATTGCCTATTTTTGCGTGTTTTTTGGATGATCGGGGCAGGTTTTGGACTCGTTTTTGACTATTTTTTTAAGTTTTCTCAAGTTAGGCGGACGGGACTCGAACTTGGGCTACGTATATTGAAATCGAATCCCGTCATTTATAATGCGTGTCTATTGCCTATGCAGTGCTATTACCTGTGTTTGCATGTCATTTGGATGACCGGGGTCGTGTTTTGGTCTCTTTTTCGACTATTTTTCTATGTTTTCTCAAGTTAGGTGGACGGGACTCGAACTCGGGCTCCGTATATCGGAATTGAGTCCTATCAGTTGTAACGCTTGTCTATTGCCTATGTGGTGCTATTGCCTGTGTTTGGGTGTCAACTAGATGATTGGGGTGTATTTTGGTCTCTTTTCGACTATTTTTCTAAGTTTTCTCAAGTTAGGCGGACATGACTCGAACTCGGGCACCGTATATCAGAATCTAGTCCTATCAGTTGTAACGCGTGTCTATTGCCTATGCGATGCTATTTCCTATGTTTGCGTGTCATTTAGACGACGACCGGGTGTGTTTTGGTCTCTTTTTGACTATTTTTCTAAGTTTTCTCAAGTTAGGCGGACGGGACTCGAACTCTCGGGCTCCGTGATATCTAATCGAGTCCTCATTATTTATAACGCATGTCTATTGTCTATCTTGGTGATATTGCCTATGTTTAACGTGTCGTTTGACGACCGGTGGATTTTGGTTTATTTTTTGACTATTTTTCTAAGTTTTATCAAGTTAAAGTGACGGGACTCGAACTCTCGGCTCAGATATATCGGAATCGAATCCAGTTAGTTGTAGTGTGTCTCATTACCTATGCGGTTCTATTGCCTATGTTTTGCATTTCGTTTGGACAACCGGGGTGGGTTTTGGTCTCTTTTTCGACTATTTTTCTAAGTTTTCTCAAGTTAGGCGACGAGACTCGAACTTCGGGCTTCAGATATAAGAATCGTGTCCCCGTCGCTTATAATGCACGTCTTCATTGCCTATGCGGTGCTATTGCCTATGTTTGCGTATCATTTGAACGACCAGGGTGGATTTTGGTTTCTTTTTTGACTATTTTTCTAAGTTTTCTGAAGTTAGGCGGACGGGACTCAAACTCGGGCTCCGTATATTGGAATCGTGTCCCGTTAGTTGTAATGTGTGTCTATTACCTATACGGTGTTATTGCCTATGTTTGTGTGTCGTTTGGACGACCATGGTTTGTTTTGGTCTCTTTTTCGACTATTTTTTTTAAGTTTTCTCAAGTTTGGCGGACGGGACTCGAACTCGAGCTCCGCATATCGAAATCGAGTCCCGTCAGTTATAACTTGTGTCTATTGCCTATGCGGAGTGCTATTGCCGTTGTTTGCATGTCATTTGGACGACCGGGGCAAGTTTTGGTCTATTTTTCGACTATTTTTCTAAGTTTTCTCAAGTTAGGAAGACGGGACTTGAACTCGGGATCCATATATCGGAATTGAGTCTCATCAGTTGTAACGCGTATCTATTGCCTATGCGGTGCTTTTGGTTGTATTTACATGTCATTTGGTCGACTGGGGCGTGTTTTGGTCTCTTTTTCGACTATTTTTCTAAGTTTTCTCAAGTTATGCGGATGGGACTCTAACTCAGGCTCCGTATATCGGAATCGAGTCTTATTAGTTGTAACGTATGTCTATTCCCTATACGGTACTATTGCCTATGTTTGTGTGTCATTTGGACGACCGAGGTGGGTTTTGGTCTCTTTTTCGACTATTTTTCTAAGTTTTCTCAAGTTAGGCGAATTGGACACGAACTCGGGATCCGTATAAAAAATTTACTCCCGTCAGTTGTAACGCGTGTCTATTGCCTATGTGGTGCTATTGCCTATGTTTGCGTGTTGTTTGGACGATCGGGGTGGGTTTTGGTATCTTTTTTGACTATTTTTCTTAGTTTTCTCAAGTTAGGCAGACGGGACTCGAACTCGGGTTCTGTATACTAGAATTGAGTCACATCAGTTGTAACGTGTGTCTATTGCCTATGCGGTGCTATTGCCATTGTTTGCTTGTCGTTTGGAGGACCGGGGCAAGTTTTGTTCTCTTTTTAGAATATTTTTCTAAGTTTTCTCAAGTTAGACGGACGGGACTCGAACTCGGGCTTCGTATATCGGAATTGAGTCCCATCAGTTGTAACGTGTGTCTATTGCCTATGCCACTATTGCTTGTGTTTGCGTGTTGTTTGGACGATCGGGGAAAGTTTTGGTCTCTTTTTTGACTATTTTTCTATGTTTTTTCAAGTTAGGCGGACGGGACTCAAACTCGGGCTTCGTATATCGGAATTGAGTCCCGTCAGTTGTAACGTGTGTCTATTGCCTATGCGGTGCTATTGCCTGTGTTTACAAGTCATTTGGACGACCGGGGCGTGTTTTGGTCTCATTTTCGGCTATTTTTCTAACTTTTCTCAAGTTAGGCGGACGGGACTCAAACTCGGGCTCCGTATATCAGAATCGAGTTCGGCCAGTTGTAACGTATGTCTATTGCCTATGCGGTGCTATTGCCTATGTTTGCATGTTGTTTGAACAATCGGGGTGGGTTTTGGTATCTTTTTTGACTATTTTTCTAAGTTTTCTCAAGTTAGGTGGACGAGACTCAAACTCGGGCTCCGTATATCGGAATCGAGTCCCGTCAGTTGTAACACATGTGTATTACCTATGCGGTGCTATTGCCTATGTTTGCGTGTCATTTGGATGACCGGGGTTGGTTTGGTCTCTTTTCCGACTATTTTTCTAAGTTTTTTCAAGTTAGGCGGATGGGACTCGAACTCGGGCTTCGTATATCAGAATCGAGTCCCGTCAGTTGTAATACATGTCTATTACCTATGCGGTGCTATTGCCTATATTTGTGTGTTATTTGGATGACCAGGGTAAGTTTTTGTCTATTTTTAACTATTTTTCTAAGTTTTCTCAAATTAGGTGGATGGGACTCGAACTCGAGCTCCGTATATCGGAATCGAGTCCCGTCAGTTGTAACGCATGTCTATTGCTTATGCGGTGTTATTGCCTGTGTTTGCATGTCATTTGGACTACCAGGGCGTGTTTTGGTCTCTTTTTGACTATTTTTCTAAGTTTTCTCAAGTTAGGCGAACGGGACTCAAACTCGGGCTCCGTATATCAGAATTGAGTCCTGTTAGTTGTAACGCGTGTCTATTGCCTATGCGGTGCCATTGCCTAGGTCTACGTGTCGTTTGGACGTCCGGGGTGGATTTTGGTCTCTTTTTCAACTATTTTTCTAAGTTTTCTCAAGTTAGGCGGACGGGATTCGAACTCGGGCTCCATATATCGGAATCGAGTCCCATCAGTTTTATTGCGTGTCTATTGCCTATGCGGTGCTATTGCCTATTTTAGCGTGTTTTTTGGATGATCGGGGCAGGTTTTGGACTCGTTATTGACTATTTTTTTAAGTTTTCTCAAGTTAGGCGGACGGGACTCGAACTTGGGCTACGTATATTGAAATCGAATCCCGTCATTTATAATGCGTGTCTATTGCCTCTGCAGTGCTATTACCTGTGTTTGCATGTCATTTGGATGACCGGGGTCGTGTTTTGGTCTCTTTTTCGACTATTTTTCTATGTTTTCTCAAGTTAGGTGGACGGGACTCGAACTCGGGCTCCGTATATCGGAATTGAGTCCTATCAGTTGTAACGCGTGTCTATTGCCTATGTGGTGCTATTGCCTGTGTTTGGGTGTCAACTAGATGATCGGGGTGTGTTTTGGTCTCTTTTTCGACTATTTTTCTAAGTTTTCTCAAGTTAAAGTGACGGGACTCGAACTTCGCAATCAGTATATCGAGAATCTAGTCCCGTCGGTTATGTAACGTGTCTATTGCCTATGCGATGCTATTGCCTATGTTTGCGTGTCATTTGGACGACCGGGGTGTGTTTTGGTCTCTTTTTTGACTATTTTTCTATGTTTTCTCAAGTTAGGCGGACGGGGCTCGAACTCGGGCTCCGCATATCGGAATCGAGTCCCGTCAATTGTAACACATGTTTATTGCCTATACGGTGCTATTGCCAGTGTTTGTGTGTTGTTCGGACGACCGGGGTGGGTTTTTATCTCTTTTTCGACTATTTTTCTAAGTTTTCTCAAGTTAGGCGGATGGGACTCGAACTTGGGCTCCGTATATCAGAATCGAGTCCCGTCAGTTGTAACACGTGTCTATTACCTATGCATTGCTATTGCATGTGTTTGCGTGTTAACTAGTTATTTAATAGTTTATATAAGCAATATAATTACAAATAAGGAAATACATCAATAATAATTTTTACCTGTCGAATATGTGGAGGAAAGATGTTGGCCAAGACAACTGCAAATACACGGATGGCCTCCTCCCGAACTACACCCACGAGGTCGTCAGCGGTAGCTGCAGGATCTATGGAGCCGTGGAAAACCTCCTAAGCAAGCTGGTAGATCCGCCCGCGTGATGGTGCGCCTGACTGCACGACACTGCTTGCCATGCACCCCTCTATAATTTTCCTGAAGAAGTCGTCAGATAATGAAGGGTCGGCGCCTGATCCACTCGCACCTCTACCTCCGGTGGGTGGGCGACGTCGAGATCTCGCAGCAGGGATTATAGTGTAGGCTGGGACACAGGGAATGCCCACAACTATACCCTTCTTCGGCCCCCTGTAGCCTGCAACCAGTCCTCCATCTCCTCGTCTTCACGCTCAGCATCAGCCATTGGAGTGTCACCTCTCTGGCTGCTCCGGACCACAGAAAGGTCCTCAAACCGTGTCTGAAAAAACATAGAAATAGGTAACTACTCATTATGCTAAAATTGATTGTTTTCGTAAGGTTATTTGTAAGACCCCCAACTTTTATGAATAAAGATTAATTTTTCTTGAAATATATTTTTGAATATTATGGTGTGGATATGATATAATGTTATAGTTGAGGGTAATATTTACAAATTTTGTAAAGTAAGCAAGTTGTTATAAAATATTTGATTGGTCGAGAAATATTTGTTTTAACAGGGAATATTCGTACGACGGGACAATCATTGGTGGACCCCACAATGGAAGTATTGTCGTAGTTAGAAAATGACAGAATTAACTTTTTATAAAAATAACGGCGAAAGTTTTATCGTTAAACTATTGAACTACACGGTAGTAAATGTACAGTATTACGCGTGGTTGCATAGTAGCACACGGTATTGATTATTGATGCTTACGTGTGAAGTCACTCAGTTATACTCAATTATTGCTACAGTAATTGTTGCATCATATCTCTCATATTATTGATTCAATTATTGTTATAGTATCATCTGCATAATATTTTATATTATTAAATTAATAATTGAGATGACAAAGTTATTAATATTATTATTTGCAATATTGACAATGTCTAGAAGTTCTGTCAAGGAGAGGTTAGGTCATCTAATTACGCGCCAATAGGGAGAAATCCTTATCGAAAAGCCCCTCTTTCACGAAGCGACACGGTTGTTAAATATTGTGAGTTATAATATTTATGATGAATAAGTTCGTGTTGATTAAAGATGAAATTGATAGTTCCATTGTGTTGGGATTATTAGTGTTAGTGAAAATCGACATTTATTTCGATAATAATTGATGTCTAAAAGTTATATTGAACAATCGGGTAATTAATTGGATAAATGAGCAATTAATTGCTATTAATTTACATGCTTATAACTATGTGTTCACATGTGTATACTATTAATTCATATGTATGTACTATTAAGGGAGGTGCTACAAGATTGATAATACTTGCATGACTAAATTAAAAATGGGGGTATAGATGGAGGTACTATACTGTAATTATTTTTTTCACATGTATAGAACTATTGATTCACATGAATGTTTTATTAATTCACATGATGTACTATTAGGGGAGGTGGTTCAAGATTGATAATACTTACATGACTAAATTAAAAATGGAGGTATAGATGAAGGTACTATACTATAATTATTTTTTTTCACATGTATAGAACTACTGATTCACATGAATGTACTATTAATTCACATGATGTACTATTAGGGGAGGTGGTGCAAGTTTGATAATACTTGCATGACTAAATTAAAAATGAAGGAAAAGATGAAGGTACTATACTGTAATATTTTGAGCCCCAAAACGTGCAATTATCGAAACTATATTTTCCTATAAATATAAGCTCATTCTTCTTTCATTCTCACCAATTCACTAAAACTCACAAGAGCAATTATAGAAAGAGAAGCTATAGAGAGAAAGAAGAAGAGAAGTCTGCTACCTCACTATTCTAGTATCCAGTCTTCTTCTAAGGTAAGGGATATTATTTTTGTTCGTATTCATAAGAAATAATATTTTCTTCCATACTCTGTAGTATGTGAGTAATATTATTTCATCTCGTATTCCTGATTATACCCTCATCTTGTTAAAGTATTGCTTCTATACTCCGTGAAATTAGTAGAATATCCTTGAAATTTTTGCTTCATCTAGTATCGTTTCACAAGGATATTTTCTGCACATTCTTGTTAAATTTTAAGCTTTTCATGCCGGAGTACTATCCATGAGTACTATTCATTTATACGGTACTATTCATAAAGTACTATTCATGAAGTACAATTCACGAGTACTATTCACAAAGTACTATTCACGGGGTATTATTCCTGAAGTACTATTCATGGGGTACTATTCATCCGGGTACTATTCACACAGAGTACTATTCATGACACAAATTAATTTATTTTTGGTTCAAATCATTTTTGATACAATATCATTCTTGAATTTTACTCCAGAAAGCAGTATCATGTTGGCAATTTGAACATTATTGAATTCTGGATAAATTAAATTATAAATCTTTAAAAATTTATCCTTTGTTTCTTTTAATTGAATTCTTATATCATTGTCAGCATCCTAATGCTTATATTGTGATGCAACTCATCTTTGGTTTACGTGCATAGATGGACTATTGATTGGTATGATTATCACCAGGGATCATTCGGTATAATCATAACCCATAATATTACAAATGTTTTGGTAAAAGTCCTCATTGGCCTGTAATGTATTGATGGACAGTTGTTGGTATGATTATGACCAGGGATTATTCGGTATAATCATAACCATTGATGAATACATGAATATCCTTGGCCGTGGTATAAGGATGATTCGATGATGTGGTTTATTTATTCAGCTGAGTCTCAGCGATAAAGTTGCTGAAAAACTTTTTAAATCATAGAAGATAGTAGATATCATGCTCTACTTGACTCTTCTAATGGATTGCTTGTTCCGTTGCAGTTAAACTTGTTTCCTATTATATTCTATCAGTTTAACATTGTTGAAGGCTAACGATAACTTATTTTGTATTATCTTAGTCATAATATTTCTTACTGGCTAGTTGAGCTCACCCTTTTGCTTTCATTGTTTTCTTCAGGAAATGAGAACGTAGCCGGGACTAGTCGAGGAACGTAATGATGGTCCGAGATTGTGTTATAGTATTCCTCACTATTCTATGAAATAATGTGATAATAAATGTATTGAGGACTCCATTTGAGTTTGAATACTGTCTAGAAGACAATATTCCTGTTAAAACTCTTAACTATGTTTTGTCGTATTTTACACGATAGTTTTATAATTAAGTTTGTATTTGTATTGTGTACCATGTAATTGGCGACTCAAGATGGGTGATGTATACCTATTTTGGGGGAGTCACAGTTGGTAGTAGCTGACGCGTTGAGTAGAAGATCTTATGCGGGTACAAGTGCGATATTGTCAACACAAAGGCCCATTTTGTATGACTTGCAAAGGATCGAGATAGAGTTAAAAACTCCAGGGACCCCTATGATGATAGCAAATATACGACTAGAACAGACTTTAATCGATAAAGTTAAAGCTGCTCAAGTTACAGATCTGGAGCTGATGCGTATGAGGAAGAAAGTGCAAGAAGGTGTTATTCAGGAAGCAAGAATCGATGAAAGAGGAATACTTTGAGTCAACTCCAGACTTTGTGTTCCTAACGATTCTGACTTAAAGTATAAAATCATGATGGATGCACACAACACACCATTTGCAAACCATACTGGGAGTATCAAAATGTATCGTGATCTTTGACATACATTTTGGTGGAGAAATATGAAGAGAGAGAGATAGCAGGGTTTATCTCAAGGTGTCTAACTTGTCAACGAGTCAAGGCGGAACATCAAGTGCCAAAAGGTCCATTGCAACCACTTGTAATTCCAGAATGGAAGTGGGAGCACATTACCATGGATTTCGTTACTGGATTTCCCAAGGTTTCCCAAGGCATAGATGCGATTTGGGTCATTGTTGATAGATTGACCAAGTCTACTCATTTTTTACCTATACGAAAAACTTATACACTTGAACGTCTTGCTCATATGTACATAAATGAGATTGTAAGACTACATGGTATGCCAGTATCCATAGTTTTTGATCGAGACCCAAGATTCACTTCAAGATTTTGGGTTAGTTTGCAAAAAGCTATGGGCACGAATTCTGATTTAGTTAGTTCTAAGATATCATCCTCAAACGCAGACAAGCGATGGAGAGGACTATTCAAACTCTTTGTGACGCCCCCAAATCCGGGTTACCTGACCCCCGAGTTTGGTGTTCACGATCCACAATATAAATAACATTTAACTACCCATAATCTATATAGATAGTATCTTACATAAGTTTTTATCAGAGTTTTATAATACATCACCCAGGTTTTTTAACCTTAACTTTACAAACATACCCTTTAGATATACAAAAAGGGTTTACAAATACAACATCATAAATATGTTAATCATAACTAGTTTATTACAACGCCTTTGCCTTTATTCTTCGCAGCACCTCCTGCCACTTCGTCCCTAGCTGAAATATTTTATTTAGCAAGGGTGAGCAACAAATTTGCCCCGCAAGTTAATACATACAATGTATAAGTATTCAAATCACCAGACTATCTATTTTGATAGAATGAAGCCAAAGTTCGGGGAACTTTGAAATAGCTGAACAAATCGTTATTCAATAACAAGTCTTCTCATTTTCTAATCAACACAATAATTCAATGATGAATGATTACAACGCTTTCAAAGTTTCTACGATATTCTAATGAATAATCAAAAATCAATTCTACGAAATATCAAAGTGGAATGTTTTTCCAGATTTATATTGAGCGATCCATTGGATCTTGAACTTCTCTTCTCGAGTAACTATCAAAGTTATACTTTGATATACCAGTGTGTATCGATAATCAGAAGATTAAATCATACCGCTCTGCAAGTATAACAAGTGATCAACTTATTATACCCTATATTATGCATAATACTTAAGTCGCGCGCAATGATTGAATATACGATTTAATGATATTCCCTTTTTATAAAAGGTTGTTCTTCTCTCCGGACTCGAATCAAGATTTTGATTTAACAACGAAATCTTTGTGATTTCAAATTCTATTTACTTCTCGATCTTAGTTTGAAATAATTGGCATCGATCTATCAATAATAATTGAATTCTCTTCTCGAACTTATCAAGTTCTAACTAATATTCTTCTAGCCAGAATAATTAGCTAAGACATTTCTCAGTATAATTTGACAATAAACAGGAATTATCTATATTGTCAATTCTAACTTTTACAGATATGAAACAACAGTTATTCTACAAATATATATTTCTGAATCAATAATTCAATTTGAATTATTAAGCATGCACTAACTGCGAATAATCAACAATAAATTCCCTGGATGTGGTGTAATTAGCAATAATTAAGCACTATAATAATTGAATAAATTTAACTCAAGGTTGAGTTAGGAAACTTGCCTCTTCCGCTGATTACATTACTACAAAATACTTATACGCTTTGAAAGACCTATAACCAATAATATCGGTCTTACAATTAGCACAATTATTCATAACACGTAACACTGTATTTTACAGTCAAACTTCTCCTAGGCACATTACCACATAGCCACATCAGGGTTTATAACCTATATAAACACATAACAAGTCTAACTATATCGATGCGTTGGACTTCGGTCCATTCTCGATGTTCTCGTCACCCTATCCGAAATGATTAACACATTGATTGTCCATTAAACTTGGTCTCTAAGCTTCAATATTAATTTAGATAAGTCAATTATCAATTATAATATTTTTCTAAGCTTTTAATAATTATCAAGCAATTATTATAATTTATAATAATTTTTCAAACATCGGAATCATTTTTAAATTATTTAATTCTCAAATAATCTTATCATTATTAATATTTAATAATATTAAAATATTAATAACATACTTGTCAAAATATTAAAGTTATTATCAATAACTTAAAATATTTTTAAATCAATAATATCCCACTTAAATGATTTTTAAAATAATTAAAAATCATTTTTAAATCACCACCATTAATGAAATTATCATCTAAATATTAAAAGTCATTAAATATAACTTAAAATATTTTAAAATTATTTTCTCATTGTTAAATGATTTTTAAATCAATAAAATCATTTTTAATTCATTTATTTAATATCATAATTAAATAAATCAAATATCATTAATATTAATTTATTAATGAAAATTCTCCAAAAATATTAAAATTATATTTTATAATTTATAATATTTTCTAACACTTTATTCTCAATTAAAATGATTTTTAACTCATTTAAATCATTTTTATCTTATTTATTTAATTTAATAATCAAATAAATCTAATATCATTAATATTAAATTATTAATGAAAATTCTCCAAAAATATTAAAAGTTACATTTTATAACTCAAAATATTTTTAAATACATTTTCTTATTTAAAATGATTTTTCATAATATTAAATCCTTTTTCTCTAATTTATTTAATACACTAATTAAATAAATTAAATACCTTTAATATTTAAATAATTATAAATATTAAAGAAAAATATTCCAATTAATCGAAAATTATTTTTCATAATTTAAAATAATTTTTAAAACCATTTTTGGTAATTTTTAAAATTTATTTCTAGTTTTTATTAATTTCCTGAATATTCAGAAAATTAATTAATTAAACCGTCGCTAATGGTCTTTAGCGACACTTCTTTGTCGTCGCTTTGGTGTTCTTGGTCTTGTCGGACCCGATTCTAGAGGGTCGTGGGTTGACCACTTGCCATTCTCGATCCAAATAGTTTTGAAATCTTTAAGCCTTTTGCGATCTTGTAGGTTTTATGTAACACTACAAGAATCAACAACAATCAAGGTGATATCACTCAACACCATCAAGATTCAAGCCTCTAAAATCACTGACAACGTGACCTGGGAATTTTCTGGGCATGAGTAGTTCGAGTTGCCATATTCAAGCTCAATTATTTCTGCTTTCGGTTCATTGTTTATGTGATATAAAAGTTTGAACATGTAGTCCATGTGTCAGTGAACAATACTAAAGCAACAAATTTGTTTATCAACAACCGAATCAACATGAAACATATGGTCAAAGTATGTCGAGCAGTTTGTTCTAACATTTTCGGGTTTGCCGAAAAGTTAAAGAACGAGTCGGGTGGTCTACTTTGACCACCTTTCACGATTGATCTGTAGGCGTTATAAAAGATATAAGGACCCGGATCATGGTACACATAACCATTACAACATGTACTAATAAAAACATCAAACACTAAACAGTCGACAGATCCGAACACTACAAAATCTTGTCAGACATTGATTTCAACGTTCTGGGCTGCCCAGAAAGTCACTCGGTCGATCCCGGTCAACGGATTTTGACCGTTAATAACTCCCGATCCAGACATCATTTAGCCGTAATACCAACTACAGATTAAAGACCTCTTACCAAAGCTACAACTTAAAGCTTTTAAACAACAAAACAACAACGAGTAACGATCTAATGGCGCTGACATTAGGTTGTCGGACCACGATTTTGTTCTTGACGCTTTTTGAAAAACACCATTTTAAAGCCATTTGATGTTATGGATCCGTGTTATATCAACATAGATCAACTAAAAACATCTTACGGCAATATCTTAAACACATAAACACAAAAATTTCTCAAGCAACAAAGATCAAAAATAAAAATAGGATTATACCTTATCTTGAATAATTTTGATCTTGGCTCTCCAACTGTTTATGATTTATATTGAGGCTGGTATTAGGACTGATTTACTATCAAATTTCGTGGGTTCTAGTATGAGAAAGAGTTGGTGAGAGCTAGAGTAAAAATTAGCAACTTTTGGCCACTTTTCTCTCTCTAAACTTATATATAATACTTGATGTTGCTTGATCCGATCTTGTTGGACTTTGACTCAATGGATTTTCTTTGAGATTTTATGTTGCAAAAGTCAATAGTTGGTAAAGAGTTGGTGACCTAATAAAGGCATTGGACAATTTTGCAATTTAACTTAAAAGAAATCCCATAAAGGGCATTTAGGTCATTTCCAATTTTTTCTAGATTTTTGCATTAGATGAAACCCTTAGGGTTTAGGGTTTGGACAATCTAGGGTTTAGGTTTTGTACCCTTTAGGTCTAAAAATTCTAATTCCCAAAATTTGCAAATTTAGGGTTTAATTAGAAAAATAAATTTTCTAAAATAAAATTAGGGTTTCTAAAATAGAAATTTAAATTACAAAAATATAATTAGTGATTTCTAATCATATTTATGTTTACAAACACTTTAGGCATGCTAATAAAAATTAGGGTTGCCTAATTAGGGTTTAGAAATTCCAAATTTTGAAATTAGGGTTTCCCAGCGTACAATTAGGGTTTTAAGTGTACAATTTATTTTCTAAATTTAAGATTAGGGTTTTAAATCCCTTATTAAGGTTTATTAAATACAAACCTTATCCGATCAATTATTGATCAACATAACCAACATACAGCACAAACACATAATCAACAATACAATTATTTTAATTGTATTTTCTACCGAATCCCTATCCAAAAATTAGGGTTAGGGTTTTCTAAAGCTGTTAAGCACAACTCTACTCTAATTTCTCAGTCAAAACATATATTGACTAATTCTCGAGACTTGTCTCACAAATTCTCACTACAATATTAACAGTCAATGTCAATATTAATAATAATAAAAAAATTTATTCGTAAAATTTTGATTATTCGAAATCCCGGGTTATCACATTCACCCCTCCTTAAAAGGATTCCGTCCTCGGAATCACCGCTTTCTTATTCTCTACAATCTTTTAAAGTTGTAATATCAATTCATTTTTATCAACACATATTAAATTGTGTCTTAAATTCTAACCTGTTAGTAGATTCTATATAAGAAAACAATTCACAGTCATATTTGTCCAATATCAATCGCGTAATTTAAATATTAAGCGAAATCACATTCCTCACGAACTCTCCCGAGTAGCTACCGCATCTAGCGCCGTCATGTTGAATGTACGGGCTGTTGGTCTTCCTGATTGTGCAGGTCCTCGGATTTCCAAGGTTCCACTACCGGGTCCCTTATTGGCGCTTTCCTTCTCAGCATTTCTCTTCGGACAATTCCTTACCAAATGATCAGTTGATCCACAGGCATAACAACCTTGTATCTTCTTCGGATTGGGACAATTTGGCGACATATGCCCCTCTTGTCCGCAGTTGTAACAAACCCCCTTCTTCTTCAGACAAACACCAGCGTGGTTCTTTCCACAATTCGAGCATGGTTCTCCACCCTTCCTATTCCCTTCAGTTTTACTACCCGCTTGGGTATTCTCGCTCCACTTCCTCTTGTTTGGATTACTGCCACCGCTGCTTCCACCTTCATTGGTCTTCTTCTTCTTCTTCTCCTGATGAAAACGAGATGCAGCCTCGCTTCCTCCTTCAAAGAATTAACGATTTCTCGAGAGAAAGTCATGAACGTGTCGATCTGCGGCATACTGCTTACTTTGTTATAAATCCCCGCTTCAATCCGCTTCTCAAACCTTCTTGCTTTTCTTGCTTCAGATCCACACGATGAGGTGCAAATCGCGCCAATTCGTTGAATTTAGCAAGCGTATTCAAATGATAAATTCTCCTGCTTAAGTTCCAAGAACTTAACTTCCATCCGAGCTTGCATACTCGGTGAGAAGTAGTTCTCAAAGAACAACTCCTTGAATCTTGTCCACAATACCACCTCTGTAACAGCTCTTGTTTGGTTCGTCTCCCACCAATAATTGGCTTCTCCCTTCATTAGATATGTTGCAAACGCTGTCTTTTGCTCTTCTGCCACACGCGCAATAATGAACGCTTTCTCCATTTCCATCACCCAAGTCTGGGCTTCAATCGGATCCGTAGTCTCCTTGAATTCTGGCGGTCCCACCGCTTTAAAATCCTTAAAATTAGCCAATCTGTCGGCTGGCTGATTCCTTACTCTTCCCCTTGCAGCAGGAGTTCTGTTTTCCATAGCTTCGGCTATCATATTTGCAAAATTTTGCATCGGGTCAGCTTGACCTCCTTCATTATTTACAGATTGCTCTTCTCTTTGGTTCCGATTACGTAAATGCGGCATGATCTCGATTTAAATGAAAATCTTATATTAATATTCTTTCTCTATACAAATTCTTAACACAATAAGAATTCAACACATAGTTCTCATTTAATCGCATATTTATTCAAATAGCACATAGTACTTATAAGTACTTAACACATTTAACTATCCCTTTAAAATATTTTAGGATTAACGTTCACAACTTTACAAAAGTTGCAATTCTCCAACTTTACACAAAAAGTTGACATTCTCCATTTTCAAATTACCATTTCCAGTTCATCAAACTTACCACACTTATGAGTTCACTAACTTGCCACAATTATATTAGTGTATGAACTTATCCTAGTCAGACCTTTGGCGTCCATTCGCTGAGGGGTTCAAAACATTTCATATAATTATGAGTCATTAATTTATCATAAGTATGAGTTTTAAGAACACACAAATTTAATCTTAATCTTATATTCATATAGAAAATAAAGATTTTATTCATAAAACATATATTACATATGTTTACACATTGTTCTCGATATTACAACGCTTAATATCAAAAGCTTCTACCAAAAGATACCACACTTATATCTTAATTATCTATCGACCACTGCCTTCTCTAGTCTTCTTCTTGCTAGGACACTTATTAAATCCGTGCCCCGTTTTCCCACATGAAAAAAATTTCCTCATATTTGGCTTAGGACAATGCAAAGAGATATGTCCTTCCCCTTCTAAATTAAGCATACATTCTTCCACATCATGCATTCTCCATGTGAGTCTTTCCACACTTGATACAAGCTTGCTTCTTCTTCTGTTTAAATTTCGAGTTGTCATTTGTCTTTCTTTCTCTTCCTTTTCTTCTTGTCTTTCTTGTTGGTTCCTTCTGCACGATCCTCCACCTTCACCTTCATCCTTTCAACTGCTACTTTCAGCTCATTCCGTTCTTCACCATTTCACGTAATGCCCGCTCCATCTTCCCACAACTCCTCCAAGAGAAATACCTTGCTCGAGTTCTGGACTTCCACGATAATTGATCTTGTTCACCAACCTTGATCTTATTCTTGAGTTCCACCTTAAGCTTCTTCTGCACTCGCCTCCTCGCTCCACTTAGATACATCTCGGGATAATCATCATGATCACTCCCAAGATTAACCATTGGTTCATCTTCTCCCAACTTCTCAACCGATTAAACTTGCATACTGGCACTCCATTCTCCATCGCACCTGTGCAAACAACCACTAAGATCTCCGCACTCATTTCGCCTTTTCCGGACATCCTACAATCGGTTTAAACCAACTTGATTAGTACTTCACCAAGACAAACTTCTCACACTATGTGTCCACTTTTCTCATTATCGTTGCACTTTGGCAATCTCTCACTTAGTACTCTATTTGAGTATTCTCTATCTCGCTTTTGGTTATAATCCTAGGGTTTTTCCCCACCCCACTTAAGGTTTATAACCTACAGCTCTGATACCAACTTGTGACGCCCCCAAATCCGGGTTACCTGACCCCCGAGTTTGGTGTTCACGATCCACAATATAAATAACATTTAACTACCCATAATCTATATAGATAGTATCTTACATAAGTTTTTATCAGAGTTTTATAATACATCACCCAGGTTTTCTAACCTTAACTTTACAAACATACCCTTTAGATATACAAAAAGGGTTTACAAATACAACATAATAAATATGTTAATCATAACTAGTTTATTACAACGCCTTTTCCTTTATTCTTCGCAGCACCTCCTGCCACTTCATCCCTAGCTAAAATGTTTTATTTAGCAAGGGTGAGCAACAAATTTGCCCCGCAAGTTAATATATACAATAAATGTATAATATTCCAAATCACAAACTATCTATTTTGATAGAATGAAACCAAAGTTCGGGAACTTTGAAATAGTCAACAAATCGTTATTCAATAACAAGTTTTCTCGTTTTATATATCAACATAATAATTTAATGATGAAAGATTACAACGCTTTCAAAGTTTCTACGATATTCTCAATGAATAATCAAGAATTAATTCTACGAATTTGCAAAGTGGATTGTTTTCCAGATTAATACCGAAAGCGATCACACAAGATCTTGAACTTATATTCTCGAATATCTATCAAAGATTTACTTTGATAAATACCTGTGTGTATCGATAACCACAAAGATTAAATCATACCCCTCTGCAAGTACTAACAAGTGATCAACTTATTATACCCTATATTATGCATAATACTTAAAATACAAGAATGATCGAATTCATACAATTTAATGATATTTCCTTTTATATAAAAGGTTGTTCTTCTTCTCGGTCTTGAATCAAAAGTTTGATTTAACAACGAAATACTTGTGATTTCAAATTTATTTACTTCTCGATCTTAGCCAAATAATTGGCATCGATCATCAATAATAATTGAATTCATTTCTCGAATTTATCAAGTTCTAACTAATATTCGCTCTCCTAGAATAATTAGCTAAGACATTTCTCAACATAATTTGACAATAAACAAGAATTATCTATATCATCAATTCTAACTTCTACTGATATAAATATCCAACAACAACAAATATATATTTCTAATCATATAATTTGAATTCAATAATTTAATCTCAACAATAAATCCCACGGATGTGGTATAATTAGCAATAATTATCCACTATAATAATTGAATAAAATTAACTCAAGGTTGAGTTAGGAACTTGCCTCTTCCGTGATTACACTACAAAAAATACTTATCCGCTTTCGAAGACCTATAACCAATAATATCGGTCTTACAATTAGCACAATAATTCACATAACACACAACACTCGTAATTTACAGTCAAACTTCTCCTAGACACATTACCACATAATCACATCGTGGTTTATAACCTATATAAACACTTAACAAGTCTAAACTATATTCATGCGTTGGACTGACTTCTATCCATTCTCTTGTTCGGTCACCCTATTCGACAATTAACGCATTGATTGTCCATTAAACTTGGTCTTTAAGCTTCAATATTAATTTAGATAAGTCAATTATCAATTATAATATTTTTCTAAGCTTTTAATAATTATCAAGCAATTATTATAATTTATAATAATTTTTCAAACATCTAATCATTTTTAAATGATTTAATTATCAAATAATCTTATCATTATTAATATTTAATAATATTAAAATATTAATAACATACTTGTCAAAATATTAAAGTTATTATCAATAACTTAAAATATTTCTAAATCAACAATATTCCACTTAAATGATTTTTAAAATAATTAAAATTATTTTAAATCACCACCATTAATATATAAATATTAATGAAATTATCATCTAAATATTAAAAGTCATTAATTATAACTTAAAATATTTTTAAACTATTTTTCTCATTGTTAAATGATTTTAAATCAATAAAATCATTTTTAATTCATTTATTTAATATCATAATTAAATAAATCAAATATCATTAATATTAATTTATTAATGAAAATTCTCCAAAAATATTAAAAATTATATTTTATAATTTAAAATATTTTCTAACACTTTATTCTCAATTAAAATGATTTTTAAATCATTTAAATCATTTTATCTTTATTTATTTAATTTAATAATCAAATAAATCTAATATCATTAATATTAAATTATTAATGAAAATTCTCCAAAAATATTAAAAGTTACATTTTATAACTCAAAATATTTTTAAATACATTTTTCTTATTTAAAATGATTTTTCATAATATTAAATCATTTTTCTCTAATTTATTTAATACACTAATTAAATAAATTAAATACCTTTAATATTTAAATAATTATAAATATTAAAGAAAAATATTCCAATTGGTCAAAAATTATTTTTCATAATTTAAAAAAAATTTTAAAACCATTTTTGGTAATTTTAAAATTTATTTCTATTTTTATTAATTTCCGAATATTCGTAAAATAAATTAATTATTCCGTCGCTAAAGGTCTATAGCGACACTTAAGGTCATTATTGGTGTTCTTGGCCTCAAGAACACCGATCTTTAGGAGGTAAGGGTGCTACTTTGACCACTTGTAATTTTCAATCCAAATGTTTTTTGAAATATTTAAACTTTTGGTATTGTAGTATTAATGTAACACTACAATACCCAATCAATACTTCGTGAAAAACTCAACACCATCAAGATCTAGATCTCCAAAGTTTCACGCGACAACATGACTGAAGTTTCGGGGCTTAAATAGATTCGAGTTGCCATATTCAACTCAATTATTTCGCTTTGGTTCATTGTTTATGTGATATAAAAGTTTGAACATGTAGTCCATGTGTCCGTGAACAATACTAAAGCAACAAATTTGTTTATCAACAACCGAATCAACATGAAACATATGGTCAAAGTATGTCGAACAGCTTGTTCTAACTGCTTCGGTTTTTCCAAAAGTTAAAGAATCGGTCGGGTGGTCTACTTTGACCACCTTTCACGATCGATCCAGTAGACGTTATAAAAGATATAAGGACCTTGGATCAGTAGTACACATAACCACCTACAGGATGTACTAATAAACAACATCAAACACTAAACATAATCGACAGATCCGGACATTACAAAATCTTGTTAGACATTGATTTCAACGCTTACGGGTCATCCGATTTTTGCTCAATCAATCCCGGTCAACTGGTTTGGATTGCTAATAACTCCTAATCTAGCCATCATTTAATTTCTAATCTTCCACTTGGATATGAAAGACAACTTATAAGGTGCTATCGATTAAAGCTTTAAAACAACTAAAACAACAAACACAAAGGATTTAAGGCGCTCGACATTCCTTGTCGGACACAAATTTTTTTCTCAAAACGCTTTTTTTGAAAAAACCATTTTAAAGCACTTTGATGTTATGGATCCATCATGGATCATTATATAACAACTAAAACATCTTATAACACACTTTAAACACTTAAACACAAAAATTTCTAACCAATAAAGATCAAAATTAACATTTTCTATATATACCTTTCTTGCTTAATTTTTGATCTTAGCTCTCCAAGATGTTTATGGTTGATCTAAGGAAAGTATTTGGGACCGATATTCTTGAAAATTTCAAGGGTTAGAGAGAGAGAGAGAGTTTTAGACTTTGGAAAAAAAATGACCAACTTAAGTGTATTTTCTCTAATAAACTTTATATAATACTCTATGTTGCAATGAATGTTGTGTTGTCTTTGTCACAAATTTGGGTTTCGGAAGGGCTTGAGATTTAAGTTGATTCATTAGTTTTAAAGAGTTGGTGACCAATAAAGGTTTTACAATTTTTTTACAAGTAACCTCATTTTATATATAAAAAGGGCATTTAGGTCATTTCCAATTTTTTTTTCTAGATTTTTGCATTAGATGAAACCCTTAGGGTTTAGGGTTTGGACAATCTAGGGTTTAAGTTTTGTACCCTTTAGGTCTAAAAATTCTAATTCCCAAAATTTGCAAATTTAGGGTTTAGGAATTAGAAAATAAAATTTCTAAATGCAATTAGGTTTTCTAAATAGAAATTTAATATACAAAAATATAATTAGAGATTTCTAATCATATTTAAGTTTAACAAACACTTTAGGCATGCTAATAAAAATTAGGGTTGCCTAATTAGGGTTTACAATTCCCGATTTTGAAATTAGGGTTCCTTAACGTACAATTAGGGTTTTTAACTGTACATTTTATTTTCTAAATTTAAGATTAGGGTTTTAAATCCCTTATTAAGGTTTATTAAATACAAACCTTATCCGATCAATTATTGATCAACATTTCTATACAGTCCAAACACATAATTAGCAATATAATTATTTTAATTATATTTTCTACCGAATCCCTATCCGAAAATTAGGGTTAGGGTTTTCTAAAGTTGTTAAGCACAACTCTACTCTATTTTCTCACAAAACATAAATTGACTAATTTTTAAAATTGTCTCACAAATATCACGTAACCTTATTAATAAATAATGTTAATAATAAAAAAAAAAATTATTCAGAAAATTTTGATTATTCAAATTCCCAAGTTATAACATTCACCCTCTCTTAAAAGGATTCCGTCCTCTAATCACCGCTTTCTTATTCTCTACAATCTTTTAAAGTTGTATCATCAATTTATTTTTATCAACACAATATTCATTTGTGTCATAAATTCTAACCCGTGAGTAGATTCTATATAAGAAAACAATTCATCCATATTTATCCAATATCAATCGCGTAATTTAAATATTAAGCGAAATCACATTCATCAAGAACCTCCTCGAGGTAGCTACCAGATCTAGCGCCAATGGCCATATTGAATGTACGGGCAGTTGATCTTCCTGGCTGTGCAGGTCCTCGATTCGCCAAGGTTCCACTACCGGGTCCCTTATTGACGCTTTCCTTCTCAGCATTTCTATTCGGACAGTTCCTTACCTGATGGTCAGTCGATCCATAGGCAAAACAACCTTGTATCTTCTTTGGGTTGGGACAATTGGGTGACATGTGGCCCTCTTGTCCGTAGTTATAACAAACCCCTTCCTTTCGCATAAACACCAAATATGGTTATTTCCACAATTCGAGCATGGTTCTCCCCCCTTCCTATTCCCTTCAGCTTTGCTACCCGATTGGGTAATCTCACTCCACTTCCTTTTATTTGGGTTACTACCACCACTGCTTCCACCTTCATTGGTCTTCTTCTTCTTCTCCTGATAAAAACGAGATGCAGCCTCACTTCCTCCTTCAGCAATTAACGCTTTCTCCAGTAGAGCCGCAAACGTGTTGATCTGCAATACCGCTACTTTGTTATAAATCCCCGGCTTCAATCCGTTCTCGAACCTTCTTGTTTTTCTTGCTTCTGTATCCACCTGATGAGGTGCAAATCGTACAATTCGTTGAATTTAGCCAGATACTCAAAATGCATAAATTCTCCTCGCTTAAGTTCCAAGAACTTAACTTCCATCCGAGATTGCATACTTTCGGTGAGAAGTAGTTCTCAAAGAATAATTCTTTAAATCTTGTCCACGCCACCACCTCTCGTATCTTCTTGCTTGATTCATCTCCCACCAATAATTGGCTTCTCCTTCATTATATATGTTGCAAACTTTCTTTTTGCTCTTCTCTTCACACGCCAAATCATGAACTCTTTTCTCCATCTCTTTCACCCAAGTTTGGGCTTCAATCGGATCCGTAGTCCCTTGAATTTTGCGGTCCCACCGCTTTAAAATCCTTTTGAAATTAGCCAACTGTTTACCGGCCGATTCTTTACTCTTCCCTAGCCGAGCCCTATTTTCCATAGCTTGGCCAAGATATCCACAAAATTTTGCATCGTGTTCGCTTGACCTCCTTCATTATTTACTGATTGCTCTTCTCTTTTTGATTGCGATTACATTGCCTAAGCGGCATGATCCGATTTAAATGAAAATCTTATATTAATATTCTTTCTCTTTACAAATTCTTAACACAATAAGAATTCAACACATAATTTTCAAGTATTCGCATATTTATTCAAATAGCACATAGTACCTATAGTACTTAACACATATAACTATCCCTTTAAAATATTTTAGGATTAACACACACAACTTTACAAAAGTTGCAATTCTCCAACTTTACACAAAAAGTTGACATTCTCCATTTTCAAATTACCATTTCCAGTTCATCAAACTTACCACACTTATGAGTTCATTAACTTGCCACAATTATATTAGTGTATGAACTTATCCTAGTCGCACCTTTGGCGCCCATTCACGAGGGGTTCAAAACATTTCATATAATTATGAGTCATTAATTTATCATAAAGTATGAGTTTTAAGAACTCACAAATTTATCTTAATCTTATATTCATATAGAAAATAAAGATTTTATTCATTACAAACATATATTTACATATGTTTACACATTGTTCTCGATATTACAACGCTTAATATCAAAAACTTCTACCAAAAGATACTACACTTATATCTTAATTATCTATCGACCAACGCTTTCTCCAGTCTTATTCTTGCTAGGACACTTATTGAATTGCGTGCTTGCTTTTCCCACATGAAAAAACATTTCCTCATATTTGGCTTAGACAATGCAAAGAGATATGTCCTTCCTGCCACAGTTGAAGCATACATTCTTCCACATCATGCATTCTCCAAATATGTGAGTCTTTCCACACTTGATACAAGCTTGCTTCTTCTTCTTGGGTTTGAATTTCCAGTTAGTTGTCATTGCCTTTTCTTTCTCTTCCTTTTCTTCTTGTCCTTCTTCTTTGGTTCCTTCTGCATATCCACCACCTTCACCTTTCATCCTTTCCAACTCAAGCTTTCGAGCTCATTCCGTTCTTCACCATTTCACGTAATGCCCGCTCCATCTTCCACAACTCCTCCAAGAGAAATACCTTGCTCTCTCGAGTTCCCGGACTTCCACAGATAATTGATCTTGTTCACCAACCTTGATCTTATTCTTTAGTTCCACCTTAGCTTCTTCACTCGCCTCCTC
The DNA here is from genome assembly GCA_020205605.1 of Panax ginseng. Classification (NCBI taxonomy): domain Eukaryota; kingdom Viridiplantae; phylum Streptophyta; class Magnoliopsida; order Apiales; family Araliaceae; genus Panax; species Panax ginseng. The sequence continues at coordinate 32,270,879 of CM035133.1, forward strand.
GCTCCACTTTAGATACATCTCAGATAATCATCATGATCACTCCCAAGATTAACCATTGGTTCATCTTCTCCCAACTTCTCAACCGATTCGCTTATACTGGCACTCCGGCCATCGGCACTCAAGCAACAACCACTAGCATCTCGCAGCACTCATTTCGCTTTTTTCCACATCCTAGAATCAGTTTAAATCAACTTGATTAGTACTTCACCAAGACAAACTTCTCACACTATGTGTCCACTTTTCTCATTATTGTTGCACTTTGGCAATCTCTCACTTAGTACTCTATTTGAGTATTCTCTATCTCGCTTTTGGTTATAATCCTAGGGTTTTTTTTTCCCACCCCACTTAAGGTTTATAACCTATGTACTGATACTAACTCATGGCGCCCCCAAATTCCAAGTTACCTCGATTTTAGTTTGGTGTTCACGATCCACAATATAACTAACATTTAACTACCCATAATCTATATAGATAGTATCTTACATAAGTTTTATCGAGTTTTATAATACATCACCCAGTTTTCTAACCTTAACTTTACAAACATACCCTTTAGATATACAAAAGGGTTTACAAATACAACATAATAAATATATTAATCATAACTAGTTTATTACAACGCTTTTTCCTTTATTCTTCGCAAAGACTCCTCGCCACTTCATCCCTAGCTAAAATGTTTTATTTAGCAAGGGTGAGCAACTAATTTGCCCCGCAAGTTAAGATATACAGTAAATGTATAATAATTCCAAATAACAAACTATCTATTTTGATAGAATGAAACCAAAGTTCGGGAACTTTGAAATAAATCAACAAATCGTTATTCAATAACAAGTTTTCTCGTTTTTTATACTACATAATAATTCAATGATGAAAGATTACAACGCTTTCAAAGTTTCTACGATATATATTCAATTGAAAATCAAGAATTAATTCTAACGAAATTGCAAAGTGGATTGTTTTCCAGATTAATAATTTGAAAGCGATCACACAAGATCTTGAACTTATATTCTCGATATAACTATCAAAGATTTACTTTGATATATACCAGTGTATCGATAACCACAACGATTAAATCATACCCCTCTCGCAAGTACTAACAAGTGATCAACTTATTATACCCTATATTATGCATAATACTTAAATCGCAAGCAAATGATTAATATCACGATTTAATAATATGTCCCTTTATATAAAAGGTTGTTCTTCTCACCTTTGGAATCAAATTTTGATTTAACAACGAAATACTTGTGATTTCAAATTTATTTACTTCTCGATCTTAAGCCAAAATAATTGGCATCGATCTATCAATAATAATTGAATCCATTTCTAATTTATCAAGTTCTAACAAATATTCGCTCTCCTAGAATAATTAGCTAAGACATTTCTCAACATAATTTGACAATAAACAAGAATTATATATATTTGTCAATTCTAACTTCTACGAGATATAAATATCCAACATTCTACAAATATAATTTACAATCAATATATAATTTCTATTATTAAATAATTTAAATAATCAACAATAAATTCCTGGATGTGGTATAATTAGCAATAATTATCCACCATAATAATTGAATGAAATTAACTCAAGGTTGAGTTAGGAAACTTGCCTCTTCCACGATTACAAATACACAAAATACTTATCTCGCTTTCGAAAGACCTATAACCAATAATATCGGTCTTACAATTAGCACAATAATTCATATAACACAACACATCGTAATTTCATAGTCAAATTTCTCTCCTGCACACATTACCACATAATCACATCGTTGTTTATAACCTATATAAACACTTAACCAGTCTAACTATATCACCGTTTGGACTTCTACCATTCTCGGTGTTCTCGTCACCCTATCCGACAATTAACGACATTGATTGTCCATTAAACTTGGTCTCTAAGCTTCAATATTAATTTAGATAAGTCAATTATCAATTATAATATTTTTCTAAGCTTTTAATAATTATCAAGCAATTATTATAATTTATAATAATTTTTCAAACATCTAATCATTTTTAAATGATTTAATTATCAAATAATCTTATCATTATTAATATTTAATAATATTAAAATATTAATAATATACTTGTCAAAATATTAAAGTTATTATCAATAACTTAAAATATTTCTAAATCAACAATATTCCACTTAAATGATTTTTAAAATAATTAAAATTATTTTAAATCACCACCATTAATATATAATATTAATGAAATTATCATCTAAATATTAAAAGTCATTAATTATAACTTAAAATATTTTAAAACTATTTTTCTCATTGTTAAATGATTTTAAATCAATAAAATCATTTTTAATTCATTTATTTAATATCATAATTAAATAAATCAAATATCATTAATATTAATTTATTAATGAAAATTCTCCAAAAATATTAAAAATTATATTTTATAATTTAAAATATTTTCTAACACTTTATTCTCAATAAAAATGATTTTTAAATCATTTAAATCATTTTTATCTTATTTATTTAATTTAATAATCAAATAAATCTAATATCATTAATATTAAATTATTAATGAAAATTCTCCAAAAATATTAAAAGTTACATTTTATAACTCAAAATATTTTTAAATACATTTTCTTATTTAAAATGATTTTTCATAATATTAAATCATTTTTCTCTAATTTATTTAATACACTAATTAAATAAATTAAATACCTTTAATATTTAAATAATTATAAATATTAAAGAAAAATATTCCAATTAATCAAAAATTATTTTTCATAATTTTAAAAAATTTTTAAAACCATTTTTGGTAATTTTTAAATTTATTTCTATTTTTTATTAATTTCCTAATATTCGTAAAATAAATTAATTATTCCGTCATTAAAGGTCTATAGCGACACTTCTTAAGCGTCATTGTTGGTGTTCTTGGTCTCAAGAACACCGACAAATTCTAGAGGGTCAGGGTGCTACTTTGACCACTTGTAATTTTCAATCCAAACATGTTTTGGAAATATTTAAAACTTTGGTATTGTAGTATTAATGTAACACTACAATACCCAATCAATACTTCAAGGTGATATCAACATCACCATCAAGAGATCTAGATCTCCAAAGTTTCACCGTCGAACGTGACAACCGAATTTTTCTCGGGCTTAAATAGCTTCGAGTTGCCATATTCAACCTCAATTATTTCGCTTTGGTTCATTGTTTATGTGATATAAAAGTTTGAACATGTAGTCCATGTGTCCGTGAACAATACTAAAGCAACAAATTTGTTTATCAACAACCGAATCAACATGAAACATATGGTCAAAGTATGTCGAATCAGTTGTTCTAACTGCTTCGGGTTTTCCGAAGTTAAAGAATCAGATCGGGTGGTCTACTTTTGACCACCTTTCACGATCGATCCAGTAGAGATTATAAAAGATATAAGGACCCGGATCTCAGTACACATAACCACCACAAGATGTACTAATAAACAACATCAAACACTAAACATAATGACAGATCCGGACATTACAAAATCTTGTTAGACATTGATTTCAACGCTTGGCTTGTCCAGATTTTTCACTTTCAATCGATCCCGGTCAACGGTTTTGACCAATTAATAACTCCTAATCTAGCCATTCAATTTCTAATCTTCCACTGATATAAAGACAACTTACCAAAGCTATCGACTTAAAGCTTTTAAACAACTAAAACAACAAACGAGTAACGATTTAAGGCGCTCGACATTCCTTGTCGCACCACAATTTTTTTCTCAAGAACAGCTTTTTTTTTGAAAAAATTATTTTAAAGCCATTTTGATGTTATGGATCCATCATGGATCAACATATATCAACTAATAACATCTTATAACACACTTTTAAACACTTAAACACAAAATTTTTCTAACCAATAAAGATCAAAATTAAAATTTTCTTGGATTATACCTTTCTTGCTTAATTTTTTGATCTTAGCTCTCCAAGATGTTTATGGTTGATCTAAGGAAAGTATATTAGGACCGATATTCTTGAAAAATTTCAAGGGTTCTAGAGAGAGAGTTGTTTTAGACTTTGGTAAAAAATGACCAACTTTTGTGTATTTTCTCTCTAAACTTATATATAATACTTGATGTTGCTTGATGTCGTGTCTTGTTGGTCACAAGAGGTTGAAGAGTTGAGATTTTATGTTTGATTGATTGCCTTTGGTAAAGAGTTGGTCACCAAATAAAGGTTTTACAATTTTTTTTACAAGTTAACTCAAAATAAATAAAAAGGGCATTATAGGTCATTTCCAATTTTTTCTAGATTTTTGCATTAGATGAAACCCTTAGGGTTTAGGGTTTGACAATCTAGGGTTTAAGTTTTGTACCCTTTAGGTCTAAAAATTCTAATTCCCAAAATTTGCAAATTTAGGGTTTAGGAATTAGAAAATAAAATTCTAAAATGCAATTAGGTTTTCTAAATAGAAAATTAAAATACAAAAATATAATTAGAGCTTTCTAATCATATTTAAGTTTAACAAACACTTTAGGCATGCTAATAAAAATTAGGGTTGCCTAATTAGGGTTTAGAAATTCCAAATTTTAAAATTAGGGTTTCCTTAACGCATAATTAGGGTTTTTAAATGTACATTTTATTTTCTAAATTTAAGATTAGGGTTTTAAATCCCTTATTAAGGTTTATTAAATACAAACCTTATCCGATCAATTATTGATCAACATTTCTATACAGTCCAAACACATAATCAGCAATATAATTATTTTAATTATATTTTCTACCTAATCCCTATCCAAAAATTAGGGTTAGGGTTTTCTAAAGTTGTTAAGCACAACTCTACTCTATTTTCTCAATCAAAACATATATTGACTAATTTTTAAACTTGTCTCACAAATTCTCACTACCTTATTAATAAATAATATTAATAATAAAAAAAAATTTTATTCAGTAAATTTTGATTATTCAAATTCCAAGTTATCACATTCACCCCTCCTTAAAAGGATTCCGCCCTAATCACCGCTTTCTTATTCTCTACAATCTTTTAAAGTTGTATCATCAATTTATTTTTATCAACACAATATTAAATTGTGTCTTAAATTCTAACCTCATTAGTAGAATCTATATAAGAAAACAATTCACAACCATATTTATCCAATATCAATCGCGTAATTTAAATATTAAGCGAAATCAATTACCTCTTTGCAACCTCCCGAGTAGCTACAGCATCTAGCTACCGTATATTGAATGTACGGGCAGTTGATCTTCCTGGCTGTGCAGGTCCTCGATTCGCCAAGGTTCCACTCTACGGGTCCCTTATCGACGCTTTCCTTCTCAAAGATTTCTCTTCTGGACAATTCCTTACTAAATGATCACCGATCCATAGCATAACAACCTTGTATCTTCTTCTTCTTGTTTGGGACAATTTGGCGACATGTGCCCCTCTTGTCCGTAGTTATAACAAACCCCTTCTTCTTCGTGACAAACACCAAATAGTGGTTATTTCCACAATTCGAGCATGGTTCTCCCCCTTCCTATTCCTTCACTTTTACTACCGATTGGGTAATCTCACCCACTTCCTTTTGTTTGGATTACTACCACCACCGCTTCCACCTTCATTGGTCTTCTTCTTCTTCTCCGATGAAAACGAGATGCAATTCACTTCCTCCTTCAAAGAATTAACGCTTTCTCCAAAGAGAGCCGCAAACGTGTTGATCTGAGCAAATACCGCTACTTTGTTATAAATCCTCGGCTTCAATCCGCTCTCTCGAACCTTCTTGCTTTTCTTGCTTCAGATCCACCGATGAGGTGCAAATCGTACCAATTCGTTGAATTTAGCAAGATATTCAAAATGCATAAATTCTCCTCGCTTAAGTTCCAAGAACTTAACTTCCATCCGAGATTGCATACTTTCGGTGAGAAGTAGTTCTCAAAGAATAACTCCTTGAATCTTGTCCACGCCACCACCTCTCGTATCTGACTCTCTTGTTTGATTCATCTCCCACCAATAATTGGCTTCTCCTTCATTAGATATGTTGCAAACGCCGCCTTTGCTTTTGCTCTTCACGCCACACGCGCAATCATAATAAACTCTTTCTCCATTTCTTTACCCAAGTTTGGGCTTCAATCGGATCCGTAGTCCCTTGAATTTTTGCGGTCCCACCGCTTTAAAATCCTTAAAATTAGCCAATCTGTTTACCGGTCGATTCTTTACTCTTCCCTTGCGCCGAGCCCTATTTTCCATAGCTTGGGCAAAGATATCCACAAAATTTTGCATCGAATTAAGCTTGACCTCCTTCATTATTTACTGATTGCTCTTCTCTTTGATTCCGATTCATTGCCTAAAGCGGCATGATCCGATTTAAATGAAAATCTTATATTAATATTCTTTCTCTACACAAATTCTTAACACAATAAGAATTCAACACATAATTTTCAAGTAATCGCATATTTATTCAAATAGCATATAGTACTTATAGTACTTAACACATTTTACTATCCTTTTAAAATATTTTAGGATTAACGCACACAACTTTACAAAAGTTGCAATTCTCCAACTTTACACAAAAAGTTGACATTCTCCATTTTCAAATTACCATTTCCAGCTCATCAAACTTACCACACTTATGAGTTCATTAACTTGCCACAATTATATTAGTGTATGAACTTATCCTAGTCGGACCTTTCAAGTCCCATTCACGAGAGGGTTCAAAACATTTCATATAATTATGAGTCATTAATTTATCATAAGTATGAGTTTTAAGAACTCACAAATTTATCTTAATCTTATATTCATATAGAAAATAAAGATTTTATTCATTACAAACATATATTTACATATGTTTACACATTGTTCTCGATATTACAACGCTTAATATCAAAAAAACTTCTACCAAAAGATACTACACTTATATCTTAATTATCTATCGACCACTACGCTTTCTCCTCTAGTTTATTCTTGCTAGGACACTTATTAAATCAGTGCCCTGCTTTTCCCACATGAAAAAAACATTTCCTCATATTTGGCTTAGGACAATGCAAAGAGATATGTCCTTCCCTGCCATACGATTAAGCATACATTCTTCCACATCATGCATTCTCCAAATGTGAGTCTTTCCACACTTGATACAAGCTTGCTTCTTCTTCTAGTTTGAATTTCCGTAGTTGTCATTGCCTTTCTTTCTCTTCCTTTTCTTCTTGTCTTCTTCTTGTTGGTTCCTTCTGCATAATCCACCACCTTCAAATTTCATTTGTTCCAGACTCTGCTTTCAGCTCATTCCGCTCTTCACCATTTCACGTAATGCCCGCTCCATCTTCCACAACTCCTCCAAGAGAAATACCTTGCTTGAGTTCCCGGACTTCCACAGATAATTGATCTTGTTCACCAACCTTGATCTTATTCTTTAGTTCCACCTTAGCTTCTTCGGACTCGCCTCCTCGCTCCACTTAGATACATCTCGTGATAATCATCATGATCACTCCCAAGATTAACCATTGGTTCATCTTCTCCCAACTTCTCAACCGATTCGCTTTGCGCTGGCACACCAGCTACTGGCACTGGTGCAACAACCACTAGCATCTCCGCACTCATTTCGTCTTTTCCAGACATCCTACAATCAGTTTAAACCACTTGATTAGTACTTCACCAGTACAAACTTCTCACACTATGTGCCCACTTTTCTCACTATCGTTGCACTTTGGCAATCTCTCACTTAGTACTCTATTTGAGTATTCTCTATCTCGCTTTTGGTTATAATCCTAGGGTTTTTTTTCCCACCCCACTTAAGGTTTATAACCTACATGACTCTGATACTAACTTCAGGCGCCCAAATTCCAAGTTACCTCGACTTTTAGTTTGGTGTTCACGATCCACAATATAAATAACATTTAACTACCCATAATCTATATAGATAGTATCTTACATAAGTTTTTATCGTAGTTTTATAATACATCACCCAGTGTTTTCTAACCTTAACTTTACAAACATACCCTTTAGATATACAAAAGGGTTTACAAATACAACATAATAAATATATTAATCATAACTAGTTTATTACAACGCCTTTTCCTTTATTCTTCGCAAAGACTCCTCGCCACTTCATCCCTAGCTAAAATGTTTTATTTAGCAAGGGTGAGCAAACAAATTTGCCCTCAAGTTAATACATACAATAAATGTATAAGTATTCAAATCACAAACTATCTATTTTGATAGAATGAAACCAAAGTTCGGGGAACTTTGAAATAGTTTAACAAATCGTTATTCAATAACAAGTCTTCTCGTTTTCTATACAACACAATAATTTAATGATGAAAGATTACAACGCTTTCAAAGTTTCTACGATATATCAAATGAATAATCAAAATCAATTCTACGAATTATCAAAGTGGAATGTTTTCCAGATTTATAATTGAGCGATCCATTGGATCTTGAACTTATATTCTCGAATATCTATCAAAGTTATACTTTGATATATACCTGTGTATCGATAACCACAAAGATTAAATCATACCCTCTCGCAAGTATAACAAGTGATCAACTTATTATACCCTATATTATGCATAATACTTAAAATCATGGCAAGAATGATCGAATATACAATTTAATGATATTCCCTTTATATAAAAGGTTGTTCTTCTCGGTCTCGAATCAAGATTTTGATTTAACAACGAAATACTTTGGATTTCAAATTTATTTACTTCTCGATCTTAGCCAAAATAATTGGCATCGATCTATCAATAATAATTGAATTCTCTTTTCTCGAATTTATCAAGTTCTAACTAATATTCGCCTCCCTGAATAATTAGCTAAGACATTTCTCAACATAATTTGACAATAAACAAGAATTATCTATATCATCAATTCTAACTTCTACAGATATAAATATCCAACAAATTATTCTACAAATATATATTTCTCGAATCAATAATTCAATTTGAATTATTAAGCATGCACTAATTTAATAATCAACAATAAATTTCGGATGTGGTATAATTAGCAATAATTAACCACTATAATAATTGAATAAATTTAACTCAAGGTTGAGTTAGGAACTTGCCTCTTCCACGATTACAAATACACACAAAATACTTATCTGCTTTGAAGACCTATAACCAATAATATCGGTCTTACAATTAGCACAATAATTCATAACACACGTAACAATTGTAATTTACGAGTCAAACTTCTCCTAGCATTACATTACCACATATTAATCATCGTTGTTTATAACCTATATAAACACATAACCAAGTCTAACTATATCATCCCTGTTGGACTTCTATCCATTCTCGTTATTCGTCACCCTATCCGACAATTAACACATTGATTGTCCATTAAACTTGGTCTCTAAGCTTCAATATTAATTTAGATAAGTCAATTATCAATTATAATATTTTTCTAAGCTTTTAATAATTATCAAGCAATTATTATAATTTATAATAATTTTTCAAACATCTAATTATTTTTAAATGATTTAATTATCAAATAATCTTATCATTATTAATATTTAATAATATTAAAATATTAATAACATACTTGTCAAAATATTAAAGTTATTATCAATAACTTAAAATATTTTTAAATCAACAATATCCCACTTAAATGATTTTTAAAATAATTAAAATCATTTTAAATCACCACCATTAATATATAAATATCATCTAAATCATCTAAATATTAAAAGTCATTAATTATAACTTAAAATATTTTTAAATTATTTTTCTCATTGTTAAATGATTTTTAAATCAATAAAATCATTTTTAATTCATTTATTTAATATCATAATTAAATAAATCAAATATCATTAATATTAATTTATTAATGAAAATTCTCCAAAAATATTAAAAATTATATTTTATAATTTAAAATATTTTCTAACACTTTATTCTCAATTAAAATGATTTTTAAATCATTTAAATCATTTTTATCTTATTTATTTAATTTAATAATCAAATAAATCTAATATCATTAATATTAAATTATTAATGAAAATTCTCCAAAAATATTAAAAGTTACATTTTATAACTCAAAATATTTTTTTAAATACATTTTCTTATTTAAAATGATTTTTCATAATATTAAATCATTTTTCTCTAATTTATTTAATACACTAATTAAATAAATTAAATACCTTTTAATATTTAAATAATTATAAATATTAAAGAAAAATATTCCAATTGGTCAAAAATTATTTTTCATAATTTAAAATAAATTTTAAAACCATTTTTGGTAATTTTAAAATTTATTTCTATTTTTTATTAATTTCCTAATATTCGGAAAATAAATTAATTAAACCGTCATTAAAGGTCTATAGCGACACTTAATTGTCGTCAGCTTTGGTGTTCTTGCCTCAAGAACAATTTGACAAATTCTAGAGGGTAAGGTGGGTTGACTGACCACTTGCCATTCTCGATCCAAATAGTTTTGAAATCTTTAAACTTTGATCTTGTAGGTTTTATGTAACACTACAAGAATCAACAATCAATCAAGGTGATATCACTCAACACCATCAAGATTCAAGCCTCTAAATCTCAAAGTTTCGCGTAACAACATCCGAAGTTTTCTGGGCATGAGCAGTTCGAGTTGCCATATTCAAGCTCAATTATTTCTGCTTTCGGTTCATTGTTTATGTGATATAAAAGTTTGAACATGTAGTCCATGTGTCAGTGAACAATACTAAAGCAACAAATTTGTTTATCAACAACCGAATCAACATGAAACATATGGTCAAAGTATGTCAGAACAGTTGTTCTAACTGTTTCTGGGTTTTCCAGAAAGTTAAAGAACGTCGGGTGGTCTACTTTGACCACCTTTCACGATTGATCTGTAGACGTTATAAAAGATATAAGGACCCGGATCTGTAGTACACATAACCAGCTACAAGATGTACTAATAAAAACATCAAACACTAAACATATCGACAGATCCGGACATTACAAAATCTTGTCGAGACATTGATTTCAACGCTTACGGGCATTGCCCAGAAAAGTCACTTTCACCAATCCGGTCAATCGGATTTTGACCAGTTAATAACTCCTAATCCGGCCATCATTTTCTAATACCACTTGGATATGAAAGACCTCTTACCAAAGCTATCAACTTAAAGCTTTTAAAACAACAAAAACAACAAACACAGTAACGATTTAATGGCGCTCGACATTAGGTTGTCGGACCACGATTTTTTTCTCGAAAACGCTTTTTTGAAAAAATTACCATTTTAAAGCCATTTTGATGTTATGGATCCGTGTTATATCAACATAGATCAACTAAAAACATCTTCTAGCAATATCTTAAACACATAAACACAAAAATTTCTCTAACCAACAAAGATCAAAAATAAAATTTTCTATACCTTATCTTGAATAATTTTTGATCTTAGCTCTCCAATCTGTTTATGATTGATATTGAGGAAAGTATTTAGGGACCGATTTTCTATCAAATTTCGTGGGTTCTAGTAGAGAGAGAGTTGGTGAGAGCTAGAGTAAAAATTACCAACTTTTGTGTACTTTTCTCTCTCTAAACTTATATATAATACTAGATGTTGAATGATCTGATCTTGTTGTCACGAATTTTGTCGAAGATTTTTTTGAGATTTTATGTTGCAAAAGTCATTAGTTTTAAAGAGTTGGTGACCTAATAAAGGCATTACAACAATTTTGCAATTTAATTTAAAAGATATCCCATAAAAGGGTATTTAGGTCATTTCCAATTTTTTCTAGATTTTTGCATTAGATGAAACCCTTAGGGTTTAGGGTTTGACAATCTAGGGTTTAGGTTTTGTACCCTTTAGGTCTAAAAATTCTAATTCCCAAAATTTGCAAATTTAGGGTTTAATTAGAAAAAATAAATTTTCTAAAATAAAATTAGGTTTTCTAAATAGAAATTTAAATTACAAAAATATAATTAGTGATTTCTAATCATATTTATGTTTAAAAACACTTTAGGCATGCTAATAAAAATTAGGGTTGCCTAATTAGGGTTTAGAAATTCCAAATTTTGAAATTAGGGTTTTCCAAAACGCATAATTAAGGTTTTAAGTGTACAATTTATTTTCTAAATTTAAGATTAGGGTTTTAAATCCCTTATTAAGGTTTATTAAATAAAACCTTATCCGATCAATTATTGATCAACATTTCTAACATACAACACAAACACATAATAAACAATACAATTATTTTAATTATATATTTCTATCGAATCCCTATCCGAAAATTAGGGTTAGGGTTTTCTAAAGCTGTTAAGCACAACTCTACTCTAATTTCTCACTCAAAACATATATTGACTAATTCTTAAGACTCGTCTCACAAATTCTCACTACAATATTAACAATCAATGTCAATATTAATAATAAAAAAAAATTATTCAGTAAAATTTTGATTATTCAAATCCCAAGGTTATCACATTCACCCCTCCTTAAAAGGATTCCGTCCTCGGAATCACCGCTTTCTTATTCTCTACAATCTTTTAAAGTTGTATTATCAATTCATTTTTATCAACACAATATTAAATTGTGTCTTAAATTCTAACCTGTTAGTAGATTCTATATAAGAAAACAATTCACAGTCATATTTATCCAATATCAATCGCGTAATTTAAATATTAAGCGAAATCGTTACTCTTGCGAACCTCCTGAGTAGCTACTACATCTAATCTAAAATGTCATGTTGAATGTACGGCAGTTGGTCTTCCCGATTGTGCAGTCCCTCGGATTCGCCAAGGTTCCACTATCTGGGGTCCCTTATTGGCGCTTTCCTTCTCAAAGATTTCTCTTCTGACAATTCCTTACTAAATGATCACCATTGATCCATAGCATAACAACCTTGTATCTTCTTCTGGATTGGGACAATTTGGCGACATATGCCCTCTTGTCCGCGAGTTATAACAAACCCCTTCTTCTTCGCATAAACACCAAATAAGTGGTTCTTTCCACAATTCGAGCATGGTTCTCCACCCTTCCTATTCCCTTCAGTTTTACTACCCGCTTGGGTATTCTCGCTCCACTTCCTCTTGTTTGGATTACTGCCACCGCTGCTTCCACCTTCATTGGTCTTCTTCTTCTTCTCCTGATGAAAACAAGATGCACCTTCGCTTCTCCTTCAAAGAATTAACGCTTTCTCCAAGAGAGCAGAACGTGTTGATCTGCGCAATACACTACTTTGTTATAAATTCCTGGCTTCAATCCGTTCTCAAACCTTCTTGCTTTTCTTGCTTCTGTATCCACCTGATGAGGTGCAAATCGCGCCAATTCGTTGAATTTAGCAGCATACTCCGAAAAAGACAAATTCTCCTGCTTAACTTCCATCCGAGGTTGCATACTCGGTGAGAAGTAGTTCTCAAAGAACAACTCCTTGAATCTTGTCCACAATACCACCTCTCATCACCTCTTTCGCTTGGTTCGTCTCCCACCAATAAGTGGCTTCTCCCTTCATTAGATATGTTGCAAACGCTGTCTTTTGCTCTTCTGCCACACGCGCAATGATGAACGCTTTCTCCATTTCCTTCACCCAAGTCTGGGCTTCACTCGGATCCGTAGTCCCCTTGAATTCTGGCGGTCCCACCGCTTTAAAATCCTTGAAATTAGCCAATCGTCATACCGGTGATTCCTTACTCTTCCCCTTGCAGCAGGAGTTCTGTTTTCCATAGCTTGGGCTATCATATTTGCAAAAATTTTGCATCGGGTTAACTTGACCTCCTTCATTATTTACAGATTGCTCTTCTCTTTGGTTCCGATTACGTAAATAGGCGTGCATGATCTGATTTAAATGAAAATCTTATATTAATATTCTTTCTCTATACAAATTCTTAACACAATAAGAATTCAACACATAGTTCTCATTTAATCGCATATTTATTCAAATAGCACATAGTACTTATAAAGACTACTAACACATTTTACTATCCCGTTAAAATATTTTAGGATTAACGTTCACAACTTTACAAAAAGTTGCAATTCTCCAACTTTACACAAAAGTTGACATTCTCCATTTTCAAATTACCATTTCCAGTTCATCAAACTTACCACACTTATGAGTTCATTAACTTGCCACAATTATATTAGTGTATGAACTTATCCTAGTCGGAACCTTTGGCGTCCATTTCTTTGAGGGGTTCAAAACATTTCATATAATTATGAGTCATTAATTTATCATAAGTATGAGTTTTAAGAACACACAAATTTAATCTTAATCTTACATTCATATAGAAAATAAAGATTTTATTCATAGAAACATATATTTGCATATGTTTACACATTGTTCTCGATATTACAACGCTTAATATCAAAAAAGCTTCTACCAAAAGATACCACACTTATATCTTAATTATCTATCGACCAACGCTTTCTCTTCTCGGTCTTCTTCTTGCTAGGACACTTATTAAATCTGCGCCCTGGCTTGCCCACATGAAAAACATTTCCTCATATTTGGCTTAGGACAATGCAAAGAGATATGTCCTTCCCCTTAAATGAAAGCATACATTCTTCCAAATCATGCATTCTCCATGTGAGTCTTTTCACACTTGATACAAGCTTGCTTTCTTCTTCTGTTTTGATTTCCGAGTTGTCATCATTTGTCTTTGTTTCTCTTCCTTTTCTTCTTGTCTTTCTTGCTGGTTCCTTCAGACGATCCTCCACCTTCAGCCTTCATCTTCTCCACCTGCGCCTTCAGCTCATTCCGTTCTTCAGTCATTTCACGTAATGCCCGCTCCGTCTTCCATAACTCCTCCAAGAGAAATACCTTGCTTCGGAGTTCCTGGACTTCCACAGATAACTGATCTTGTTCACCAACCTTGATCTTATTCTTCGTTCCACCTTAGCTTCTCTGACTCGCCTCCTCGCTCCACTTAGATACATCTCGGGATAATCATCATGATCACTCCCAAGATTAACCATTGGTTCATCTTCTCCCAACTTCTCAACCGATTTAAACTTATACTTGGCACACCACCTTACCATCGCACCGTGCAATGTACCCACTAGCATCTCCGCACTCATTTCGTCTTTTCAGGACATCCTACAATCGCTTTAAACCACTTGATTAGTACTTCACCAAGACAAACTTCTCACACTATGTGCCCACTTTTCTCACTATCGTTGCACTTTGGCAATCTCTCACTTAGTACTCTATTTGAGTATTCTCTATCTCGCTTTTGGTTATAATCCTAGAGTTTTTCCCCACCCCACTTAAGGTTTATAACCTCATACTGATACCAACTGTCAGGCGCCCCAAATCAAAGTTACCCGACCCCGAGTTTGGTGTTCACGATCCACAATATAAATAACATTTAACTACCCATAATCTATATAGATAGTATCTTACATAAGTTTTTATCAGAGTTTTATAATACATCACCCAGGTTTTCTAACCTTAACTTTACAAACATACCCTTTAGATATACAAAAAGGGTTTACAAATACAACATCATAAATATATTAATCATAACTAGTTTATTACAACGCCTTTTCCTTTATTCTTCGCAGCACCTCCTGCCACTTCGTCCCTAGCTGAAATGTTTTATTTAGCAAGGGTGAGCAACAAATTTGCCCCGCAAGTTAATACATACAATAAATGTATAAGTATTCAAATCACCAGACTATCTATTTTGATAGAATGAAACCAAAGTTCGGGGAACTTTGAAATAGCTGAACAAATCGTTATTCAATAACAAGTCTTCTCGTTTTCTAATCAACATAATAATTCAATGATGAAAGATTACAACGCTTTCAAAGTTTCTACGATATTCTAATGAATAATCAAAAACCAATTCAACGAAATATCAAAGTGGAATGTTTTTCCAGATTTATACTGAGCGATCCATTGGATCTTGAACTTCTCTTCTCGAGTAACTATCAAAGTTATACTTTCATATACCCAGGTGTATCAGATAACCGTAAAGATTAAATCATACCCCTCTGCAAGTATAACAAGTGATCAACTTATTATACCCTATATTATGCATAATACTTAAGTCGCAGGCAAAGATGATCGAATATACGATTTAATGATATTCCTTTTTATAAAAGGTTGTTCTTCTCGATCTTAGAATCAAGATTTTGATTTAACAACGAAATCTTGTGATTTCAAATTTATTTACTTCTCGATCTTAGCCGAAATAATTGGCATCGATCTATCAATAATAATTGAATTCTCTTCTCGAACTTATCAAGTTCTAGCTAATATTCGTCTAGCCAGAATAATTAGCTAAGACATTTCTCAGTATAATTTGACAATAAACAGGAATTATCTATATTGTCAATTCTAACTTCTACAGATATGAAACAACAGTTATTCTACAAATATATATTTCTGAATCAATAATTCAATTTGAATTATTAAGCATGCACTAACTGCGAATAATCAACAATAAATTCCCTGGATGTGGTGTAATTAGCAATAATTAACCACTATAATAATTGAATAAATTTAACTCAAGGTTGAGTTAGGAAACTTGCCTCTTCCGCTGATTACAGCTACACAAAATACTTATCTGCTTTCGAAAGACCTATAACCAATAATATCGGTCTTACAATTAGCACAATTATTCATAACACGTAACAATCGTATTTTATAATCAAACTTCTCCTAGGCACATTACCACATAGCCACATCGTGTTTATAACCTATATAAACACATAACAAGTCTAACTATATCGATGCGTTGGACTTCTATCCATTCTCTGTGTCTCGGTCACCCTATCCGACAATTAACACATTGATTGTCCATTAAACTTGGTCTCTAAGCTTCAATATTAATTTAGATAAGTCAATTATCAATTATAATATTTTTCTAAGCTTTTAATAATTATCAAGCAATTATTATAATTTATAATAATTTTTCAAACATCTAATCATTTTTAAATGGTTTAATTCTCAAATAATCTTATCATTATTAATATTTAATAATATTAAAATATTAATAACATACTTGTCAAAATATTAAAGTTATTATCAATAACTTAAAATATTTTTAAATCAACAATATCCCACTTAAATGATTTTTAAAATAATTAAAATCATTTTTAAATCACCATTAATATATTAATGAAATTATCATCTAAATATTAAAGTCATTAAATATAACTTAAAATATTTTTAAATTATTTTCTCATTGTTAAATGATTTTTAAATCAATAAAATCATTTTTAATTCATTTATTTAATATCATAATTAAATAAATTAAATATCATTAATATTAATTTATTAATGAAAATTCTCCAAAATATTAAAATTATATTTTATAAATTAAAATATTTTCTAACACTTTATTCTCAATTAAAATGATTTTTAAATCATTTAAATCATTTTTATCTTATTTATTTAATTTAATAATCAAATAAATCTAATATCATTAATATTAAATTATTAATGAAAATTCTCCAAAAATATTAAAAGTTACATTTTATAACTCAAAATATTTTTAAATACATTTTTCTTATTTAAAATGATTTTCATAATATTAAATCCTTTTTCTCTAATTTATTTAATACACTAATTAAATAAATTAAATACCTTTAATATTTAAATAATTATAAATATTAAAGAAAAATATTCCAATTGGTCGAAAAATTATTTTTCATAATTTAAAATAATTTTTAAAACCATTTTTGTAATTTTAAAATTTATTTCTAGTTTTTATTAATTTTCTAATATTCGTAAAATTAATTAATTAAACCGTCGCTAATGGTCTTTAGCGACACTTCTTTGTCGTCATTTGGTGTTCTTGGTCTTGTCATACCAGTTCTAGAGGGTCATGGGTTGACCACTTGTCATTCTCGATCCAAACAGTTTCTGAAAAATCTTTAAGCACGATCTTGTAGGTTTTATATAACACTACAAGAATCAACAACAATCAAGGTGATATCACTCAACACCATCAAGATTCAAGCCTCTAAAATCACTGACAACGTGACCTCGGAATTTTTTCGGGCATGAGCGATTCGAGTTGCCATATTCAAGCTCAATTATTTCGCTTTGCTTCATTATTTATGTGGTATAAAAGTTTGAACATGTAGTCCATGTGTCGATGAACAATACTAAAGCAACAAATTTGTTTATCAACAACCGAATCAACATGAAACATATGGTCAAAGTATGTCGAGCAGATCATTGTTCTAACTGCTTCGGGTTTGCCGAAAGTTAAAGAACGGTGCTCGTGGTCTACTTTGACCACCTTTCACGATTCGATCTGTAGAGACGTTATAAAAGATATAAGGACCCTTGGATCATAGTACATATAACCAGCTACAGGATGTACTAATAAAAAACATCAAACACTAAATAGACTGACAGATCCGGACACTACAAAATCTTGTCAGACATTGATTTCAACGCTCGGAAATCGCCCGAGAAAAGTCACTTTCATTCAATCCCTTGGCCAACGGATTTTGACCGTTAATAACTCCCGATCCAGACATCATTTACCCGTAATACCAACTACAGATTAAAGACCTCTTACCAGGCTACAACTTAAAGCTTTTAAACAACAAAAACAACAAACGAGTAACGATCTGTGGCGCCTGACATTAGGTTGTCAGACCACGATTTTTGTTCTTGATGAGCTTTTGAAAAACACCATTTTAAAGCCATATGATGTTATGGATCCGTGTTATATCAACATAGATCAACTAAAAACATCTTCTAGCAATATCTTAAACACATAAACACAAAAATTTCTCAAGCAACAAAGATCAAAAATAAAAATAGGATTATACCTTATCTTGAATAATTTTTTCGATCTTGGCTCTCCAATGCTTATGATTGATATTGAGGCTGGTATTAGGACTGATTTACTATCAAATTTCGTGGGTTCTAGTATGAGAAAGAGTTGGTGAGAGCTAGAGTAAAAATTAGCAACTTTTGGCCACTTTTCTCTCTCTAAACTTATATATAATACTTGATGTTGCTTGATCTGATCTTGTTGGAAGAATTTGGTTTGGATTTTTGGCAGAGATTTTATGTTGCAAAGTCAATAGTTGGTAAAGAGTTGGTGACCTAATAAAGGCATTGGACAATTTTGCAATTTAACTTAAAAGAAATCCCATAAAGGGCATTTAGGTCATTTCCAATTTTTTCTAGATTTTTGCATTAGATGAAACCCTTAGGGTTTAGGGTTTGGACAATCTAGGGTTTAGGTTTTGTACCCTTTAGGTCTAAAAATTCTAATTCCCAAAATTTGTAAATTTAGGGTTTAATTAGAAAAATAATTTTTCTAAAATAAAATTAAGGTTTCTAAAATAGAAATTTAAATTACAAAAATATAATTAGTGATTTCTAATCATATTTATGTTTACAAACACTTTAGGCATGCTAATAAAAAATTAGGGTTGCCTAATTAGGGTTTAGAAATTCAAATTTTGAAATTAGGGTTTCCAAATACGTCTGATTAGGGTTTTAAGTGTACAATTTATTTTCTAAATTTAAGATTAGGGTTTTAAATCCCTTATTAAGGTTTATTAAATACAAACCTTATCCGATCAATTATTGATCAACATAACCAACATACAGCACAAACACATAATCAACAATACAATTATTTTAATTGTATTTTCTAGCGACTCCCTATCCGAAAATTAGGGTTAGGGTTTTCTAAAGCAGTTAAGCACAACTCTACTCTAATTTCTCAGTCAAAACATATATTGACTAATTCTCGAGACTTGTCTCACAAATTCTCACTACAATATTAACAGTCAATGTCAATATTAATTATAATAAAAAAATTTATTCGTAAAATTTTGATTATTCGAAATCCCGGGTTATCACACTCTTGAAGATTTATTAAGACTCTGTGTCCTTGACTTCAAGGGAAGTTGGGATATGTTCTTATCATTGATGGAGTTTTCCTACAACAACATTTATCAAGCAAGTATTGGCATGGCTCCATTTGAGGCGTTGTATGGAAGAAAGGGTCGTTCTCCAGTATGCTGGGATGAGGTGGGTGAAGCAACGTTGTTGGGACTAAAGTTGGTACATATGACTATGGAAAATATTCAAACGATCCGGCAACGTATAAAAACCTCACAAGATCGACAAAAGAGTTATGCTGATCTTCATCGAAAGGACGTGGAATTCAATATTGGAGATCATGTGTTGTTACGTGTTGCTCCATGGAAAGGAATTACGAGATTTGGAAACAGAGGAAAGCTAAATCCTCAATTCATTGGCCCATTTTTAATCCTCGATCGAGTAGGAACTGTGGCCTATAGACTCATCTTACCACCAAGTATGTCTCGTGTTCATAACGTTTTTCACATATCTATGTTACGTAAATATGTGAAAGACCCGAACCACATTATTGAATTAGAACCGGACGAGATAGTGGAAGATTTAACATATGAAGAGGTACCTATTAAAATCTTGGATAAGAAGGATCATATTCTACGCTCCAAGGTTATACCTCAAGACAAAGTTTTGTGGAGAAACCACGATGTGGAGGAAATGACTTGGGAGTTAGAATCTGAGATGAAGTCAAGGTATCCTCACATCTTCGATATACCAAGTACGTACCCTAATTTCGAGGATGAAATTTCATAAAAATGGGAGGTTGTAAGACCCCAAATTTTATGAATAAAGATTAATTTTTCTCGAAATATATTTTTGAATATTATGGTGTGGATATAATATAATGTTATAGTTGTGGGTAATATTTACAAATTTTGCAAAGTAAGCAAGTTGTTATAAAATATTCGATTGGTTAGGGAATATTCATTTTAACATGGAATATTCGTACGACGGCACAATCATTGGTGGACCCCACAACGAAAGTATTATCGTAATTAAAAAACGACAGAATTATCTTTATATAAAAATAACGACGAAAGTTTTACCGTTAAACTGTTGAACTACCCGATAGTAAAAGTACAATATTACGTGTGGTTACATAGTAGCACACGGTATTGATTATTGATGCTTACGTGAGAAGTCACTCAGTTATACTCAATTATTGCTACAGTAATTGTTGCATCATATCTCTCATATTATTAATTCAATTATTCTCACGGTATCATCTGCATAATATTTTATATTATTAAATCAATAATTGAGATGAAAAATTTATTCATATTATTATTTGCAATATTGACAATGTCTAGAAGTTCTATCAAGGAGAGGTTAGGTCATTTAATTGCGCGCCAATAGAGAGAAATCCTTATCGAAAAGCCCCCTCTTTCCTGGGAACGACCTGGTTGTTAAATATTGTGAGTTATAAAATTAATGATGAATAAGTTCGTGTTGATTAAAGATGAAATTGATGATTCCATTATGTTGGAATTATTAGTGTTAGTGGAAATCAACATTTATTTCGATAATAATTGATGTCTGAAAGTTATATTGACCAATCGGGTAATTAATCGGATAAATGAGCAATTAATTGTTATTAATTCACATGCTTATAACTATGTGTTCACATGTTTGTAGTATTGATTCACATGTATGTACTATTAGGGGAGGTGGTGCAAGATTGATAATACTTACATGACTAACTTAAAAATAAAGGAAAAGATGAAGGTATTATACTGTAATATTTCGAGGCCCAAAACGTGCAATTATCGAAACTATATTTTCCTATAAATAGAAGCTCATTCTTCTTTTATTCTCACCAATTCACTAAGACTCACAAGAGCAGTTATAGAGAGAGAAGCTATTGAGATAAAGAAGAAGAGAAGTCTGCTACCTCACTATTCCAGTATCCAGTCTTCTTTTGAGGTAAGGGATATTATTTTTGTTCAGTATTCATAAGGAATAATATTTTCTTTCATACTCTGTAGTATGTGAGTAATATTATTTTTTCTCGTATTTCTGATTATACCCTCATCTTGTTAAAGTATTGCTTCTATACTCCGTGAAATTAGTAGAATATCCTTGAAATTTACGCTTCATCTACTATCGTTTCACAAGGATATTTTCTACACATTATTGTTAAATTTTAATCTTTTTATGCTGGAGTACTGTCTATGAGTACTATTCATTTATACGGTACTGTTCACAAAAGTACTATTCATGGGTACTATTCACAAAGTACTATTCATAAAGTACTATTCATGAAGTACTATTCATGAGTACTATTCATGGGATACTATTCCTGAAGTACTATTCACAGGGTACTATTCACCTGGAGTACTATTCATGACAAAAATTGATTTATTTTCGGTCCAAATCATTTTTGATACAATATCATTCTTGAATTTTACTCCACAAAGTAGTATCATGTCAGCAATTTGAACATTATTGAATTCTGGATAAATTAAATTATAAATCTTTAAAAATTTATGCTTTGTTTCTTTTAATTGAATTCTTATATCATTGTCATCATCCCCATGCATATATTATGATGAAACTCATCTTTGGCTTACGTGCATAGATTGACTGTTGATTGGTATGATTATGACCAGGGATCATTCGGTATAATCATGACCCGTAATGTTACAAATGATGTGGTAAAAGTCCTCATTGGCCTGTAGTGCATTGATGGACAGTTGATGGTATAATTATGACCAGGGATTATTCGGTATAATCATGACCATTGATGATTACATGAATATCCTTGGTCGTGGTGCAGGGATGATTCGATGATGTGGTTTATTTATTAATCTGAGTCTCGGTGATAAATTTGATAAAAATCTTTTTAAATCATTGAATATAGTAGATATCATGCTCTACTTGACTCTTCTAATGGATTGCTTGTTTCGCTATAGTTAAACTTGTTGTCTATTATATTCTATCAGTTTAACATTGTTAAAGGCTAACGTTAACTTATTCTGCATTATCTTAGTCATAATATTTCTTACTAGGCTAGTTGAGCTCACCCTTTTGCTTTCATTGTTCTCTTCAGGAAATGAAAACGTAGCCGAGACTAGTCGGGGAACGTAGTGATGGTCCGAGATGGTGTTTTAGTAGTCCTCACTATTCTATGAAATAGTGTGATAATAAATGTATTGAGGACTCCATTTGATTTTGAATACTGTCTAGAAGATAATATTCCTATTAAAACTCTTAAGTATATTTTTTCGTATTTTACACGACAGTTGTATAATTAAGTTTGTATTTATATTTTGTACCATGTAATTGGCAACTCAAGATGGGTGATGTATACCTATTTTGGGGGCGTTACATTGTTAGCTTTCATATTCCTAACTAACCTATTATGCGAATTCAAGCGACCAATCCACTAAAGTCAATCACTATCATATAAAGCCATAAAGCCATTCGTTTATTGAAAAACGGATGTCAAGCTTTCTTAGCCCATGTCACGGATTTAAACAAAAATACGTCAAATTTGAATGATATTTCTATTGTTAATAAATTTCCTGACGTATTTACTGAAAAACTTCCTGGCCTACCCCCAGAGCGTGAAATCGAGTTTGGTATTGACCTTGAACTGAGTACAAAACCCATTTCCAAAACCCCATATCGAATGTGTGACGCCCCCAAAATAGGTCCACATGACCCATTCTGAGTCGCCAGATATCACACTATAGAAATCAAATACAAACTTCATTTATACAACTGTTGAACTATCGTGCAGAGTACGACAACACATAAGTTGTGAGTTTTAATACAATATTGTCTCATAGACAGTATCCAAACTCAAATTATTACAATGCCATATAAAATATAGCAGCAAATATTTCAAGACACCAAAGAAGAATGAGAAGATTACTATCTTGTTCATTCTAATGAGGTGCACATTTGACGCTTTCAAAGTTGGGTTCTCATCACCCTATTGTTGTTCACCAAAATTAATTATTAAGTGACGTATAAAATACGACACACACATCTGAGGTCCTCAATACAATTATATATTGCATGTCATGCCATTTTATAATGTATTGAGAAACTTCGACAGTCTCGGACCATCACATTATTCCCCTGTTATCCCCGCTCGACCCAGCTACACTCTTATTACCTAAAAGGAATTGTGGAACAAAAGGGTGAGCACAAATAGCCCAGTAAAGAATATTATGGCTAGGATAATTAATTCATCGATAGCCTTCATCAGTAATAAATCAGAGATTTCAAACATATGGTAGATGATAACAGCTTTCAACCATAATCGCAGCGAAATCAACAATCCATTAGAAGAGTCAAGTAGAACATAAATGTCTACTATCTCCTCCAAATTAAAAGTTCATCGTTAATATTTCATTCCTGTAAACTGATAAACAGTTATTTTTTGTACCCAAGACAAAGAGAATTTTCATCACCTGTCTTCACCTGAACCACTAAAGAATATAGTAAAATTTACAATTCATATTTATAATCATGTAAATCAACAGTTTCTCCTTGCCACAAAGGCTTAACAGAACGTTTACTCAATATCCTTACCCCAAAGGCTAAAGATATTCAAATGTAATAACAATGATCATACCAATCAGTTGTCTATCTTTGCACAACGTGCCAAAGATATTCAACTATAAAACTAATGGTCATGATTATACCAATCAAGTGTCTGTCAGTGCACTACGGCCAAAGACATACAACTGTTAACTAATGGTCATGATCCTGCCAATTACATCATCGAATTATCCATGCACTATGGGCCAAGGATATTCGTTAGTATCACCAGTGGTCATGATCATGTCATACACATGTCCATCTTTGCACTACGGGCCAAAGCTATCACTCAACAGTTCATCTTCATACTACGACAAAAGATATCAACTGTAGAATCAATAATCAACAGTCCATCTTTGCACTACGGCCAAAGAGATACAACTATAAAACATATAATCAACAGTCTTTCTTTGCATTACAGGCCAAAGATGACTTTCAACACAATATAAGTATGAGAATGATGACAATGATATAAAGATTCAATCAAGTGAGATCAATGATAAATATTAAAGAGTTTAAATTTATCCAGAGTTTAAAAATATCCAAATTGTCAACATGATACTGCTTTGTGGAGTAAAATTCAAGAGTAATATCCATGTATCAAAAATAATTTTTACAGAAAAGAAATAAATTTTTCAGTGAATAGTACCCCGTAAATAGTACCTGTGAATAGTACTTCAGGAATAGTACCCCGTGAATAGTACCTCAGCATGAAAAGTGCCCCAAATACCCGAGTGAATAATACTAGAGTGAATAGTAATCGGGTGAATAGTAACCTATGAATAGTAACTCGTGAATAGTACCCCGACATAAAAAGTACTCCAAATACCTGAGTGAATAATACTAGAGTGAATAGTAACCCATGAATAGTAACTCGTGAATAGTAACCCGACATGAAAAGTTCCCCAAATACCCGAGTGAATAATACTAGAGTGAATAGTAATTGGGTGAATAGTAACCCATGAATAATAACTCATGAATAGTACCCCGACATGAAAAGTGCCCTGAATAACTGAGTGAATAATATTATAGTGAATAGTAACCCATGAATAGTAACTCGTGAATAGTACCCCGGCATGAAAAGTGCCCCGAATACCCGAGTAAATAATATTATAGTGAATAGTAACTGGGTGAATAGTAACCCATGAATAGTAACCCGAGTGAAAATATTGATATTGAATAAGAAAATTTAGATCAATATTCCAATAAAATGATACTGGATGAAGCGCAAAACTCAAGGATATTTCACTAATTTCAAGGATTATAGAAGCAATATTTACCATAGTAAGTTTAGATTTAAGAATATGAAAAGAAATAACATACAAAATTGCAAATGGATTTTCACCTGTCATACGGTACATAATCCGCGTAGACAGGTTATTTCGACATATTAACGGACAATTACAAAAAATAGTATTCCTTATGAATACGAAAGAAATAATACCCCTTACGAATATAACAAATAATATCCCTTGTGAATATAAAAGAAATAACATCCCTTAACTTAGTAGAAGACCGGATACTGCAATAGTGAAGTAGCTGAATTCTCTTCTTCTTTCTCTCTATAGTTTCTCTCTCTATTGCTTCTCTTAGGAATCTCAGTGAATTGGTGAGAATGAAAGAAGAATTAAGCTTCTATTTATAGGAGAATGGACTAAATAGTAACTTATTAACGAACGGTCCACATTGATTTACTATTAAAACGGACGGTCTAGATTGATTACTATTAAAATCACAATCGACGGTCCAGATTTATTTATTTTTAAAACCACCATCGACGGTCCAGATTGATTACTATTAAAACCACCATCAATGGTCCAGATTGATTTACTATTAAAACCACCATCAATGGTCCAGATTGATTTACTATTAAAATCACCATCAATGGTCCAGATTTGTTTACTATTAAAACCACCACCAATGGTCCAGATTGATTTAACTTATTACGCTTTAGTACCCCTAAAGTTTTCCAAGTTTGCACTATTCCCATATAACTTTTGTAATTCACTTATCTTCAATAAACACATTCTTAATACTTCAACAATTGTTCATCATTAATATTATAACTCACAATATTTAACGACCAGGTCGTTCCAAGGAAAGAGGGGGCTTTCCGATAAGGATTTCTCCTTATTGGCGTGTAATTAGGTGACCAAACCTCTCCTTGATAGAACTTCTAGACATTATCAATATTGCAAATAATAATATGAATAACTTTATTGTCTCAATTATTGATTTAATAATAAAAAATTATTATGCAGATGATACTGTGACAATAATTGAATCAAATAATGTGAGATACTATGCAGCAATTACTGTAGCAATAATTGAGTATAACTGAGTGACTTCTTACTTAAGCATCAATAATCAATACCGTGTGCTACTATGCAACCACGCGTATTACTATACTTTTACCACCGGGTAGTTCAACAGTTTAACGGTAAAACTTTCGCCGTTATTTTTATAAAAGATATTTCTGTCGTTTTCTAACTATGACAATTATTCCATTGTGGGGTCCTCCAATGATAGTGTCTTCGAACGAATATTCCCTGACAAAAAGAATATTCCATGACCAAACGAATACTCCCCGATATAACAAATATTTTATATTAACTTGCATACTTTGAAAAAAAAATTAAATATCACCCTTAACTTTAACCTTTTATCAATTTAACCATTTACTAAATAGAATAACAATTATAAGAAAATTGAATACTTTCATTTCATAAATTCGGGATCTCACAGAATGGCTCCTATTGAACTTCAGGAGTTAAAAACCCAACTGCAAGAATTGTTAGATATCGGTTTTATTCGTCCTAGTACGTCTCCTTGGGGTGCTCCTATTCTATTCGTAAAGAAGAAAGATGGGAGTATGCAACTTTGTATTGATTATCGGGAGTTGAATCATGTCACCATCAAAAATAGGTACCCGTTACCTCGCATTGATGACCTATTTGACCAGTTGCAAGGTGCTAACTTTTTTTCAAAGATCGATCTTCGTTCCGGATATCATCAGTTAAAGATTAAAACTGATGACATACCAAAGACTGCTTTCAGAACTCGGTATGGACATTATGAATTCCTAGTTATGTCTTTTAGATTGACTAATGCTTCTACTACCTTTATGGATATGATGAACCGAGTATTCAAGGAATATTTGGATCATTTTGTGGTTGTCTTTATTGATGACATTCTCATATAGTCCAAAAGCCGTGAAGATCATGAGCAACACTTGAGGTTGATACTCCAAAAGCTTCATGAAAATAAGTTGTATGTCAAGTTGAAGAAATGTGAGTTCTTGTTTGAGGAAGTAGCATTCCTTGGGCATGAAATCTGAGTATATCCCACTTTGAACATAATTGAAACTTTGAAAGCATTTTACTCTTTCATCCTTGAATTATTGTTTAGCTTATAATTCGATAAAATCTTGTCATTGCTAAATGATTTGTTCAGCTATTTCAAAGTCCTTGGAACTTTAGTAAAGTTCTATTGAATCAATAGTCTATTATTCATATCTTCATTGTATGTTTTAACTTGCGGAGAAAACTCGTTGCTCACCCTTGCTTAAATATAACATTTCAGCTAATGATGAGGTAGCAGGAGGGGTAGACAAAGACAAGGGCAACGACAGAATTTAGGAGTAGTTGTTATAACTTTAATTATTATGTTGTTATGTATAACCCTTTTTATATATCTAAGGGTATATTTGTTATGTTAAGGTTAGAAAACCTGGGGATAATGTATTAATGATATTAATTAATGAGATGTATGTTTATATTCATAAATGAATGGGTAGTTAGATGTTATTTATATAATAGATCGTGAGCACCAAATCTGGGGGTCAGGTAACCCGGATTTGGGTGCGTCACAGGTTGGTATCAAAGCTGTAGGTTATAAATATTAAGTGGGGGAAAAACCTTAGGATTATAACCATAAGCAATATAGAGAAAACTCATTTAGAGTTATAAGTGAGAGATTGACGAAGTGCATCAATAGTAAGATGTGTGGACACATAGCGTTTATAAATTTTGTACTGGTGATGTACAAATTAAGATTGTTTAAACTGATTGTTGGATGTCCGGAGATGATGAAATAGTTATGGAGAGGTTAGCAGTTGTTGCACCAATGCCTGTAGCCGAGGTGCCAGCTCAAAGTGAGTCAGTTGAAGAAGTGGTAAGAGACGAACCTATGGTGAATCTGGGAAGCAATCATGACAAGTATCCCAAAATGGATTAGAAGAAAGAGGAAGAAGTAGATTCTAAAAGAAACTAAGGTAGAGTCTGAAATTAAGACTGAAATGGGAGAAAAAGGTAGATTAGGAGCTGAAAAGGTCAAGTATCTGCAGAACTTCAGGAGCTATGGAGTAAGGTATTTCTCTTGGAGGAATTGTAGAAGACGGAGAGGGCATTGTACGAAATGACAGAAGAAAAAAACGATCTGAAGGCACAAGTGGATAGAATGAAGGCTAAAGGTGGTGGATCATCGAAAGGTACAATCAAGCAGAAGAAGGGTAGTAGTAAAAGGAAAAGGAACAATGACAGTGATAGTAATTCAAGAAATTCAAATTTAAAGAAGAAGCAAGCATGTGGCAAGTGTAGAAAGAATCATTTGGGAGAGTGTATGATGGGGAAGAATGTGTGTTTCAATTGTGGACAGGAAGGGCATATTTCGCCAAATTGTCCTAAGCCGAATAAGAGAAGATGTTTTTCATGTGGTGGAATGGGTCACGGTTTTAATAAGTGTCCTAGTAAGAAGGCGGGTGAAGGGAGTAAACTGTAGACAGATTAAGCATAAGCAGTAGTACCTTTTGGGTAGTAAGATACAATATTAAAGATTGTAATATCGTAAGCAATGAGTAGGTATATGTGAATATATATATATATATATATATATATATATATATATATATATTGTATGAATGTAATCCTTTTTTTCAGTATGAATAGTAAGAATAATTTTGGTGAATTACAACTTTTTGTGTAAAGTTGTGGTAGTTAATCCCGATTCTTGTCAAAAAGGGATAGTGACTGATTAAAGTAGTATGTGTTATGTACTAAAAAGTAGTATGTGCTATTTGAATAAATATGCGATTATATGAGCAATTTGTGTTAAATTCTTATTATGCTATTAATAAGAATTGGTATAGAGATAGAGGATTAATTTAAGTTTTTATTTAAACAGATAATGCCGCCAAGGAAGGGAAGTATAAAGGAAAATATGGAAGAATAATTTTTGAATCTGAAGCAGAATAATATGACAGTGACAGAATATTTCGTCAAATTCTACGAGTTAGCTAAATACGTTCCACATTGAGTAGACATTGAGGAACTCAAAGCACAACGTTTTAGGAACGAATTGGAACCATTAGTACTCAAGAATATGTGCTGCAAATTGAATCATTTTCAACTTTGTTGGAGAAAGCAATTATCGCTGAGGGAGAAATTGAAGTCCTATCGAAGAATAGTCAATAACAAAGAAAAAAGACTGAAGGAAATAATATGATGGGTGGTAGTGGAGGTAGTAATTTTAACAAACGTAAGAGGGATTACAATGTTAACTCGGGAAATAAACTAGAAGAGAGTAGGAAGAAAGTTACGCCGTGTCCAGTTTGCAGGAAGAATCATCAAGGAGTTTGTTTAAAGGGAAGAAGATTCTGTTTTAACTGTGGCCAAGAGTGACACATGTCTCCCAATTGTCCTAGTCCAAAGAAGATACGAGGTTGTTTTTGGTGTGGATCATCAAATCATCTAGTTTGAAAGTGCCCAAAGAAGAAAGCGAATAAAGGAAACAATAATAAGGGAACCAGCAGCGGAACAATACGGATCAAAGAATCAGTTTAGCAGGGAAGACCAACAGCATTCACTTTTAGCATGATGGTCCCAGACATAGTGGTTGTACAAGAGGTGCTGACAAGAAAAGATTTCACTTAGTAATATAATTACGTGTGTGTTATCGGGTAGATATTGTGTAAATTGTTTCCTTTTTACGGATCCAAGTCATTGGATAATCTATGACACACAAATTAGTATTGTGTTTATAAGGAAGTGATGATAAAACTTTAAAAGATATTGGAATATAAGAAAGCAGTGATTCCGAGGATGAAATCCTTATAAGGAAGGAAGAATGTGAGGACCCAAAATTTTAAATAATTTTAATTTTTCCGAATAATTTTTTTTATTTAATATTGGTATTGATTATCAATATTGTGATAAGTATATGTGATATGAGCAAAGCAAGTTGGTCAAACTATGCATTGACTGAGTATTAAGAGTAAAGTTTTGTTAAACAGCTGATGGAAACCCTAACCCTAATTTTGGATAGGGATTCGATAATTAATACAGTGATTGTAATTGTATTGATGAGTATGTGTTTGTACAGTAAAGACTTAATGATCAAAGGTTGATCAAATAAGGTATAACCTTAGTAAACCCTAATGGTAGATTAGAAACTCTAATATGTGATTAAGAAACCCAACGAATAGTTAAGAACCCTAATTATATTCTGGGAAACCCTAATTTCTAATTTGGGAACCCTAAACCCTAGTTAGCAAACCCTAATTATGATTATCAAATCCTAAGGGTTAAAATTAAAGGGAAGCATGTCAAATGACTAAACTACCCTTAAATTAATGTGGGAAATTACTAAAGTACCCTTTTAGAGGCAAAATGACCAAAATACCCTTTACTTAAGTTTTAAGTTAATAGATTTGCTAGATCTAGTGATTCAGTCCCTAACGAGGTTCATAACACCCCAAGATCAGTTGAGGAAGCCTAGAATCAAAGCTTGTGCAAGAGAGGTATAAACCCTATCTTATATTTGATCTTGTATGCTAAGATAAAAGTTGTGTTTTTGTGTTTATTTATATGTTATAAGATGTTATTTAGTTATCTATGATGTTATATCATAGATCCAATACATTAAAATGCTTAAAATGGAGTTTTGAAAAACTGTCAAGAACTCTAAATTATGGCCTGACAAGCAAATGTCAGAGCCCATAGATTCATACCTGTTAATTGTTAGCCTTGTTAGATGTAATAGACTTTTAGTATGCTATGAGGGGTGTAATCTGGAACTAGAATCATGTTTATATCATGTCCAGATTCCAAGATATTAATGGTCAAAGTGGGTTGACCGACCATGACTTGGTGTTTCTGGGTAACCCAAAAATTTTTCAGATGAGTCTGACAAGATCTTCATGAGTCTAGATCTTTGGCCTGATGAATATCTTTGGCCTGTAGTGCAAAGATGAATGATTACCTGATGAATATCTTTGGCCCGTAGTGCAAAGATGGACAGGTGTCGAGATGAACATGACCAACTGGTGATACAAATGAATATCTTTGGCCTGTAGTGCAAAGATGAATATTTGATTCAAGATGTATATTGATTGATGTTGCAGGGATAAAATATTGATGATGGACTTTTAAATCATAGAAGATAGTAGACTTCATTCTTTACTTAACTCTTCTAATGAATTGTTGTTTCCGCTGCAGTTGTTGATCTAAAACTTGTTGTCTATTATATTCTATCAAATTTTTCCCTGTTAAGGACTATGGATAAATTTTTGTACATTATCTTAGTCATAATATTCTTTACTGGGCTATTTGAGCTCACCCTTTTTCTTTTTGTTCCATTTTTCTTCTCAGGAGGCGAGAATATAGCGGGAACTAGTCGGGGTGTAGAGTGATGTTTCAAGGCAGTTGTTTTAGTTGTCCTCACTATTTTGTAAAATAGTGTATCAATAATTGTAAAGAGAACTTATTTGAGTGTGGATATTGTCTAGAAGACAATATTTGTATTTAAACTCACAGTATATGTGTTGTCGTATTTTGCACGACAATTGTATTAATGAAGTTATAGTTGTTTCCTGTACCATGTATTTGGCAACTCAGAATGGGATGTGTATACCTATTTTGGGGGAGTCACAATTGATATCAGAGTTTAGGGATATGGTCTCTAACGGAGATCGGGGAATAGAACTAGGAGGGAAGAGACAAGTAAATCCTTACTAGTGTGTCCTACCTAAACTTATTTGGTATTTAATGGGTCAGTCGGAGCATAGGGTTAATAGTGTGATATGTTAATTTGTTTAATTAACCCTTGTTTTGTGACAGTATTTGAGAATGGCAGCTGAAAATGTTAACAATGGAGTGAATGAGACTGTGGAGACACCTTTAATCACCAAACAGGAGAACGTGCAACAGGACGGCAATGTTCCTCATGTAAACAACACCACTGATCAAACGATGAATGATGGGATGTTTAGAAGCTTTTTGTAGTTCATGTAAAATCAGACGAGGGAGACTCGTGTACAAAATACGGGTGGAAATGATAGTAACGCACGGCTTGTCACAGCCAAGCAGTTCAAATAGTTGGGACCACCAGAGTTTTTGGGAAAGCCGGATCCGATCAAGGCGGAAACATGGCTTAAGCAAATTACCAAGATATTTGATGTCTTGGGATGCACGGAGGAACAAAAGGTTCTATTCACCACTTTTATGTTCCGTGGTGAGGTAGATTACTGGTGGGAATCCGTGAAGCGTACCCAGCCTACCGTACTCAATATATCTTGGGAAACATTTCAGAAACTGTTCAATGACAAGTATTTTCCTGAAAGTATTCATCATATGAAGGAGGTAGAGTTTATTAGATTGGAACAGAACAACATGACGGTGTCCCAGTACGAGGCTAAGTTCGCAGAGTTATCCAGGTTTGCACCTCATATAGTAGAGAATGAGGAACGTATGACGCGGATGTTTCTGAGAGGTTTGAAACTCGAAATTCGTCAATACCTCATTTCTCACAAATTTTCTCTACATTCAGATGTTGTGAACAGGGCTCAATTATTAGAGTGAGATAATGAGTCTGTTCAACCGAGGGACCACAACCAGGGTCATACCAGTGGCAGCAGTCATCAGAGAAATGATAAACAGGGAGGAAGAAAATATCCGGACAAAAGCGGTAACCACTTTGGTGGTAATCGTGGCCATGATAGTAGAAGAAGCGAGTCGGGGGGAGATTTCAAAAAGAGAAGGTACAATAATGACAACGTGAAGACGTCAGTACCAGCATCAACTATTTCTAGGGGAGGAGAATGACCACCGGTCGTATGTTATAAATGCAGGAAAGAGGGACATATCAGCCCAAACTGCGCATAATAATTCAAGGTATGTTATAACTGTGGAAAGGAAGGTCATATAGCTCGAGATTGTCTTGTAGCAAAATCAAGTTCAGCTGGGATGGTGGCACCAAAGGCGGATCCGGACAAAACAAAGTCGGTAGTTTAAGTGAAAGAGGTTTTCGTGACGAGGACCCGAACGAAGTTATCACGGGTTAGTTAATCATAAATTCTTGCAAAGTCTATACCTTACTAGATACCGGTTCTATCCATTCTGTTATCTCTCCTGCTTGTGCTCAACGTTTGAACTTGACTCCGGAGAAATTGGACTTTGACTTATCTGTTGAAACTCCGTTAGGAGAAACTTTCATTACATCCACTGTTTATAAATCTTGCTTGATTCAAGTTTGGACCATCACATTACCTATTGATCTTATATCTTTAAAGATACTTGCATTTGATGTGATTTTAGGAATTGATTGGTTAACTACTTATCATGCCAAAATTGATTATTTTCGTAAGGTTGTTAGTTTTCATATTCCTAACCAACCTATTATGCGAATTCAAGAAACCAAACCACTAAAGTCAAACACTTTCATATCAAGCCATAAAGTC
Organism: Panax ginseng; assembly: GCA_020205605.1. Classification (NCBI taxonomy): domain Eukaryota; kingdom Viridiplantae; phylum Streptophyta; class Magnoliopsida; order Apiales; family Araliaceae; genus Panax; species Panax ginseng. Next base: position 32,304,883 of record CM035133.1, read on the forward strand.
ATTCGTTTATTAAAAAATGGATGACAAGATTTCTTAGCCCATGTTATGGATTTAAATAAAAATACGTCAGATTTGAATAATATTTATGTTGTTAATGATTTTCCTGATATTTCCTGAAGAACTTCCTAGCCTACCCCCAGAGCATGATATCGAATTTTGTATTGACTTTGAACCCGGTACAAAACCCATTTCTAAAATCTCATATCGAATGGCTGCTATTGAACTTCAGGAGTTAAAAACCCAACTACAAGAGTTGGTACCTGAGCCTCTATCTGGTGACTTCCTTTGTAGAATACACTGAAGCCAGACTCTTCGTAGGGGACACCATATTCGTACGGTGATAAACTTATAGGTGTCATTATGACGTGTTATCCAAGATTGGGATATAAGTCACAGTTGAGAGCAACCTAAGTCAGTAATCGAAATACGTAGCTTTCTAGGCTTAGCTGGTTATTATCGGAGATTCGTGGAAGGATTTTATCGAATCGCTACTCCATTAACTTAGCTTACTCGTAAAGATACAAAATTCAAATGGAACGAGGAATGTGAGAAGAGCTTCCAAGAACTCAAGAGGAGACTCATTTCGGCACCTATTTTGACAATACCATTAGGTTCGGAGGGATTTGTCATCTACAGCGATGCTTCAGGCAAAGGTTTAGGATGTGTTCTCATGCAACATGGGAAAGTCATAGCCTGTGCCTCAAGACAACTCAAAGAATATGAGAGGAAATATCCTACTCATGATCTAGAGTTTACAACAGTCATTTTTGCGCTAAAGATCTGGAGGCACTACCTGTATGGGGAGAAAGTGGAGATCTATATAGATCATAAAACCCTCAAATATTTCTTCAACCAAAGAGAACGTATCGTGCGCCAAAGAAGTTGGCTCAAGCTTTTGAAAGATTTCGACCATACTATTCAATATCATCCTGGAAAAGCGAACGTAGTAGCTGACGCATTAAGTAGAAGATTGTATGTGGGTACGAGTGCGATATTGTCGAACATAAAGACCCATTTTGTATAACTTACAAATGACGGAGATAGAGTTAAAGACTCTAGGGACCCATGTGATGATGTCAAATATACGCATAGAACTGACTTTAATCGATAAAGTTAAGGCTGCTCAAGCCACAGACACAGAGCTGATGAATATGAAGAAGAAAGTACAATAATGTGTTATTCCAAAAGTAAGAGTCGATAAAGAGAAGAAATCTCAACCCTTGATTTATTGGTCCATTTGAGATTCTTGACCGAGTCAGAACTGTGGCCTATAGACTCGCCTTACCGCTAAGTATGTCGCGTGTTCATAACGTTTTTCACGTATCGATGTTATGTAAATATATGGACGACCCGAACCACATTATTGAGTTAGAACGCATTTGAGATAGTCAAAGATTTAACGTCTGACGGTGTACTGTCAAGATCTTGGATAGGAATGAGCATGTCCTACGCACAAAGGTTATACCACAAGTCAAAGTTTTGTGGAGGAACAATGTTATTGAGGAAATGGCCTGGGAGTTGGAATCGAAAATGAATCAGAGGTATCCTTACCTTTTCGAAACACCAGGTACGTACATCAATTTCGAGGATAAAATTTCATAAGGAGGGGAGGTTGTAAGACTCTAACTTTTTATAAATAAAATTGAATTTCCTCTATTAATTATTTTGAAATAGTAAGGGGTGGATTTGATTAATGTGGTTAGTTATGGGTAAAATATGCAAATTTTGCAAAATAAGCAAATGATTATAAAATATTCATTGTTGTCAGGGACTATTTGTTTGGTCGTGAAATATTCTTGCTGTTAGGGAATATTCGTACGATGGCGCAGCCATTTGTGGGCCCTATAACGAAAAACTGTCGGATGAAGAAAACAACAAGTATGAGTTTTTTTATAAATAACGGCGTAGTTATTCTTTAACTGCTTGTTGGAATACCCGGTGGGTAAAGCAAAAATGTCTGGCGTTGTTGCACGCGATGGCATACGGTATTGCACAGTATTTTTGGATTATTGATTCTTACGTAAGAAGACACTACTCAATATTTTTGGCTTATTTTATTTTATTGATTCAATAATTACTACGTTGATATTTTATACTATTTTTAATTCAATAATTGTCACTGCACAATATTTCTCATTATCAGATCAATAATTCATATAGTATTATTAGATAGCATTATTGGCAATGTCTAAGGAAGTTCTATCTAGGAAAAGAGTTTGGTCACCTAATTGGGCGTCAGTAAGGAGAAATCCTTATCGGAAAGCCCCCTCTTTCCTGGGAATGACCTGGTTGTCATTATTGTGATTCTGTAATATTATTTGTGAATAATTAATTATTGAGTTATATGATAAGGAAATATTTATTTTATGTGGATATAAATGAAGGAATTAATGATAAGGTGTTTTATCAGTATTTTGTCAGAATAGTGGTGTTGAAAATCGTCTGTATGTGGATTTCGGTCATTTTTCATTTGGAATTTGGAAAACCTTTCTTTTACAAAGTTGTAGAGAATTAAATTTCCTATGGAATGGACATAAAATTTGTATTTTTCTGATAAAAGGACTATTTATTATGAATTATTGGAGTTTTAGAAATAAATGTTTTTTAATTAAAAACATGGGTGGGCCCCACTTTTGTTTTTGGTGGAAAAATACTGAATTTAGTGGGGCCCACTGGTGGTGTGCTGAATTTAGTTAACAAGGTGTGTGTAGGAAAATTTTAAAGAATATTAATATTTTATTAATTTAGTCTGCTTTGGCATTCTGGTATTTTTCTATAAATAGGGTGCTTAGTTAGAATTGAAAATCATACCAGAATCTGAAGTTTTCTCTCTCTATAATATCGAGCGTATTTTTGTGAGTATTTAAATATTTTGAGAGTTGTTATTCAGTGCAAGTTTCTTTTTGCATTATATCCGATATTTCAACCAGAAGTACTATTCTTTTGAGGTAAGGGATGTTATTTTCTTCATAAATGATGTTATTTCTTTCAATATCATTATACCGAAATATTGGTATAAATTTTATTAGGAAATTTTTACCTTTTCATGTCGAAGTTACTATTCACATATACGGCACTATTCACGTATACGACACTATTCACGAATACGGTACTAGTCATGAGTACTATTCACGAAGTATGATTTTTCTTGTGAAATTTCTACCTTTTCGTGTTATGGGAGTTACTATTCACGATATCTGGGTCTTTATTCACGTATCTGGCACTATTCTGAAAAAATTAAATTTTCTTTTCTTTGTCCAAGTTATCTATTATGGTTACTATCTTTGATTGTATCCATGTTTTGATTTTCATTCTTGAATTTAGCTCCACAATTGATTATTATGGAGTATTTTTGAACTTGGATAAACCAAAGTACGAACCCCTAATCTTTGTCCTTTTATCTCACTGGATTCGTTTTCTTTAAGATATTTTTCATCATCCTCGGTCTTAAACAATGATACTTGATGAATATCTTTGGCCTGTAGCGCAAAGATGAATGATTACTTGATGAATATCTTTGGCCTGTAGTGCAAAGATGAATGATTACCTGATGAATATCTTTGGCCCGTAGTGCAAAGATGGACAAGTGTTGAGATGAGCATGACCAACTGGTGATACAAATGAATATCTTTGGCCTGTAGTGCAAAGATGAATATTTGATTCAAGATGTATATTGATTGATGTTGCAGGGATAAAATATTGATGATGGACTTTTAAATCATAGAAGATAGTAGACTTCATTCTCTACTTAACTCTTCTAATGAATTGTTGTTTCCGCTGCAGTTGTTGATCTAAAACTTGTTGTCTATTATATTCTATCAGATTTTTCCCTGTTCAGGACTAAGGATAATTTTTGTACATTATCTTAGTCATAATATTCTTTACTGGGCTAGTTGAGCTCACCCTTTTCCTTTTTGTTCCATTTTTCTTCTCAGGAGGCGAGAATATAGCGGAAACTAGTCGGGGTGTGGAGTGATGTTTCAAGGCAGTTATTTTAGTAGTCCTGAATATTTTGTAAAATAGTGTATCAATAATTGTAAAGAGGACTTATTTGAGTGTGGATATTGTCTAGAAGACAATATTTGTATTTAAACTCACAGTATATGTGTTGTCGTATTTTGCACGACAATTGTATTAATGACGTTGTAGTTGTTTCCTGTATCATGTAGCTGGCGACTCATAATGGGTTGTGTATACCTATTTTGGGGGCATCACAACGTTAGTGTTATAGAAGTGAAATCAGAACCAAAACATGTATGGATTGCAAGTTATGTAAGGTCAAAACCCGTTGACCAGTCACGAATTTTTTTTTGGAAAACCTAGAAAATCAAGAACAGTGTCTGACAAGCTTTTTGACACCTTATATCTTTCAACTATGGTAGTTATAGGACCCCTAAGTGTAACACTTTTGTAAACTGACATATGGACTACATGTCCATGACAACTGATTGGTCATTACACCAACTGGGTGAAAGATATGATTTAGCAAAAGTGAGTTCCCGAACTGGAAACCCAGTTTTCTGGGTAACCCAGAAAACTTTAAAACCGTGCCTGACAGCTGGTTTGACTAGCTTAGATTTTGATCCTCTGATGTTGCTATGACACTTTTAAGTGTTGTAATGTTGTAGTATGACACATATATTATATGATTGTTACACTGTAACACTTACCTAATACCTAGAATCCAAGATATTAGACTTTGAAGTAGGGTGAAGGACACTGATGAATACGTTGACCACCTATAGCTTGCTGATGTGATGAGATTAGATCACCAACTTGTTTTATGTCTATAGTACTATATCAGTACTACACCCTTGAACCACTTTCATGACCAAAAACATGTTCAGTTAAGAATTAAATCAAGTCAAACTCACCACCTAGGCGTTGACTTAAGTGTTCTTCAGTTAATGAAGAACACCAAAGGCGATAATTTCTGTCATTTTAGGGACTTTTAGTGACAGTTTAGTTTAAAAATAATATAAATAAATAGAAATAAATACTAAATAATTGATATTAATTAATAATTAATTTTTAAAATACATTTTAAGTTATAATAAATAATTTTTAATATTTTGACATAAATTTTCATTAATATTTAATTTATTTAAATATTAATGATAATAAAATTATTTAATAATGATATTAAATAAATTAGTAAAAATAATAATAAATCATTTTAAATAATAATAAATTATTTAAAAATGAAACTAATGATTTAAAAATCATTATCAATAATAGTAAAATATTTGAAATAATATTGATGGTTTAAAAATCATTATGAATTGTTATTAATTACTTAAAAATAGTATTAATGATTTTAAAATCATTTTAATCAATAATAAATTAACTAAAATCAATGTTAATCATTGAAAAGTTGTTTTAAGCTTCTAGAAATTATAATAAATAATAATTAAATTATTTAAAGTGATATTTAAACTCTTAAACAAATTTTATTAGAAAAATAATTCGATAATTATTTGATCGAGTTATAAAACACCGAATAGACATTGAATACAACCCAGACACTAATAGTTTGACTAGTTATTAGTTGAGATTATTTCTAATGATTGATATAAACATATTTAGGTCGCTTAGACGGCTTGAATAACATAGGATAATTATTCTCCGAGCAGGCAAGCTTTCCATATACATTTAATTTTTGTATTAAATGTACTTGTTATATTGATGCTATATAAACTTGTTTTAAAATCTGTTATTTAAAAAGGTTGTGGCTTATTGTTCAAGCATAACCAAGTCATATGAACTATTATTTGTGTCAAATGTTTTTGAATTGATATCAAATCATAGACTGTGGTAAAATTAATGTTGTTTGGTACAAATATATACCGATACTATTATGATCGGCAGTTATACACTAACAGGGGTTTTATGACTGGCATTTATAGTAATGACCGGGGGTTAATTTAAAAGGATGATATGCATACTCCTAGGATGTTTGGTTGAACGAATCAACTCGGATTGCTAAGTCTATATGACTGACAGTAACTCGTAATGTGAGGGGTTTGGCAGATAAACCTCAGTCTATATACCTGGAAAAACTTTCGAACTATATGTTCATCTATTTCAGTCATAGTGTGAGTATGTAATACACATTGCTTAAACTTATTGAGCCTTTTAAAGCTCATCCCTTGTAAATATTATTTCCCTTTGCAGCTATGACTGATATCCCTGGAAGTTCAAGTGTGCACTCTTGTGGATAAAGAAGATTGTAATAGTTTAAGTTATTTCTATTTCTGTCAGACTTAAATGTAATAATTTAAATTTAGATCATGTATTAAGTTTTTAGTTATGTAAATTGATTAATTTTCACCTTTTTGAAGAAAAGTTAGAAATCAAGTACAGTATTAATATGAACTGTTTATCTGAATGAGGGTATTCAATGATTGAGCGAGTTCTATAAGCACTGAGGTTGCGCCCCTCGGTTCTAAGAATAATCTTGTCATTGGTACTATGAATGTCAGATGGATAGGAATTATTGATACAAAGGAAATATCTGTAAGATTATAAATCTATATATCTAAGTGATAGTATTCATCATGATAATTGTTTTGAGGAGAACTAATATTTGTTATGAATACTATGAATCTTGGATTAATAGAGATTATTATCTTATATAATATTTACGTGAGCACCAAATCTGCTACAGGAAGTATAGGGAATTTAGGGGCGTCACATAGAAACGGGTGTTGGTGATGGTTCCGCTGCTGATGTCTTTATGTTGTCAATGTTAAATCTCCTCTTTTTGAAATTTCCACTTGAGTAACTTCTTCTACTATCTTGGCCAGGATTACCACCGAAATGATTACCATTTCTGGCATGATAAATTCCTCCACGTTGGTTATCATTGTTTCGATGATTGTTGTCGATGGTACGACTATTATCGTGTTGTCGGTTATTGTCTTTTGGTGAAATGTATCATTATCTCACTCTAATAATTAATCCCTATTCACCACATCTGAATACAAACAGAGTTTATGAGAAATAAGGTATTGACGAATTTCAAGTTTTAAATATCTCAAAAACATTCGTGTCATTCGTTATTCATTACCCACTAAATGGGATGCAAATCGGGATAATTCAGCAAACTTGGCCCCGTATTGTGATACAGTCATATTGTGATGTTCTAGTTTGATGAATTCCACCTCCTTCATATGATGAATACTTCCTGGAAAATACTTTTCGTTGAATAATTCCTAGAACTTCTCCTAGGACATCTTAAGTGCGGAAATATGAGTATGTTTTATAGATTCCCACCAGCAATCTGCCCCTCCCCGCGATATAAAGGTGGCGAAGGGAACCTTTTGCTCCTCTGTGCATCCCATGCCATCAAATATTTTGGTGATCTGCTTAATCCAAGCTTCTGCCTTAAGTGGCTCTGACTTTTCCAAAAACTCTGGTAGTCCCAACTCCTTGAATTATGGCAGTGACCAGCTGTGAGTTACCATTGTTTCCACCTGCATTTTGAACAGGAGTATCTCTTGTCTGGTGTTGCATGAATTATAGAAAGCTCCTAAACACCCCAACGTTCATCATTTGGTTGGTGGTGTTGTTTATAGGAGGATTATTGCCTTCCTAATGTACATTATCCTAGTTATTGATTAATTGCCAGTGTCTTAATGGTCTCACATGCTCCATTGCTTAAGTCTTGATTTTCAGATTCCATTCTTAAATACTGCCACAAAATAAGGGTTAATTAAAGAAATTGACATGTCACTTATTATCCCTATATTCCGACTGACCAATTAAATAACGAATAAGCTTAGGTAGCACACACTAGCAAAGGTTTTACTTGTCTCTTCCCTCCTAGTTCTAATCTCAGATCTCTACCAGAGATCATAACCCTAAGCTCTGATACCAACTGTGACGCCCCCAAAAATAGGTCTACACAACCCATTTTAAGTCGCCAAATTCATACTACAAAATTCTAATACAAACTTCCCTATTTACAACTATTAAATTGTCGTTCAAAATATGACCACACATATTGTGAGTTTGAATACAAATATTGTATCGTACATAATACGATAATATCCAAACTCAAATTAAGTCTTCATACAGTTATTATCACAATATTTTACACATAGTAAAGAATTTAATAGTAACTATCTCGGACCATTACTCCACTCCTCGGCTAGTCTCAGCTACACTTTCATTTCCTCAGAAGAACAATGGAACAAAAAAGAAAAAGGTGAGCTCAACTAGCCCAGTAAAGAATATTATGACTAAGATAATGAGGAATAAATTATCTTTAGTGTAAGACCCCGAATTTTATGAAATAAAAGTATTCAATTTTCTTATAATTATTATTTTATTTCGTAAATTGTTAAATTAATAAAAGGTTAAAGTTAAGGGTGATATGTGAAAATTTTATAAAGTTACAAGTTGTCAAAAAATATTCGATTGGTCGGGGAATATTTTTTTTAACAGGGAATATTCGTACGACGGTACAATCATTGGTGGACCCCACAATGAAAGTATTATCGTAGTTAGAAAATGACAGAATTAACTTTTTATAAAAATAACGACGAAAGTGTTACCATTAAAACTGTTGAACTACCCGATAGTAAAAGTACAGTAATACGCGTTGTTGCATAGTAGCACACGGTATTGATTATTGATGCTTACATAATAAGTCACTCAGTTATACTCAATTATTGCTACAGTAATTGTTGCATCATACCTCTCATATTATTGATTAAATTATTGTCACAATATCATCTGCATAATATTTTATATTATTAAATCAATAATTGAGACGACAAAGTTATTAATATTATTATTTGCAATATTGATGCTGTCTAGAAAGTTCTATCAATGAGAGGTTAGGTCATCTAATTGTGCGCCAATAAGGAGAAATCCTTATCGAAAAGCCCCCTCTTTCCTGGGAATGATCTGGTTGTTAAATATTGTGAGTTATAATATTAATGATGAATAAGTTCGTGTTGATTAAAGATGAAATTGATAGTTCCATTGTGTTGGGATTATTAGTGTTAGTGGAAATTAACATTTATTTCGATAATAATTGATGTCTGATAGTTATATTGACCAATCAGGTAATTAATCGGATAAATGAGCAATTAATTGCTATTAATTTACATACTTATAACTATGTGTTCACATATGTGTACTATTGATTCACATGTATGTACTATTAGGGGAGGTGGTGCAAGATTAATAATACTTGCATGACTAAATTAAAAATGGAGGTATAGATGAATGTACTATACTATAATTATTTTTTCACATGTATAGAACTATTGATTCACATGAAAGTACTATTAATTCACATGATGTACTATTAGGCGAGGTGGTGCAAGTTTGATAATACTTGCAGGACTAAATTAAAAATGAAGGAAGAGATGAAGGAATTATACTGTAATATTTCGAGCCCCAAAACTATATTTTCATATAAATAGAAGCTCATTCTTCTTTCATTCTCACCAATTCACTAAGACTCACAAGAGCAATTATAGAGAGAGAAGCTATAGAGAAAAAGAAGAAGAGAAGTCTGCTACCTCAATATTCCAGTATCTAGTCTTCTTTTGAGGTAAGGGATATTATTTATTTCATATTCAAAAGAGATATTATTTTTTTTGGATTCATATGAATATTATTTTCGTTTACTATTCATAAAGAATATTATTTTCGTTAATATTCATAAGGAATATTATCTTCATTTAATATTCGTAAGGAATATTATTTTCGTTCAATAATCGTAAGGAATATTATTTTTGTTCAGTATTCATAAGGAATTATTTTTTATTCCCATACTCTGTAGTATGTGAGTAATATTATTTCGTCTCGTATTCCTGATTATACCCTCATCTTGTTAAAGTATTATTTCTATACTCTGTGAAATTAGTAGAATATCCTTGAAATTTTTGCTTCATCTAGTATCGTTTCACAACGATATTTTCTACACATTCTTGTTAAATTTTAATCGTTTCACGCCGGAGTACTGTCCATGAGTACTATTCATTTAAACGGTACTATTCACAAAAGTAATATTCACAGGTACTATTCACAAAGTACTATTCATGAAGTACTATTCACGGAATACTATTCCTGAAGTACTATTTACGGGGTACTATTCACCCAGACACTATTCACCCGGAGTACTATTCATGACAAAAATTAATTTACTTTCGGTCCAAATCATTTTTGATACAATATCATTCTTAAATTTTACTCCAAAAAGCAGTATCATGTTGGCAATTTGAATATTATTGAATTCTAGATAAATTAAATTATAAATCTTTAAAATTTTATCCTTTGTTTTTTTAATTGAATTCTTATATCATTGTCATCATCCTCATGATTATATTGTGATGAAAGTCATCTTTGGCTTACGTGCATAGATGGACTGTTGATTGGTATGATTATGACTAGGGATCGTTCGGTATAATCATGACCTGTAATGTTACAAATGATGTGGTAAAAGTCCTCATTGGCCTGTAGTGCATTGATGGACAGTTGTTGGTATGATTATGACCAGGGATTATTCGGTATAATTATGACCATTGATGATTACAGGAATATCCTTGGCCGTGGTACAGGGAATATTCGATGATGTGGTTTATTTATTAAAAATTTGAGTCTCAAATTGATAAAGTTGATGAAAATCTTTTAAATCATAGAAGATAGTAGATATCATGCTCTACTTGACTCTTCTAATGGATTGCTTGTTCACCGCAGATTAAACTTGTTGTTTATTATATTCTATCGGTTTAACATTGTTGAAGGCTAACGATAATTTATTCTACATTATCTTAGTCATAATATTTCTTCTTTGAAATGGTTGAGCTCACCCTTTCTTTTCATTGTTCTCTTCAAGAAATGAGAATATAACTGGGGACGAGTCGAGGAAATGGAGTGATGGTCCAGGATAAGTGGCTTTAGTAGTCCTCACTATTCTATGAAATAGTGTGATAATAATTGTAATGAGGACTCCATTGAGTGTGGATATTGTCTAGAAGACAATATTCGTGTTAAAACTCTCAGCTTTTATTTTGTCGTATTTTACACGACAGTTGTATAATTAAGTTTTTATTTGTATTTTGTACCATGTATTTGGCGACTCAAGATGGGTGATGTATACCTATTTTGGGGGCGTCACAGTTAATATCAAAGCTTAGGGATATGATCCTGGTGAGATGTGAGACAAGAACTAGGAGGGAGAGACGGGAATTCCTTCGCTAGTATGACCTACCTAAGTTTATTTGGTATTTAATTGGTCGGTCAGAGTATAGGGATAATATGTGACATGTCAATTAACCTTTGTTTTGTGAAAGTGTTTGAGAATGGCATCTGAAAATGTTGAGATAAGCAATGAAGCACATAAGACCGTTGAGACACCTTTAATCACCAACCAGGTTAATGTGATGGCAGGAAAAGAAGAAATTAGAGATATCTACGTGGTGAGTGAAGAACTAATAGTTGCACCCGAACTAGTCGCAGAGGTAGCAGCTGAGAGTGAGGAAGAAGAGGAACCTGAGGAGTAATTTAGAAGAACTTTATGATCGAAATGTAGAATTACAAAATCGTATTCATGAGTTAGAAGAGCAGGCTGAAGAATGGAAGGCGGTCGTGGAGCAAAGAGATGCAACAATTCAAAATTGTGTTACCCGATGTACGATGCTTGAACAGAAGCACTCTTTGGCAGAGTATAAGATATTAGAGCTGGAATCTGAGAATGTTATGATCAAAGTTCTGATGAAAGAAGAAGCAACTGAACGAATGATCATAGATGATTCATGGGTAAAAGTCGCATGACGCGTTGATATTGTAGAAAAAGACGTCCGATCCAATAAGGCCATAATAGATGAAATGGATTTCGCTTTTTGGACAACAATTAGGAGAATCCAACATCGAGTTCAGAATTACCCTGTGCAGAGCGGTCAACCCCAATTCGATATGGATTGAAGAGTAATGATTCGAATCATGAATCAGGAATGTGATGAAGCAATTAAGGGTGGAATGTACTCTATAACAAAGTTAAGTCCAACTAGAATGGTGACGCCAAAGGATGTTCCAGACAAGTTAAAGCTAATAGTTTAAGTGAGAGCGTTTCTCAAGGAACCCGAACGAATTTATCACGGGTAAGTTAATCATAAACTCTTGCGAAGTTTATACCTTATTCGATACCGGTTCTACCCACTTTTTATTTCACCTAGTTGAGCTCAACGTTTAAATTTGACTCCTGAGAAATTAGACTTTGACTTATTGGTTGAAACTCCGTTAGGAGAAACCTTCGTTACATCCACTGTTCATAAATCTTGTTTGATTCAAATCCATACCTTCACGTTACCTGTCGATCTCATCTCTTTGAAAATACTTGCCTTTGATTTGATTTTAGGAATCGACTAGTTAACTACTCATTATGCTAAAATTGATTATTTTCGTAAGGTTTTTAGCTTTCATATTCCTAACGAAACTATTATACAAATTCAAGCAACCAAACCGCTAAAGTCAATCACTGTTATATCAAGCCATAAAGCTATTCGTTTATTGACAAACGGACATCAAGCTTTCTTAGCCATGTAACAGATTTAAACAAAAATACGTCAGATTTGAATGATATTTCTATTGTTAATAAATTTCCTGACGTATTCCTGAAGACTTCTTATCCTACCCCTAGAGCGTGAAATCAAATTTTGTATTGACCCCAGTACAAAACCCATTTCTAAGACCCTCAAATATTTTTTTCACCCAAAAAGAACGTAACATGCGCCAAAGACGTTGGCTCGAGTTGTTGAAGGTTACGACTATACCATTCAATATCATCATGGAAGAGCGAACGTGGTAGCTAATACGTTGAGTAGAAGATCATATGCGTTTACTAGTGCGATGTTGTTAACACAAAGAATCATTTCATATGACGTATAAATAATAGAAATAGAATTAAAGACTCTAGGAACCCATGTGAAGATAGCGAATATACGAGTAGAACCAACTTTAAATCGATAATGTTAAAACCGCTCAAGCTACAGACCCGAAGCTGATGTATATGAAGAAAAAGGTTTAAGAAGGCGTTATTCTAGAAGCAAGAATCAACGAAGAGAGGAAATCTCAACCCTTAATTTAATTAGGCCCATTTGAAATCCTCGATCGAGTAGGAACTGTGGCCTATAAACTCGTTTTGTTGCCAAGTATGTTGCATGTTCATAACGTTTTTCACGTATCGATGTTACGTAAATATGTGGACGAACCGAACCACATTATTGAATTAGAACTAGACGAGACAACAGAAGATTTAACGTATGAGGAGATACGTGTTAAAATCTTGGATAAGAAGGATCATATTCGACAGTCAAAGGTTATACCTCAAGAGTTAGAATTTAAATAAGGTATCCTCACCTCTTCGGCATACCAGATATGTACGTAAATTTTGAGGGCGAAATTTCATAAGGAGGGGAGATTGTAAGACCCCGAATTTTATGAAATGAAAGTATTCAATTTTCTTATAATTATTATTTTATTTTATAAATGGTTAAATTGATAAAAGGTTAAAGTTAAGGGTGATATGTAAAAATTTTACAAAGTAAGCAAGTTATCATAAAATATTCGATTGGTCGGGGAATATTCGTTTTAACAGGGAATATTCGTACGACGGCACAATCATTGGTGGACCCCACAACGAAAGTATTGTCGTAGTTAGAAAAGGACAGAATTATCTTTTTATAAAAATAACAGCGAAAGTGTTACCGTTAAACATTAAACTACCCAAGAGTAAAAATACGATGAATACGCATGGTTGCATAGTAGCACACAGTATTGATTATTGATGCTTACGTAATAAGTCACTCAGTTATACTCAATTATTGCTACAGTAATTGCTGCATTATATCTCTCATATTATTAATTCAATTATTGTCACAGTATCATCTGCATAATATTTTATATTATTAAATCAATAATTGAGATGACAAAGTTATTCATATTATTATTTATAATATTGACGATGCCTAGAAAGTTCTTCCAATGAGAGGTTAGGTCATCTAATTGCATGCCAATTGGGAGAAATCCTTATCAGAAAGCCCGTTCTTTCCTAGGAATGATCTAGTTGTTAAATATTGTGAGTTATAATGTGACGCCCCCAAAATAGGTATACATCACCTATTCTAAGTCGCCAAATACATGGTACATAATACAAATACAATCTTAAACATACAACATGAGCTGTGAGTTTTAATACAAATATTGTCTTCTAGACAGTATTCAAACTCAAAATAAGACCTCAATAGATTTATTAACACAATATTTCATAGAATAGTGAGGACTACTAATGTTATCCTCTGGACCGTCACTCCGTTCCCCGACTAGTCCCTGCTACGTTATCATTTCCTGAAGAGAACAATGAAAGCAAAAGGGTGAGCTCAACTAGCCCAGTAAAAATATTATGACTAAGATAATGCAGAATAATTTATCATTAGCCTTCAACAGTGTTAAACTGATAAAATATAACAAACATCAAGTTTAACTGCAGCGGAACAAGCAATCTATTAAAAGAGTCAAGTAGAGAATAAAATCTACTATCTTCTATGATTTAAAAGGTTTTTCATCACTTTTATCGCTGAGACTCAGCTTAATAAATAATCCACATCATCCCTGCACTATGGCCAAGGATATTCATTAGTACCACAACCATAAATTATCCATACACTACGTGCCAAGGATATTCGTGTATTCATCAATGGTCATGATCATGCCAACAACTGTCCATCAATGCACTACGGGCCAATGAGGACTTTTACCACATCATTTGTAACATTACGGTCCATGATTATACCGAATAATCCCTAATCATAATCATACCAAGTCCATCTATGCACTACAAAACCCACGAGATGACTTTCAACATAATATAAACATGAGGATGATGACAATAATATAAGAATTCAATAAAACAAGTTCAAGAATTAATTTATCCAGGAACCAATAACGTCCAAATTGTCAACACATATTCTTTGTGTGGAGTAAAATTCAAGAATGCTCGGAAGAATATTTCCATGAAAAGATCTTTGGATGAAGCGCAAATATCAAAGATATTCCACTAATTTTATGGAGTATAAAAGCCAAAACTTTAACCAACTGAGTATAATAACGAATGGAATAACAAAAGAATTCACCAAGCATACGATAGATCGCACAGACAGGTTATTCCAACATAATAATAAATAATGGAACCAGGTCATGCGTAACGCATTGCACGTGACATTCCAATGTAATAATAAATAATGGAACCAGGTCATGCGTAAAAGCACATGCATGAGATATTCTAACGAGAATAATAAATAATGGAACCGAATCAAATGCGTAAAAAGCACATGACGGGATATTCCAACAGAATGATAAAGAATGGAATAATAGAAGAATTTCACCATATATGTAGTACTTCGCACAGACAGGTTATTCTAACATAAAAATAAAGAATGGAATAACAGAAGAATTTCACCAAGTATAGGGTAGTCCGCATATACAGTTTATTCCAACAAAATAATAAAGAATGGAATAACAGAAGTTCTCTTCACGAATACAAAAGAAATAATACCATTTACCTTAGAAGAAACTGGATATAGGAGTAGTGAAGTAGCAGAATACTTTTCTTCTTTCTCTCTATAGTTTCTCTCTCTAGAGTTTCAGTGAATTCGTAAGAAATAATGAAGGAATGAGCTTCTATTTATAGGAGAATGGACTGAATAGTAACTAATTCATGAACGGTCCAGATTGATTTACTTTTAAACGGACGGTCCATATTAATTTACTATGCAGTATTAATAAAATATTCTAATAAAACAAAAACTTTTAAATTAAATATAATATTATATATATATATATAACATGTGCAGAGCAAAAGAAATCACGGGTGGAAACCCCTTGAACTCATCTCATTCTCCCTGTCAATTTTTTCAAACTTAACTTATATATATGCATATATATATAATACATGTAGTACTCCTTCCACCAAAATCCAAAATCAACATATATATATATATATAACCACATGTTGGTTTGAAAAATAAACCACCCGTGAACATGCATTCAAACTTTTCCTACACCAATTTTAAACATGTGCCCCACCTATATATATATATATATATATATAACTTTCTACCGATTATTTTGAAAAATGGGTAAATGGAGGTCCATAAAATAAGCAACATTTACAACAAATACTTCATAAAAAATCCCCTCAATATTTTTAACAACATATATCATCATTATTATAATTCACAATATTAATCGACCGAATCGTTCCTGTGAAAGAGGGGCTTTCCAATAAGAATTTCTCCCTATTGGCGCACAATTAGGTGACAAAACCTCTCCTTGACAGAACTTCTAGACATCGTTAATATTTCAAATAATAATACTAATAACTTTGTCATCTAAATTATTGATTTAATAATATATAAAATATTGACAATAATTGAATCAAATAACGTGAGATACTATGCAGCAATTACTGTAGCAATAATTGAACAAAACTGAGTGACTTCACACGTAAGCATCAATAATCAATATCGTATTGCTACTATGCAACCACGCCAGACATCAGTACTTTTAAAACCGGTGTTTCAACAGCTAACGGTAAAACATCCGCCGTTATTTTTATAAAAGATATTTTTATCGCTTTTCTTAATCCGACAATAATTACATTGTGGGGTCCACTAATGATTGTCTGTCAGATTTAATATTCCCCGTTAAAACGAATATTCCCCGACCAATCGAATATTATATAACAACTTGCGTACTTTACAAAATTTATAAATATTACCCACAACTATAACATTATATCAAATTCATTCCATAATATTCAAAAATTATATTTATAGAAAAATCATCTTTATTCATAAAAGTTGGGGTCTTACAACCTCCCCTTCTTAAGAAATTTTGCCCTCGAAATTAGGGTACGTACCTGGTATGTCGAAGAGGTAAGGATACCTTGATTTCATTTTAGATTCTAACTCCAGGTCATTTCCTCAACATCGTGGTTTCTCCACAAAACTTTGACTTGAGGTATAACCTTGGAATGTAGAATATGCTCCTTCTTATCCAAGATTTTAACAGGAACCACTTCATGCGTTAAATCTTTCGCTATTTCGTCTGGTTCTAACTCAATAATGTGGTTCGGGTCTTCCACATATTTACGTAACATGGATATGTGAAAAACGTTATGAACACGAGACATACTTGGCGGTAAAGCGAGTCTATAGGCCACAGTTCCTACTCGATCAAGGATTAAAAATGGGCCAATGAATTGAGGATTGAGCTTTCCTCTCTTTCCAAATCTTGTAACTACTTTCCATGGAGCAACACGTAACAACACATGATCTCCAATATCGAATTCCACGTCCTTTCGATGAAGATCAGCATAACTCTTTTGTCGATCTTGTGAGGTTTTTATTCGTTGTCAGATCGTTTGAATCTTTTCCATAGTCATACGTACCAACTCTGGTCCCAACAACGTTGCTTCACCCACCTCATCCCAGCATACTGGAGAATGACACTTTCTTCCATACAACGCCTCAAATGGAGCCATGCCAATACTTGCTTGATAACTGTTGTTGTAGGAAAACTCCACCAATGGTAAAAACTTATCCCAACTTCCCTTGAAGTCAAGGACACAAAGTCTTAATAAATCTTCCAGAGTTTGAATAGTCCTCTCTGATTGTCCGTCCGTCTAAGGATGATATGCCGAACTAAATCGTAAATCTGTGCCCATAGCTTTTTGCAAACTAACCCAAAATCATGAAGTGAATCTTGGGTCTCGATCAGAAACTATGGATACTGGCATACCATACAGTCTTATAATCTCGTTTATGTACATACGAGAAAGACGTTCAAGTGTATAAGTTTCTCGTATTGGTAAGAAATGAGCAGACTTGGTTAATCTATCAACAATGACCCAAATTGCATCTATGCCTTGAGAAACCTGGGGAAGACCAGTAACGAAATCCATGGTAATGTGCTCCCACTCCCATTCTGGAATTTCAAGTGGTTGCAATGGACCTTTTGGTACTTGATGCTCCACCTTGATTTGTTGACAAGTTAATACCTTGAGATAAACTCTGCTATCTCCCTCTTCATATTGCTCCACTAAAATGTATGTTGAAGATCATGATACATTTTGGTACTCCCAGGATGGATTGTAAATGGTGTGTTGTGCGCCTCCATCATGATTTTATACTTTAAATCAGGGTCGTTAGGAACACAAAGTCTGGAGTTGAATCTAAGTATTCCTTCTTCATCGATTCTTGCTTCCGACATAGCACCTTCTTGCACTTTCTTCCTCATACGCATCAGCTCCAGGTCTGTAGTTTGAGTAGCTTTAACTTTATCGATTAAAGTCGATTCTACTCGTATATTCTCCATCATCACATAGGTCCCTATAGTCTTTAACTCTATCTCCATCCTTTGTAAGTCATACAAAATGGGCCTTTGAATTGACAATATTGCACTTGTACTCACATATGATCTTCTACTCAATACGTCAGCTACTACGTTTATTTTTCCAGGGTGGTATTGGATGGTATGAACATAATCTTTCAATAGTTCAAGCCAACGTCGTTGTCTCATGTTGAGTTCCTTTTGAGTAAAGAAATATTTGAAGCTTTTATGATCCGTAAAGATCTCCACTTTCTCCCCATACAAGTAATGCCTCCAAATTTTAAGTGCGAAGACAATAGCTGCCAACTCTAGATCATGAGTAGGATAATTCCTCTTATATTCTTTGAGTTTTCGAGAGGCATAGGCTATAACTTTCCCATGTTGCATGAGAACAAATCCTAACCCTTTGCCCGAAGCATCATCAGAGATGACAAATCCTCCGAGTCGATGGTATTATCGAGCGTAATCTTTGAAATGAGTCTCCTCTTGAGTTCTTGAAAACTCTTCTCACATTCCTTGCTCCTACCGAATTTTGTATCTTTTTGAGTCAGCTGAGTTAGTGGAGTAGCAATTCGAGAAAATCCTTCCACGAAACTCCGATAATAACCAGCTAAATCGAGAAAGCTACGTACTTCGGTTACTGATTTAGGTTGCTCCCAACTTTGAATTGCTTCAGTCTTTGCTGAGTTAACAGATATTCCATGACTTGATACTACGTGCCCAAGGAATGCTATTTCCTCAAGCCAAAACTCGCATTTCTTCAACTTGGAATAAAGCTTGTTTTCACGAAGCTTTTGGAGTATCAGCCTCAAGTGCTGCTCATGATCTTCACGGATTTTGGAATATATGAGGATGTCATCAATAAAGACGACCACAAAGTGATCCAAATATTCCTTGAATACTCGGTTCATCATATCCATGAAGGCAGCAGGAGCATTAGTCAATCCAAAGGACATGACTAGGAATTCATTATGCTGTCTGGGGAGTTCGAAAGTCGTCTTTGGAATGTCATCGATTCTAAACTTCAATTGGTGATATCCGGAACGAAGATCAATCTTTGAAAAGAATTTGGCTCCTTGCAACTGGTCAAACAGGTCATCAATACGTGGCAATGAGTACCTATTTTTGATGGTGACATGATTCAACTCCCGATAATCAATACAAAGTCGCATACTCTCATCTTTCTTCTTCATGAATAGAACAGGAGCATCCCAAGGAGAAGTACTAGGACAAATAAAGCCAATGTCTAACAATTCCTGTAGTTGGGTCTTTAACTCCCGAAGTTCAATAAGAACCATTCGATATGGGGCTTTGGAAATGGGTTTTGTACCAGGTTCAATGTCAATACAAAATTCAATTTCACGCTCTGGGGGTAGGCCAGGAAGTTCTTCAGGGAATACGTCAAAAAATTTATTAACAATAGAAATATCATTCAAAACTGACGTATTTTTGTTTAGATCCGTGACATGAGCTAAGAAAGCTTGACATCCGTTTTTTAATAAACGACTAGCTTTATGGCTTGAGATGACAGTGATTGATTTTAATGGTTTGGTTGCTTAAATTCGCATAATAGGTTGGTTAGCAATATGAAAGCTAACAACCTTACAAAAACAATCAATTTTTGCATTATGAGTAGTTAACCAATCAATCCCTAGAATCACATCAAATGCAAGTATTTTTAAAGAAATAAGATCGACAGGTAACGTGCGGGTGCTGATTTGAACTAAACAGGACTTATAAACAGTGGATGTAATGAAGGTTTCTCCCAACAGAGTTTCAACAGATAAGTCAAAGTCTAATTTCTCCAAGGTCCAATTTAAACGTTGAGCGCAAGTAGGAAAAATAAAAGAATGGGTAGAACCGGTATCAAATAAGGTATAGACTTCGCTAGAGTTTGTGATAAGCTTACCCATGATGACCTCGTTCGGGTTCCTTGCTTTCTGGGAGGTCACGATAAACGCTGTCACTTGCACTACTGACTTTGACTTTTTGGAATGACCTTTGTGTCTCCATCCTAGCTGAACTTGTCTTCGGTGAATAACAAAATCAGGCTAGGTGACCTTCTCTTCCACAATTATAACATACTTTGGATGGCATCCCGCAGTTTGGACTGATGTGTCCCTCCCATTCGCATTTGAAGCATATGATAGGTGGTCCTTCTCCTTCCTTAACAACGGGTGTTGGTACTGACGTCTTTCCATCATTATTGAATATCCTCTTCTTGAAATGTCCATTCTTATTGTTTTGGCCCTGATTACCACCGAAGTGGTTACCATTTCTGGCCTGTTGATTCCCTCCACGCTTGTTGTCACCGCTTCGATGACTGCTCTCATTAGTATTATCATTTTGCTGGCTGCTCTCTTTTGGTTGGGTTGACTCATTATCGCGCTCTAATAACTGAGCCCTATTAACAACATCTGAATACAAACACAGTTTATGAGAGATAAAATATTGACGTATCTTGGGTTTCAAACCTCTTAGAAACATTCGCGTCATTCTCTCCTCATTATCAACCAAATGGGACGCAAACCAGGACAACTCGACAAACTTGGCTTCTACTGCGACACGGTCATGTTGTTTTGCTCCAGCTTTATGAACTCTACCTCTTTCATGTGACGAATACTTTTGGGAAAGTACTTGTTGTTGAACAATTCTTGGAACTTCTCCCAAGTCATCTTCAGTGCGGCAGGTTGAGTACGCTTTACAGATTCCCACCAGTAATCTGCCTCTGCTTGCAACATGAAGGTGGCAAAGGGAACCTTTTGCTCCTCAGAGCATCCCAAGACATCAAATATCTTGCAGATCTTCTTTATCCATGTCTCCGCCTTAAGTGGTTTTGGCTCTCCAAAAAACTCTTGTGGTCCCAGTTCCTTAAACTGCTTGGCGGTGACCGTCCGAGATCTTCTTTGTTCAGTGTTGTTGTTTGCCTGAGGATTATCGCCTTCCTGATGCACATTATCCTGATTATTGATCTGTGGAAACTCAACGGTCTCCTGTGCTTCATTGATATTCTCAACATTCTCGGATGTCATTTTCAAATACTACCACAAAACAAGGGTTAATTAACATATTACATATTATCCCTATACTCTAACCGACCAATTAAATATCAAATAAACTTAAGTATGTCATACTAGCAAATGAATTCCCCATCTCTCCCCTCCTAGTTCTTGTCTCACATCTCAGCCAGGGATCATATCCCTAAGCTTTGATACCAACTGTGACGCCCCCAAAAAAGGTATACATCACCTATTCTGAGTCACCAAATACATGGTATAGAATACAAATACAATCTTAAACATACAACATGAGCTGTGAGTTTTAATACAAATATTGTCTTCTAGACAGTATTCAAAATCAAAATAAGTCCTCAATACATTTATTAACATACTATTTCATAGAATAGTGAGGACTATAAATGTTATCCTCTGGACCGTCACTCCGTTCCCCGACTAGTCCCTGTTATGTTCTCATTTTCTGAAGAGAACAATGAAAGCAAAAGGGTGAGCTTAACTAGCCCAGTAAGAAATATTATGACTAAGATAATGCAGAATAATTTATCATTAGCCTTCAACAGTGTTAAACTGATAAAATATAACAAACATCAAGTTTAACTGCAGTGGAACAAGCAATCTATTAAAAGAGTCAAGTAGAGAATAAAATCTACTATCTTCTATGATTTAAAAGGTTTTTAATCACTTTTATCACTGAGACTCAGCTTAATAAATAATCCACATCATCACTGCACTATGGCCAAGGATATTCATTAGTACCACAACCATAAATTATCCATGCACTATGGGCCAAGGATATTCGTGTATTCATCAATGGTCATGATCATGCCAACAACTGTCCATCAATGCACTACGGGCCAATGAGAACTTTTACCACATCATTTGTAACATTACGGTCATGATTATACCGAATAATCCCTAGTCATAATCATACCAAGTCCATCTATGCACTATAGGCCACAGATGACTTTCAACATAATATAGACATGAGGATGATGACAATGATATAAGAATTAAATAAAACAAGTTCAAGAATTAGTTTATTCAGGAACCAATAACGTCCAAATTGTCAACATGATACTTCTTTGTGGAGTAAAATTCAAGAATGCTTAGAAGAATATTTTCATGAAAAGATACTGTATGAAGCGCAAATATCAAAGATATTCCACTAATTTCATGGAGTATAAAAGCCAAAACTTTAACCAACTGAGTATAATAACGAATGGAATAACAAAAGAATTCACCAAGCATGCGATAGATCGCATGCAGACGGAGTTATTCAATGAATAATAAATAATGGAACGGTCGTCACGCGTAACGCATTGCATGTGGATATTCCAACAGAATAATAAATAATGGAACCAGTCATGCTTAAAGCACGATGACGTGGATATTCTAACGAGAATAATAAATAATGGAACCAGTCATGCGTAAAAGCACAGCATGGATGTTCCAAATGAATGATAAAGAATGGAATAATAGAAGAATTTCACCATATATGCGAAGATTGCATAGACAAAAGTTATTCCAACATAAAAATAAAGAACGGAATAACAGAAGAATTTCACCAAGTATAGGGTAGTCCGCGTATACAGGTTATTCCAATAGAATAATAAAGAATGGAATAACAGAAGTTCTCTTCACGAATACAAAAGAAATAATACTCCTTACCTTAGAAGAAACTGGATATAAGAGTAGTGAAGTAACAGAATACTTTTCTTCTTTTTCTCTATAGTTTCTCTCTCTAGAGTTTCAAAGAATTAAATAAGAAATAATGAAGGAATGAGCTTCTATTTATAGGAGAATGGACTGAATAGTAACTAATTCATGAACGGTCCAGATTGATTTACTTTTAAACGGACGGTCCATATTAATTTACTATGCAGTATTAATAAAATATTCTAATAAAACAAAAAACTTTTAAATAAAATAAAATATTATATATATATATATATATATATATATATATATATATATATATATATATATACCATGTGCAGAAAGAAAAGAAATCACGGGTGGAAACCCCGTGAACTCATCTCATTCTCCCTGCCAATTTTTTCAAACTTAACTTATATATATGCATATATATATAATACATGTAGTACTCCTTCCACCAAAATTCAAAATCAACCTATATATATATATATATATATATAACCACATGTTGGTTTGAAAAATAAACCACCCGTGAACATGCATTCAAACTTTTCCTCCACCAATTTTAAACATGTGCCCCACTTATTATTATATATATATATATAACTTTCTACCGATTATTTTGAAAAAAAGGTAAATGGAGGTCCATAAAATAAGCAACATTTACAAAAAATACTTCATAAAAAATCCCCTCATATTTTTAACAACATATATCATCATTATTATAATTCACAATACTAATCGACCAGGTCGTTCCCAGGAAAGAGGGGGCTTTCCAATAAGAATTTATCCCTATTGGCGCGCAATTAGGTGACAAAACCTCTCCTTGACAGAACTTCTAGACATCGTTAATATTGCAAATAATAATATTAATAAGTTTGTCATCTCAATTATTGATTTAATAATATATAAAATATTGACAATAATTGAATCAAATAACGTGAGATACTATGCAGCAATTACTATAGCAATAATTGAACAAAACTGAGTGACTTCTCACTAAGCATCAATAATCAATATCGTGTGCTACTATGCAACCACGCGTATTACTGTACTTTTAACACCGGGTGTTTCAACAGTTAACGGTAAAACATCTGCCATTATTTTTATAAAATGATATTTTTATCGTTTTCTTAATCCGACAATAATTCTGTTGTGGGGTCCACCAATGATTGTCTTGGTCGCATTTAATATTCCTGTTAAAACGAATATTTCCCACCAATCGAATATTATATAACAACTTGCGTACTTTGCAAAATTTATAAATATTACCCACAACTATAACATTATATCAAATTCATTCCATAATATTCAAAAATGATATTTATAGAAAAATCATCTTTATTCATAAAAGTTGGGGTCTTACATATAATATTAATGATGAATAAGTTCGTGGTAATTAAAGATGAAATTGATAGTTCCATTGTGTTGGGATTATTAGTGTTAGTGGAAATCGACATTTATTTCTATAATAATTAATGTTTGGAAGTTATATTGACCAATCGGGTAATTAATCGGATAAATGAGCAATTAATTGCTATTAATTCACATGCTTATAACTATGTGTTCACATGTGTGTACTACTGATTCACATGTATGTACGATTAGGGGAGGTGGTGCAAGATTAATAATACTTGCATGACTAAATTAAAAATGGAGGTATAGATGAATGTACTATACTATAATTATTTTTTCACATGTATAGAACTATTGATTCACATGAATGTACTATTAATTCACATGATGTACTATTAGGGGAGGTGGTGCAAGTTTGATAATACTTGCAGGACTAAATTAAAAATGAAGGAAAAGATGAAGGTATTATACTGTAATATTTTGAGCCCCAAAACCTGCAATTATCAAAACTATATTTTCCTATAAATAGAAGCTCATTCTTCTTTCATTCTCACCAATTCACTAAGACTCACAAGAGCAATTATAGAGAGAGAAGCTATAGAGAAAAAGAAGAAGAGAAGTCTGCTACCTCAATATTCCAGTATCTAGTCTTCTTCTGAGGTAAGCGGTATTATTTATTTCATATTCAGAAGAGATATTATTTTTTTGTATTCATATGAATATTATTTTTGTTCAATATTCATAAAGTATATTATTTTCGTTCAATATTCATAAGGAATATTATCTTTGTTTAATATTAGTAAGGAATATTATTTTCGTTCAATAGTCGTAAGGGATATTATTTTTGTTCAGTATTCATAAGGAATAATATTTTCTTCCATACTCTGTAGTATGTGAGTCCTTGAAATTTGCGCTTCATCTAGTATCGTTTCACAAGGATATTTTTGGCACATTCTTGTTAAATTTTAATCTTTTCATGCCGGAGTACTGTCCATGAGTACTATTCATTTATACGGTACTATTAACAAAAATACTATTCACGGGTACTATTCATAAAGTACTATTCATGAAATACTATTCACGAGTACTATTCATACAGTACTATTTACGAGATACTATTCCTGAAGTACTATTCACAGGATACTATTTACCCGGGCACTATTCACCCGGAGTACTCTTCATGACAAAAATTAATTTATTTTCGATCCAAATCATTTTTGATATAATATCATTCTTTAATTTTACTCCACAAAGCAGTATCATGTTGGCAATTTGAATATTATTGAATTCTGGATAAATTAAATTATAAATCTTTAAAAATTTATCCTTTATTTTTTTTAATTGAATTCTTATATCATTGTCATCATCCTCATGCTTATATTGTGATGAAAGTCATCTTTAGCTTACGTGCATAGATGGACTGTTGATTGGTATGATTATGACTAGGGATCGTTCGATATAATCATGACCCGTAATGTTACAAATGATATGGTAAAAGTCCTTATTGGCTAGTAGTGCATTGATGGACAGTTGTTGGTATGATTATGACCAGGGATTATTCGGTATAATCATGACCATTGAAGATTACATGAATATCCTTGATCGTGGTGCAGGGATGATTCGATGATGTGTTTTATTTATTAAGTTAAGTCTCAACGATAAAGTTGATGAAAATGTTTTTAAATCATAGAAGATAGTAGATATCATGCTCTACTTGACTCTTCTAATGGATTGCTTGTTCCGCTGCAGTTAAACTTTTTGTCTATTATATTCTATCAGTTTAACATTGTTGAAGGCTAACGATAATTTATTCTGCATTATCTTAGTCATAATATTTCTTATCGGGCTAGTTGAGCTCACCCTTTTGTTTCATTGTTCTCTTCAGGAAATGAGAATATAGCTGAGACGAGTCGGGGAATGGGGTGATGGTCCAGGATAAGTGGTTTTAGTAGTCCTCACTATTCTATGAAATAGTGTGATAATAATTGTAATGAGGACTCCATTGAGTGTGGATATTGTCTAGAAGACAATATTCGTGCTAAAACTCTCAGCTTTTATTTTGTCGTATTTTACACGACAGTTGTATAATTAAGTTTTTATTTATATTCTGTACCATGTATTTGGCAACTCAAGATGGGTGATGTATACTTATTTTGGGGGTGTCACATTTAGCCTTCAACAATGATAAATCAGATAAAATATAATGGACAACAAGTTTTAGATCAACAACTGCAGCGGAAATAGCAATCCATTAGAAGAGTCAAATAGAGCATGATGTCTACTATCTTCTATGATTTAAAAGTTCATCATCAATATTTTATCCCTGTAACACCAATCAATAATTATTTCAAACCAACAAATTATATATGCAATATGGGCCAAAGATATTCGTTTGTATCACCAGTGGTCATGATTATGCCAAACACCTATCCATTTATGCACTACGGGAAAGAGCACGTTCACCACAAACATTTATCTGTAACATTAAGTTCATGATTATACCAATACACAATTCCTTGTTATAATCATACCAATCAACAGTCCATCCTTACACTATGGGTCAAAGATGACTTTCACCACAATATAAGCATGAGGATGATGACAATGATATAAAGAATTAATCAAGTGAGATTAAGGATAAATATTAGAGATTTATAATTTAATTTATCAAGAGTTCAAGAATGTCCAAATTGTCAACATGATCACCAATTGTGGAGTAAAATTCAAGAATGATGTTTAAGATTCATATTTCAAAGTTAATTTGGACAAAGAAAAAAAACTAAATTTTGTCGTGAATAGTAATCCGGCATGAATAGTACCTCGGATGAATAGTACTCTAGTATGAATAGTACCTCGGATGAATAGTACTCCAGTATGAATAGTACTCCGGATGATTAGTACCTCAAAATGAAAAGATTAAAATTTAATAAGAAAGTTCAGACCAATATTTCAGTGAAATGATATTAGATGAAGCGCAAACCTCAGGAAATTTCTAATCATTTCAGGAATTATAGAAGCAATAATTACCATAGTAAGTGTAAATTTAGGAATATGAAATGAAATAATATCACTTACATAATATGAAGTATGAAAGAAAATGATATCCCTTACGAGTATTGAAAGAAAATAACATCATTTACCTTAGTAGAAAACTAGATTTGACTGGTATAACGGATATTATCCTGAGAAAATCTTGCACTATAAGCTACCCTCAAAGTATTCTTATATTCAAAAGAAATACTCACAATATTGAAGTAGGAACACTTATGTTTTTGGTGTTTTAGGATGAAGGGTTACCTCTCCTTTTATAGTGTAACCTCGAAGGAAAAATCAAATGAACTTGCCTAACTTTATGACACCCCCAAAATAGGTATACATAACTCATCTTGGATCGCCAGAAAATACACTACTGACAACTCCATTTATACAACTGTTGAACTGTCGTGCAGAGTACGAAAACACATAAGCTGTGAGTTTTAATACAAATATATGTAACTCTTATGGTGCCTCGACCATAACACCTTACAATGGTACTTCACATAAAAGTACAGTCAATAACTGTTTTAGAAATTAAAATCTTTGGAAAATACTCAAGGAAACCTTCGTACATCGAAGGCCATGCATCTAAGTTATGATAGATATCATATGACTCGAGAATTATCCTTGGTTGACCCAATAGACCCCAAAGAAAAATGAGAAGATTACTATCATGTTCTTTCCGATGGTGAGTCTTCTCTTGACATATAATTATCTCCATTGTCTCCAATTGAGAATTATACTTCAACCAAACTCTAAGATTATATAGGTAGTGCTCATAGATATAATCAGCAAGTGCATGTGCACAACCTTGTCTTATGATAACACAAAGTCATCTGTCATTAGACATCTTGTATGATAGTGGCAAAAATGCCCTTCCAAAGTTGGGTTCACCTCACCCTATTCGGTTCACCAAAATTAATGGTTAAAATGACGTATAAAATACGACACACTTATTTATAATTCTTAATAAAATTATTTCCATACTGTTTTAAGGGAAACCTCAACATCTATAGACCATCGTTCTATTCCCTTATTACCCCGCTCGACCCAGCTACACTTTTATTACCTGAAAGGAATTGTGAAGCAAAAGGGTGAGCACAACTAGCCCATTAAAGAATATTATGACTAAAGATAATTAACTTATCAATAGCCTTCGTCAGTGATAAATCAGAGATTTAGAACATATGGTAGATGATAAAACTTTTTAACCATAGTTGCAGCAGAACGAGCAATCCATTAGAAGAGTCAAATAGACCATAAAGTTTATTATCTTCTCCATGTTAAAAGTCCACCAACAATGTTTTATCCATGTAACATCAATCAACAGTTCATGTCCAAAATTATGTGAATAACTCATAATCATAATTGTGGTTCTAAATTCCTCTTCGCACCCAGGACGAAGATAATTTTCATCACGTGTCTTTACCTGAAACATCAAAGATCATGGTTATATGTAGCGCCCCCAAATCTGGGTCCTAAATCACCACGAATCTGGTACACTAGTTCTAACTATTGCGGAAGATATAAACATAAATTATTTATAAATTAAACATTATACACTGTGGCGACCCCAAATCCAGGTACTTGAAACCCGAACTCGGTTCTCCACGATACCATTTCTTTAAGCTGAATAATACTAAATAATAACACATTCGAACTTAATTTACATACATCAAAGTTTACTTCCCCAGGTACGTGACCTTCAAATACATTCCTTACAATACCTGACAATAGATTACATTGTCTTACTAACTATAACCATTAACTCATAATATAAACTCATTCAACAGACTTTCCTTTCCCTTTGTTAGGTTCACGAGCCTTCAGTTGCTCATACATAACTCGAAAACATTTAATTTAAGCAAGGATGAGCATTTGAGTGCCCAAAGAAGTAATAGCAATTATATATATAAGCTAAAAAGAATATAAGTATTCTCTTTACATAACACTTCAACAACGAATCAAAAGTTGTGAAGTAATCTATCTTGATAAAAGATTCACATAACAACTCTCTTTCAATTTCTTGAAATTAGGCTCCACCCATGAATAGGGTTTAAGAAACATACTATGAACATGTTTTTTTTTTTTCAAAAGGTTTAGCGTAAATTCATCCATAAAAATCCGTCATAACTTACTGAACACGGAGGGTGATCACCCAGTTGTACCTGTATTGATCAATACTACATAACTTGAACGAAATTCATCGCTCACCCTTTGTCATAACGTAAGCGCATAAAAATTTTACCATTATCGGGATGTTCATACATGCACGTTCCAAACCCGAAGGTTTTAATCTTGCTCAACAATAATATGTAATTCAACATATATGTATACGGGTAATTGACAAAGGTATATCAACATGTGAATAAATGCCATGATTATCCAAGTGGGGACACTTGTATAACCATTTAGAAATCAACTTAATGTAATATATATCCGAGCTAACATGTTGATAATCAAAGCGCATATAATGCATGTACGGAATATAATAATTACAAACTTCTTACTCATGTCCATTGCATAAAGGAAATGCAAAGGTAAGATACTTTTTGATTAATTCAATTACAACTCTCAACTTAGGTTTTATCTCTTTATCACAACCTATCAATAATCGGATCATTCGCTCGATTAGAATAATATATCATAACACATAGTCTTTGCATCTATTACAATTATTGACATAGTCTAATCACGCCATCACATAATCGCAGTGATCATACTTTTAGTTCATAATCTATACTTTTATACATTTTTCAAATATCTCATCCATGCTCTTACAGTAGCCTTTTCTTTCTATTATAGAATTCCGGCGGTTGTGGCGTCTGCAAGCGACTTTTATCGGAATAAATCTTGAGTCTAAGACTCTTATCCTATACCTCAACATCTAAATATCGGACATTTTACTTTTAATCATTTTCGAATTTTCCGAGAATTGAAAAATTTAAAATAATTCAAATCATCACTCAAGGGCTTATAGTGATATAAGCATTACTATGGGCGCTTTCATCAAATCTGGACTTCATAACCTGGGTTCTCTGATCAAATTTCTTTTGGCCTTCATTATAACTTTCAAACATCGGAATCATAATTAAATGACTTAAACATTAAACAATTCCATTATCAATAATTAATTTATATTAAACTATTAATGAAACCATTGCCAAAATATAAAAAGTTATTTATAATAACTCAAACTATTTTTAAAACATTTATATTACCCTTAAATGATTTTTAAAACAATTAAAATCATTTTTAAATAATTACCATTAATATTTAAATATTAATGTACTATTTATCCAAATATTAAAAGTCATTAATTATAACTTAAAATATTTTTAAATCCTTAATATCCTCTTTAAATGATTTTAAATAAATAAAACCATTTTTAAACTATTTATTTAATAATAATTATTAAATAAACTAAATATCATTAATATTATCTTAATATCATTAATATTAAATTATTAATGAAATTATCCTTTAAATATTAAAAGTTATATTTTATAACTTAAAATATTTTTAAATACCTTAATTTCATTTAAAATGATTTTTATAATATTAAAATCATTTTTAAACTAAATTATTTAATATAATCATTAAATAACTTTAATATCATTAATATATAATTAATTAATGAAATTCATCACAAAATATTAAAAGTCATGGAAAATAACTCAAAATATTTTCTTATACCATAAAATAATTTTTCATGGTTTTTCATGAATTAAAACTATTTTTAAATCATTTATTTAATATTATAATTAAATAAATAAATACCTTTATATTTCAAAATATTAAATATTTATGAAATATACTCAAAATAATTAAAACTATTTTTCGACTTTTTAAATAATTTTTCATAATTTATTTGGTATTTTAATAATTAAAACTAATTTTTCTAATTTTTAAATTAATTTTCTAAAATCGTAAATTAAAATAATTAAAATCGTCAAGCTAAAGGCCCCTATAGTTGACAGGCACTGTCATATAGGTGTTCTTGAGCCTACCTGAGATCTTCATAAGGCGTAACCGAGGGGCTTTCTTTGACCGTGAATAACTCTCTCATCTTAATGAATTTGGACAATCTATAAATTGGATCTTGTAGAGGAAATGCAAGACTACAAGATCCAACAAACATAACCTCTAAACAAACATCAGATCTGGGATAAATCAGCCATCAAAGTAGCTACCAAAGTTGTTCTTCACGAAGAACAGTTCGAGGTGCCTACTTTGGACCTCTATAACTTGATGATCGTGTAACTTTTATGTGATCTATCAATTCCAGTGTGTAGACAACATGTAGGACTACAACTATAACACTTAACATCATCATAAAAATAAGAAATAAAGCATCTAAAGTATGGTCAAACCTTGTCAGAAAAATTAACACTTGTAAAATTCTGGGCCGCCCAGAATTTTCTGGTCAATGCCGGTCAACCCACTTTCACCTTAAATAACTCTTAATCCGTAATATATATGGACCTTATTCTTTTTAGAGATTAAATACCACATAACAAGCTACACATATCAACCTTTAGAACACAAAACACATTAAAGATAACAGAGATATAAGGCCTGACATTTTCCAAAATAATATTTTCTGGACACTTGGAATATTTTCTGGGTTTGAAGAACAGCCGGTCAATGCCGGTCAACCCACTTTGACCGCTTATAAATCCCGATATACAATAGATATAGACCTGATTCCTTTTGGAGATTAAAGACCACATATCAGGCTACATATAACAACTTTTAAACAACAAAACTCATGATCGACCAAAGATTTATAGCCTCTGACATTTGGTGAAAAATAACAGAATTCGGTTTTTCCAACTTGTTTAAATCTTCAAATTCGTGCACTTTGATGTTATGGGTTCATGATTTTACAACCCATAACATTAATAGACTCCCTATTACACTACTTTAAATAATCAATTGCATCAATTAACATCGAATCGAAGGATTTCAAAATTAGGGAATTTCATACCTTTTCTAGCTTCGATTTTTGATTTTTTTGGCTTTGATGCTTCTGATTTGTTGTTTGTGATGGCTGGGCTTTGATTAGGAGCTTATGGGCAAGATAATTTCGTTGGTAGGAGCTTGAGAGAGTAAAGCTAGGTGTTTGCTATAATTTTAGTGTACAAATGAGTTTAATCTCTCCCTAATTTATAGAATTGATTGAATCAATCAATGTAAGGGCTGATAATTGATGGTGTAATGACATAGAAGCATAAGTAAATTCTAGAATATGGTAGGTGGCCAGATTTTGTAAGATTCCACCAATAATGCAACTAATAATACACTAATAAACCAAAAAGGGTAAAATAGTCATTTCCATTCTAATAATTGGTTTCTTCCTTTAATAATGCACAAGGGTAGTTTAGACTTCTCATGTCTACCATGAAGGGCATTATAGACATTATCCATAATCATTAGGGTTTATCACTTTAGATTTTAAAATTCCATAAATAATATAACTAATAATACACTAAAAGGGTATTTTGGTAATTTCATATATAATTTCATGGGCATTTTTGTACATAGCAATTAAATGTAATATTTAATCACTAGATGGTAATTCTTATTATTTACCAATTACTTTTCATCCTTTGGTAAATTAAAACATTTATACATTAACATCGTAATTAAACCCGGATAATTTTAATTTAGGGTTTTGATTAAAAAATTAGGGTTTTCTAATTAGGGTTTCTTAACGCCATCAATTAGGGTTTCTAATTGACCATTAGGGTTCTCTAATTATCTCGTGTATGTTCTAACACGTCATTTCGATCTCTAACTTCAACCGGAATTAAGGTTATAATAATTAGAGTTTGTCCTAATTATCGCCGTAAAAATAATAGTAATTAGGGTTTTCTTCTAATTACCGACATTCGTATACACAAAGAACTTCATATACATATCACTACTCGGTCATATCTCGTGAATCGAAGTTTAATAATTAGGGTTTCACAAAGACGGTAATATGCTATGCACCTAATTGATCGTCATCAAGCTTCAATATTATCTCGTCACACACATACATTACATAATTATTGTCTTTGTAAAATCATTATAACAATAATATAATATTATTATTCTCATCTCTTGATCACAATCCCAATTCGGGGTTTGGATCTCATATCGACTTCTCTTTCTTACACAACATCAAGAATCAAGTTAAAATAATTAACTTAAATATTCTGAACAAATCATATAATAAAATATTTATTATATAATTCCAATTATCACTTCATATATTATTTCCAATCATGTTATCATGGAAAATAATTAATAAAATATTTACTCTATGTAAATTAATTACCATAAAATATAATTTATAGTAATTAATAATTCCAAAATTATTTCTAATTTTAAAGAAATAAATATATTCGTATTTATCGCTCACTTATTCTCGTCATTAAATAAAAAAAAATTATACGCAAATTTTCTTATTTATTTTATTTAGGAAATCTCGGGTTATTACATACACTATCCCCAAGGTCGAGTAACCATAACTTATACACAATTCCATATCTTATCTAACATACAATGTTATTATAAAAACTACTATTACAAATCTAGCTGCACACATAGTCCCAAGCTGAACTTGGCTTTAATTTTTCCTTCTATCCAACGTATTCTCCTTAATCTGCAATGTTTATCATGATATAGCAAGGGTGAGCAATAAGTTTGCCCAGCAAGTTTAAGTTCAATAAACTAAGGATATATCATAATGAAAAGATTTTGAATAATAGCTGGCTAACATTCAACAATATATTTGTGAACTAGCATGGACAAATTTTCATAACTGAACCAATCAATGAACATAAACATATCAGTTATATCTTGACCGAATGGTAATGAAAGTGATCAGCCTTTCATACCTGATGAACTCATACAAAATGCATATAGTGCGATTCAACAAATCATAGACATGGTATAATCAACAATGATTAACCATAAGTGTATATTTGAATAATTATAACTCAGGGTTGAGTTAGAGAGAATTTGCTCAATAAAAGTATAGTTCAAGGAAACTTGCCTGCACCGTTGATTACTGTTACGAAATATAACTTAGCTTTATCTGAAGACCTAATATAGATAATACCGATCTCCAAATATTAGAATAATATCATCACAGTATAAAATAACCTAAACACATTACCACATAATCCTATCAGTCTATACAGCACATAAGACCTAGCATTAAGTCAAACTATTGCAGTCTGAGTTGAGTTCGGTACTATTATTACATCCCGATGGCCTATTCGGATAATTATCAAGTATAAGTTCAATTAAACTCTGCCTAAACACTTAACAATTATCTTAGATAAATAAATTATCAATCAAAATAATTTTCATAGGCCCATAATAATTTTCAGATAATTATTACTATTTATCATGATTTTTTTAATCATTAATATCATATTTATATGATTTAAATACCGCTTAGTACTATTATCACTAATATTTATTTAATATTAAATATTAATGAAATCCTTAACATAATATTATAATATATTTATAATATCTCAAAGTATTTTAATACTATATTATCACCATTAAATGATTTTAAATTAATTAAAACCATTATTAATTAATTGCCATTAATATTAAATATTAATGTATTTCATGACAAAATATCAAAAGTTGTATTTTATAACTTAAAATATTTTTATAACACTTAAATCATTTTCATATAATTTTGAAAGCATTAATTCTATTTTTCCATAATTTATTTAATACATTTATTAAATAATTTAATTACCATTAATAATACTTTATTAATGAAATTCATCACAAAATATTAAAAGTCATTAAAATAACTTAAAATATTTTCTAACACCATAATATAATTTTTCATGATTTTTCAAGTATAAAAATCATTTTTGAATAATTTATTTAATATTATAATTAAATAAATTAAATACCTTTTATATTCCAAAATATTAAATATTTATGAAATATACTCAAAATAATTAAAAACTAATTTTTAGGCTTTAAAATAATTTTTAGGAATTTATTATGTATTTTTAATAATTAAAAACTATTTAATACTAATTATTTAATAAAAATACTAATTTTGTAATTAATATGTCGCTAAAGGGCCCTATAGCGACGAAACTGTCTCTATAGGTGTCCTTGAGTTGTTCTTCATCAAACCCAGAAACCCATGTCAGACACCAAGGTGGTAGGTTTGATTGTAATTAGATCTATGATCCTAATGTTTTATTGGTTGTAATTTGTTTTCAAGTTATAGTACTTACGTAATACTACAATAGAATACCAAGATCATGGCCATACAACAACATATCAGCAAGATCTAAGCTTGCAAAGTTACTGTCAGAGGCTTGCTGGGTTTTCTGGGTTACACAGAAACCTAAACAACTTCGAGTGACCACTTTGTGACTCAAAAATCTTAGGGTTCTGGTTATTTGTCTTGTGTTCTAATACTTCAAACATGTAGTTCGCATACCAAGGAACATATATGTAACACTAAATTAGTCAAACCACATAACAGGTAATAGATCAAGACCGGTCAAAGAGTAGGCCAGGAACTGTTCTTGGTGAATTCTAGGTTTTCCAGAAATTCATCCGGACAGTTGGTCAACGCTTGTTTGACCACTGATTACTTTGATCCTATGCAAGATATGTTTGTTCTAAGGACTTTAGTGTGTAGTATACATACCGGTCTATAATATTTAACCAACAAGATAACCAAAACAACAAATCACAACAAGATATAGCGCCTGCAAAACGTTGTCAGACCCTTTCTGGGTTTTTTGAAGATTTTCTTGGTTTTCTAGAAACGGTTTTTGTGCTTGGTCAACGTACTTTGACCATTAATAACTTTTAATCTATACATGATCTGGGCTTGATTCAAGTTCCAGATCAAAGACCTTACAACATACTACAAGTAAAAACATTTAAACAACCAAAACTATAAACAAGTAAAGATCTATAGGGTCTGACATTCGGTTGTCAGACCACATTTTTCCAATTTCCATATTTTTGAAATCTTGAATTTCAAGCATCTAGTTAATATGGATCTGGGATCTAGCAACCTAGATCACTAAATGACACCCTCTAGTACCAATCTAAACAACAACTAACATAAAATCACATGATTTACGAAATCTAGGGTTTAACCCTAATGTTATACTATAAGAACCCGAATTTTCAGAACATATTAAAATACGAAACTACAAATGGATTTTTACCCGACATGCGGTAATCCACGTAGACAGATCATTTTCACAATTTAATAAAAAATGAATACGAAGGGGCATTCACCATGTATGCGGTAGTCCGCGTAGATAGGTTATTCTAACATAATAATAAAGAATGGAATAACAGAAGAATTTCACTATGCATGCGGTATTTCGCATAGACAGGTTATTCTAACATAATAATAAAGAATGGAATAACAGAAGAATTTAACCATACATGCGGTAGTTCGCATAGACAGGTTATTCCAACATAATAATAAAGAATGGAATAACAGAAGAATTTCACCATGCATGCGGTAGTTCGCATAGACAGGTTATTCCAACATAATAATAAAGAATTGAATAATAGAAGAATTTCACCATACATGCGGTAGTTCGCATAGACAGGTTATTCCAACATAATAATAAAGAATGGAATAACAACCCTTACGAGTATTGAAAGAAAATAACTCTCTTCATAAATACAAAAGAAATAATACCCCTTACCTCAGAAGAAGACTGGATACTGGAATAGTGAAGTAGCAGAATACTCTTCTTCTTTCTCTCTATAGCTTCTCTCTCTATAATTGCTCTTGTGAGTCTTCGTGAATTGGTGAGAATGAAAGAAGAATGAGCTTCTATTTATAGGAAAACATAGTTTTGATAATTGCACGTTTTGGGGCTCAAAATATTACAGTATAATGCATTCATCTTTTCCTTTATTTTTAATTTAGTCCTGCAGGTATTATCAAACATGCACCAGCTCCCCTAATAGTACGTCATGTGAATCAATAGTACATACATGTGAACAAATAGTTCTTTACATGTGAAAAAAATAGTTACATTCTTCATCTATACCTCTATTTTTAATTTAGTCATGCAAGTATTATCAATCTTGCACCACCTCCCCTAATAGTACATGCATGTAAATCAATAGTACACACATGTGAACAAATAGTTATAAGCATGTGAATTAATAGCAATTAATTGCTCATTTATCCGATTAATTACCCGATTAGTCAATATAACCTCCAGACGTCAATTATTATCGAAATAAATATCGATTTTCACTAACACTAACAATCCCAACACAATGGAAATATTTTTATCAACAATTTCATTTTTGAAATTTCAAAGTTTGAATTTTTTCTAGAAAAGTCAACTATTGACTTTTTGACCAAAAAGTCAATCCCAGTAAATTTTGTGTTTATAGTCTATCTTTACTAATTTCATCGTTCCGGACTCAAATATCACGTCCGCGTCTCCAAATTCAACTCCGAACTCAAATTCAATTTTTAATAACATTCATCATTAATATTATAACTCACAATATTAACAACGGATCATTCCCGAGAAAAGAGGGGTTTTAGATAAGGATTTCTCCCTTATTGGCGTGCAATTAGATGACTAACCTCTCCTTGTGAACTTCTAGACATAATCATATTGCAAATAATAATATGAATAACTTTGTCGTCTCAATTATTGATTTAATAATATAATATATTATGCGAGATAATCTTGTGACAATAATTGAATCAATAATATGAGAGATATTATGCGAAGAATTCTTCGTAGCATTAATTATGTATAACTGAGTGACTTCTCACGTAAGCATCAATAATCAATATCGTGTGCTACTACGCAACCACGCGTATTACTATACTTTTACCACCGATTATTTTATGACAACTTGCTTACTTTGCAAAATTTTCACATATCACCCTTAACTTTAACCTTTTATCAATTTAACCATTTACTAAATAAAATAATAATTATAAGAAATTGAATACTTTCATTTCATAAATTTCAGGATCTCACAAACTTTGCCT
This sequence comes from Panax ginseng, assembly GCA_020205605.1. Lineage (NCBI taxonomy): Eukaryota > Viridiplantae > Streptophyta > Magnoliopsida > Apiales > Araliaceae > Panax > Panax ginseng. Next base: position 32,343,397 of record CM035133.1, read on the forward strand.
AACTTTTCTCTTTCTCCACCTAAGTTTCTTTCTTTCTTTGCCTAGCCTTCATTTCTTATTGGTTGAGGGCCCAAACCTTTAGCAAATATGGTTTGTAAGAGAAGTATTCCACCCATTTAAAAAGGAGAAGTGCAGGGAATTATTTTGAAAAAGGAATTCCAATTCAAATCGCTAACATCCACCCCATTTTATCACATGTTTATATATTATAATAATATTACTATTTAAATAATTATAATTTATAAAATTATAATAATATATTTGAATGAATATTTTATCGGAGGAGATAATTATAATTCCATAGAAAAATATGCCAAACTTTCAACAAATATCTCATGTTAAATTCTTCCATTTATAAAATTGAACCAATATTTACCATTAATTATCATATTTTTATTCATCAATTATTATTCATAATTAATATTGCAGAATCACAATATTGACAACCAGGTCGTTTCCAGAAAAGAAGGAGTTTTCTAATAAGAATTTTTGATAAAATGTCGATTTGCATAATTATTGATTGGTGTTACAGGGGATATAATATTGATGATGGACCCTTAAATCATAGAAGATAGTAGACATCATTCTCTACCTGACTCTTTTAATGGATTATTTGTTTCGCTGCAGTTGTTGATCTAAAACTTATTGTCCATTATATTTCATCTAATTTATTATTATTAAAGGTTAAAGATAATTTATTCCTTATTATCTTAGTCATAATATTCTTTACTGGGCTATTTGAGCTCACCCTTTTCCTTTTTGTTCCATTGTTCTTCTTAAGAAATGAAAGTGTAGCTGGGACTAGTCGGGGAGTGGAGTAATGGTCCGAGATAGTTACTATAGAAGTCTTCACTATGTTGTGAAATAGTGTGATAATAACTGTAATGGTGACTTAATTTGAGTTTGGATATTGTCGTATTATGTATGGTGCAATGTTTATATTAAAACTCACAGTTTGTGTGGTCGTATTTTGCACGATAATTTAATAGTTGTAAATAGGAAAGTTTGTATTTGAATTCTATAGTATGTATTTTAGCGACTCAAAATGGGTTGTGTGGACCTATTTCAGGGGTGTCACAGATTTAGGGTTAATATAGAAGATGGAGGAGTGGTGAAGGGGAAGAGCCCTTTTGAGAGGTAGAATTTGCCAAGTTTCTACATGGAATTGGATTGATAATTCTACTAGACTTGGGATTTCTTTATATTGAGATTTATTTCCAAATTGGATTCTATTTCTTTATGGAAACTAGTTGAGATTTGTAATTCCTTTTAGGATTTTTAATTTCTAGTTCTCATAGGATTTAGGGTTATGTCTAGCACTATAAATAGATGTAATATTTAGAGTTTTATGTAAGACCCCAACTTTTATGAATAAAGATTAATTTTTCTCGAAATATATTTTTGAATATTATGGTGTGGATTTGATATACTATTATAGTTGTGGATAATATTTATAAATTTTGCAAAGTAAGCAAGTTGTTAAAAAATATTCGATTGATAGGGGAATATTCATTTTAACAGGGAATATTTGTACGTCGGCATAATCATTGGTGGACCTCACAAACGGAATTATTGTCAGAGTTAGAAAACGACAAAATTATCTTTTTATAAAAATAACGGCGAAAGTTTTACCGTTAAACTGTTGAAATACCCTATTGGTAAAAAACGATGTAATATGTGTGGTTGATAGTAGCACACCAGTATTGATTATTCATGCTTACGTGAGAAGTCACTCAGTTATACTCAATTATTGCTACAGTAATTATTGCATAATATCTCTCATATTATTGATTCAATTATTATCACAGTATCATCTGCGTAATATTTTATATTATTAAATCAATAATTGAGACGACAAAGTTATTCATATTATCATTTGCAATATTGACGATGTCTAGAAAGTTCTGTCAATGAGAGGTTTGGTCACCTAATTGCGCGCCAATAGGGAGAAATCCTTATCGGAAAGCCCCCTCTTTCCTGAGAATGATCTGGTTGTTAAATATTGTGAGTTATAATATGAATGATGAATAAGTTTGTATTGATTAAAGATGAAATTGATATTTTCATTGTGTTGGAATTATTAGTGTTAGTGGAAATCGACATTTATTTCGATAATAATTAACTTCTGGAGGTTATATTGACCAATCGGGCAATTAATCGGATAAATGAGCAATTAATTGCTATTAGTTCACATGTAAATTATTGTTGGTTCACATGAATGGAACTATTGATTCACATGCATGAACTATTGATTCACATGCATGTACTATTAGGGGAGATGGTGCAAGTTTGATAATACTTGTAGGACTAAATTAAAAATGGAGGAAAAGATGAAGGTACTATATTGTAATAATTCGAGCCCCAAAACGTGCAATTATCAAAACTATGTTTTCCTATAAATAGAAGTTCATTCTTCTTTCATTCTCACCAATTCACTAAGACTCACAAGAGCAATTATAGAGAGAGGCTATAGATGTAAGGAAGAAGAGTATTCTACTACTTCACTATTCCAAAGATCCAAATTTTCTTCAAGGTAAGGGATATTAATTTTGTTCTGTATTCGTAAGAAATAATATTTTCTTCCATACTCTGTAGTATGTGAGTAATATTATTTCGTTTTGTATTCATAATTCTACACTCATTCTGTTAAAGTATTGCTTCTATACTTTGTGAAATTAGTAGAATATCCTTGAAATTTGCGCTTCATCTAGTATCGTTTCACAAGGATATTTTCTGAACATTCTTGTTAAATTTTAAGCTTTTTATGTCGGAGTACTGTTCACGAAATACTATTCATAAAGTATTATTCATGGGGTACTATTCACAAAGTACTATTCATGAGAAACTATTCACAGAGTACTATTCCCGAAGTACTATTCTCAAATACTATTCACTCGGGTACTATTCACCCGGGTACTATTCATGACAAAAATTGATTTCTTTTCTGTCCAAATTATTTTTGATACAATATTATTCTTGAATTTTACTCCACAAAGCAATATCATGTTGACAATATGGACATTATTGAATTTTGGATAAATTAAATTGTTAAAGTCTTTAATAATTATCCTTTGCTTTCATTTAATTGAATTCTTATATCATTGTCATCATCTTCATGTTTATATTATGATGAAAGTCATATGTGGCCGTAGTGCATAGATGGACTTGGTATGATTATGACCAGGGATTATTCGGTATAATCATGACCGTAATGTTACAAATGATGTGGTAAAAGTTCTCATTGGCCCATAGTGCATTGATGGACAGTGGTTGGCATGATCATGACCATTGGTGAAAACACGAATATCCTTGGCCCGTAGTGAATGGATAATTTGTGGTTGTGATACTAATGAATATCCTTGGCCGTAGTGCAGGGATGATTCGATGATGTGGATTATTTATTAAGCTGAGTCTCAGCGATAAAATTGATGATAAACTTTTTAAATCATAGAAGATAGTAGATATCATGATCTACTTGACTCTTCTAATGGATTATTTGTTTCACTGCAGTTAAACTTGATGTTTATTATATTTTATTAGTTTAACATTGTTGAAGGCTAACGATAATTTATTCTGCATTATCTTAGTCATAATATTTCTTACTGGGCTAGTTGAGCTCACCCTTTTGCTTTCATTGTTCTCTTCATGAAATGAGAACGTAGCCGGGACTAGTCGGGGAATGGAGTGACGGTCCGAGATGGTTGTTTTAGTAGTCCTCACCATTTAGTGTGATAATAAATGTAATGAGGATTGAATTTGAGTTTGGATATTGTCTAGAAGACAATATTCCTGTTAAAACTCTCAGCTATGTTTTGTCGTATTTTACATTACAGTTGTATAATTAAGATTGTATTTGTATTCTGTATCATGTATTTGGAAACTCAAGATGTGTGATGTATATCTATTTTGGGAGTGTCACATTTTATTCATTCTATCATCTACTACTATCTCTCATCTACAACATTGGATTGCAGACTTGGAGTAATATCATCCAAGTTAACTCTCAATTAAGTAAGAGTTGAGTTAGTGAGTTTTACAATCAATTGAAAATTACTTACATCATCATTGGACGTGCCTTGAACAAATTTAAATAAACCATATTTTAGTAAAACAATACACAAAACTTGTCTTGTTACGAATACTACAGAATCAAAGAAAGAGGAAGAGGAATAGAAAGTGAAAATATGTAGATATCGACGGAAGCGACAATCTGTATATGGGTTTTGATGAGGACATGGCATGCGTGGACTCAAACAAGACTAAAGGGACATGGGGATCAAGCAAGGCTAGAACAAAGAGGTTCAAACAAGGTCTCAATGGATTGATCCAAGATGTTTGGGCTGAAGCTAATGCAAGAAAATCCAAAGAGGAGGCAAAAGAGCACGAGACATTAATTTGGGTCAATTTAATACAAGCCCAATTTTAATCTTCTTAATAAAGTCAACATATTTTTTGTGTAAAGGAGGTTATTTAATTATGTGGGCTGCAAAGTTATTGATTCACGTGGGCCATATTTTCAAAGTTATCAGACTTCACATTCAAGTAGGCAACATTAATATTGATGAAGCAACATGTTCAACCTATTTGTTTTGGGTGGCCCACGTCACATTTTTTTAGTAGTACATCATCAAGCTGATGGACCATATCAGTTTTAGTAGTACACGGATTTTGGCTTATAAAGGCAATGGCTTGACAGCTTGCACGCGTTCAAGAAATCCTATGCGGCAAAGAATTTTTATTTGGATTTTTAATTATAATTCTATTATAATTAGGATTTCTTTTCCAAATTGATTTCTATTTCCTTATAGAAATTAGGGTTATAGTTTATAAATTCCTATTAGAATTTGGATTGTTTTAAGTAGTATAAATAGAGGTTCAAGTTGATGTAATCAAACACATTATTCATTATTCAATATATTTGTGAGGTTATTCACTACTTTTGGTTCTTTGAAGAATTTCTAAGTATTTTTTCTTAGTTATTTCTTTGAGATTCAATTTGACTTATCATAGAACAATTCATAGTTGTGTGTGGCGTCTTCTACCGCATCAATTGTCGATTATACCGAGATTACCGCTTCAATATAAGCGAGGGGTCAAGGTGTCGTTGGTGTCCATTCAACGCAAAATTCCAAACGCAAGCAAGTGTACCAAGATTACCGTGTACATATAGGCGAGGGGTTAAGGTGTTGCAAGAAATTCACCCAACAACCGTCTTTAGAACGACGAAGTCGGCGACGACCTCACGCAAGTGGCGTCTTAGTGGAGTCTATCATTTGGTATCAAAGCTAAGCCTTTCTAGAAAGTTGCTTATCTTTAATTTTCTGTCAAAATATATATTGTAAAATATATATATATATATATATATAGAGAGAAAAAAATATAGAAAAAAAAAGAATTTTTTTTTTCATATTCTATTTCATTGTGCTAACCAAATTTGTAGCACACCATCAAATCATCAAACTCAAACAAAGATTTCATACCATTCCATCATCATCAATTCTGAAACGGAGCTACAATTTACAAATCTAAAGCATACAAGAGGAGTACAAGGCAATCGATCGGTGATTTTGTGGTATTCTGATAGTTACACAATCTATATTTTTGTTTCGTGATAAGTAATTTTGAATTGATTAGTAAAACCAAGAATTTTGTTAGGGAATTTAATAAGAACCTATTAGAGAGAATATTTGAGGTAAAAGGCTTAGTGGTGAGATTAATCGAGGGTAAAAGCCAATTTATTGAGAGTATACACGAGTGAACCATTGATTCGAAATGAAACACGTAAAGGGAGTGGTGAGGAAACTATTTTCTACTAACCCTTATTTTGCGGAAATATGTCTTTCTCAAGGATAAAGGAACTTATGAGGACCAACCTCAACAAATTTGAATTGAAATTCGGATGGAGGCCATGCATAAAGAATGGGATCAAGATTGAGAAAGACTATGGAGCAAATGCAAGAACAATTAGAAGAGATGAGGGTGTCTATAGTTGAGCTATCCCAAAACACTCATGGGATGCAAAACAAGACGAGGACACAACAAACTGACGCAAGAAAGGAAGACCCTTACGGTGAGGACAATAGTGCAGCGGAAGATCGTGAATCTAATTTTCGACATCAAAGACACGGAGGTGCTAGGGAAAGAAGAGGTCAGGACGGAGAAGATGGCAATTTGGATAACATAAAAATGAAGATTCCAGCTTTCCAAGGCACGGGTGATCCTAAGGCTTATTTAGATTGGGTAACCAAGATGGAGCGAATATTTGACTGTCACAACTATTCAGTCCTTAAGAAAGTCAAACTGGCCGTTACGGAGTTTTCTGGATATGCATTGATATGGTGGGATCAGTTGATAGCTAATCGGAGAAGGTGTGAAGAGCGGCCGATTATAACTTGGGAGGAGATGAAACCTATCATGAAAAAGAGGTTTGTACCAGCATACTATCAACGAGAGATCATTCGTAGTTTACAAACTCTTAAACATGTAAGTCGGAGTGTGGATGAATATTATAGGGAGATGGAGATGTTGAAGGATCGGGCTAATGTGATTGAGGATAATGAAACAGCGATGGCTAGGTTCTCGACAGGACTGAACTGGGAGATTGCAGACTTGGTTGAACGACAACATTATTTGGAGTTAGAAGAACTGGTACATATGGCTACTAAGATAGAGAAACAACTCAAGAGGCGAGGAGGACAACGAGGAAAATCTAATGCTAGTTCATCATGGAGACCTAATTTGGCAAAGAGAGAGGAAAAGACAGCTGCGTTCAAACCAAAGGCGGAACCTAAGCAAGGATCGACTAGCCGAGAAACACAAGGTAAAACTGAACAACCTTCTTTTGGTCATAATCGGGATATTATATGCTTTAAGTGTCAAGGCAGGGGACATATTTCTAGTCAATGTTCAAATCAGAGGAGAATGATGTTGCTTGACAATGGAGATGTGGAGACCGAGGGGGAGAAGAGCGACACTGATTCTATGCCACCATTAGAGGAGATAGGTGAGGATGCGATACATGGTGAAATTCTGGTTACAAGCACTTAGTATGCAGGTTAAGGAGGAGAGCAGTGAACAGCGGGAAAATCTATTCCATACTCGATGTCTTGTGAATGGGAAAATCTGTTGCGTAGTCATAGATGTTGTGAACTGGGAGATTGCAGACTTGGTTGAACGACAACATTATTTGGAGTTAGAAGAACTAGTACATATGGCTACTAAGATAGAGAAATAACTCAAGAGGCGAGGAGGACAACGAGGAAAATCTAATGCTAGTTCATCATGGAGACCTAATTTGGCAAAGCGAGAGGAAAAGATAGCTGCATTCAAACCAAAGGCGGAACCTAAGCAAAGATCGACTAGCAGAGAAACACAAGGTAAAACTGAACAACCTTCTTTTGGTCGTAATCGGGATATTGTATGCTTTAAGTGTCATGGCAGGGGACATATTTCTAGTCAATGTCCAAATCAAAGGAGAATGTTGTTGCTTGACAATGGAGATGTGGAGACCGAGGGGGAGGAGAGCGACACTGATTCTATGCCACCATTAGAGGAGATAGGTGAGGATGCGATACATGGTGAAATTCTGGTTACAAGAAGAGCACTTAGTGACGCAGGGTTAAGGAGGAGAGCGATGAGCAATGGGAAAATCTATTCCATACTCGATGTCTTGTGAATGGGAAAATCATTGCGTGAGTCATAGATGGAGGCAATTTGTATAAATGTGGCAAGCACTACGATGGTGGAGAAATTGGGGTTACCTACTACCAAACATCCGCAATGTAAGTATCGCTTTGCGAAAGTTGGCTCAATGATAATGCAGACAATAAAGTAACAAAATAGGTTTTAGTTCCATTTGCTATTGGTCGATATATTAATGAGGTATTGTGTGATGTGGTGCCCATGCAGGCAGGACATATATTGTTGGGTAGACCATGGCAGTTTGATAGGAGGGTTCAACATGACGGGTTTACCAACGTATATTCATTCATTCACGAAAAGAAGAAGATCTCCTTGCGTCCTTTGTAACCACAACAAGTACATGAAGATCAAATTCATTTGCAGAAAGATTATGTACAAAGAAAAGAAAAATCAAGAAGAAAAAAAGAGAGAAAAAGAAAGATGAGAGAAAAATAAATATACTAGCAAAAAAGAGTGATGTGAGAAGAGCTTTAATTTCTAAACAGCCTATGATTTTACTTCGGTATAAAGAGGCGCTTTTGAATACTAACGCTAATGATTCTTTGGCTAGTGTTGTTTCATCTCTCTTACAGGAATTCAAAGATGTATTTCCCGGGAAGCTTCCTCATGGACTACCACCTATTCGGGGAATTGAGCATCAAATTGATTTTGTTCCCGGTGTGACGATTCCAAACCGTCCAGCGTACATATCCTTGTCATAAATAGGATAGTTCAAAGCTGCCCCACTCAACTTTTCACTGAAATACGCCACTGGTTTCCCTTCTTGCATCAACACAACTACAATCTCTAAACTTGAAGCATCACACTCAATCTCAAAAGTTTAGCAAAGTTAGGCAAAATAAGTAAATGAGCATTTGTCAATTTATCCTTTATCAAGTTAAATGCTTTTTCCTATTCATCACCCCACTTAAAGCCCACGCTTTTCTTGATGACCTCGATCAATGGTGCTGTAATCTCACTAAAATTCTGAACAAAGCGTCGGTAGAAACTTGCAAGTCCATGAAAGTTTCGCAATTAACTCACATTTGTTGGACTCAGCCAATCTCGGATTGCACGGATTTTCTCCTCATCAACTTGGACTCCTTGTGAACTCACAACAAACCCAAGAAAAACAATTTTATCCGAACAAAATGTGCACTTTTCCATGTTAGCAAATAACTTTTCTTTCCTAAGTACATTTAAAACAGATTTTACATATAATGCATGCACTTCTAAGTTTTTGCTATAAATCAAGATATCATCAAAATAAACTACGACAAATTTTTCAATGCATGGACGCAAAACATAGTTCATTAATCTCATGAAAGTGTTGGGTATTAGTTAAACCAAAAGGTAATACTAACCACTCATAAAGACCATATTTAGTTTTAAAAGTTGTTTTTCATTCATCGCCCTCTTGCATTCTAATTAGATGATAACCACTTTTTAAATCAATTTTTGAAAATATGCAAGACCCATGCAATCCATCTAACAGGTCATCTAAACGAGGAATGGGATGTCGATATTTTACCGTAATGTTATTTACTACTCGACAATCGATGAACATCCGTCATTTTCCATCCTTTTTAGGCACTAAAATCACCGGAACTGCACACGGACTCATACTTTCTCTTACAAACACTTTTCCCATCAGTTCGTCAACCTGTCTTTATAACTCCTTCGTCTCCTATGGATTACTCTGATATGCCGGACGGTTTGGAATGGTCGCACCGAGAACAAAGTCAATTTGATGTTCTATTCCCCGAATTAGTGGTAGTCCTTGAGGAAGCTCCTTGGGAAATACATCTTTGAATTCCTGTAAAAGAGATGAGACAACACTAGGCAAAGAATCATTAGCGTTAGTAAAAAGCGCCTCTTTATACCGAAGTAAAATCATCGGGTATTTAGAAACCAAAGCTCTTCGCACATCACTCTTTTTTGCCAATATATTTGTTTTTCTCTCATCTTTCTTTTTCTCTCTTATTTTTTTCCTCTTCACTCTCTTTTCTTTGTACATTATTTTTCGGCAGATTAATTTGGTCGTCATGCACCTGTTGTGGTGACATAGGACGCAAAGTGATTTTCTTCTTGTCGTGAACAAAGGAATATATTTTGGTAAACCCATCATGTTTAACCCTCCTATCAAACTGCCATGGTTTACTCAATAACATATGCCCAGCCTGCATAGGCACCACATCACATAATATCTCATCAACATACCGACCAATAGTAAATGGAACTAACACCTGTTTGGTTACCTTAATGTCTGCATTATCATTGAGCGATTGCAAACAATACGGCTGTGGATGTTTGGTGGTAGTCATCCCCAATTTCTCCACCATCGTAGTGTTTGCCACATTTGTACAGTTGCCTCCATCTATAACTACACAACATATTTTTTCATTCACAAGACATCGGGTTTGAAATAAATTTTTCCACTGTTCACTGCTCTCCTCCTTAACCTGCGTACTAAGTACTCTCCTCGTAACTAGAATTTCACCATGTATTGCATCCTGATCTATCTCCTTTAATGGTGGCATAGAATCAGTGTCACTCTCTTCCCCTTAGTTTTCACCTCTCCATTGTCAAGCAACAATATTTTCCTCTAATTTGGACATTGGCTAGAAATATATCCCCTGCCTTGACACTTGAAACATACAATATCCCGATTACGCCCAAACGAAGATTGTTCATTTTTACCTTGTATCTCTCTGCTAGTCGAGCCTTGCTTAGGTTCCACCTTTGGTTTGATCACAGCTGATTTTTCCTCTCGCTTTCCGATATTAGGTTTCCATGATGAACTAGCATTAGAATGAGCTCGTTGTCCTCCTCTCCTCTTGAGTTGTTTCTCTATCTTAATGGCCATATGGACCAGTTCTCCTAACTCCAAATAATGTCGTCGTTCAACCAAGTCCGCAGTCTCCCAATTCAATCCTGTCGAGAACCTAGCCATCGTTGTTTCATTATCCTCGACCAAATTAGCCCGATACTTCAACATTTCTATCTCCCTGTAATAATCATCCACACTCCGACTTCCTTGTTTTAGAGTTTGCAAACTACGAATGATCTCCCGTTGATAGTATGTTGGTATAAACCTCTTTTTCATGGTAGTTTTCATTTCTGCCCAAGTTGTAATCAGTCGCTTATCACACCTCCTTCAATTAGTTGTCAACTGACCCCACCATATCAATTCATATCCAAAAAACTCAATAACGGCCAGCTTGACTTTCTTAAGGTCTGAATAGTTGTGACAATCAAAGATCCGCTCCATCTTGGTTATCCAATTCAAATATGCCTCAGGATCACCCGTGCCTTGGAAAGCTGGAATTTTCATTTTTATGTTATCCAAATTGTCATCTTCTCTTTCCCTAGCACCCCTGTGTCTTCGATGTAGGAAATTAGATTCACAATCTTCCCCTGTACTGTCATCACCGTAAGGATCTTCCTTCCTTGCATCAGTTTGTTGTGTTCTCTCCTTGTTGTGTGTCCCATGAGTGTTTTGAAATAGCTCAGCTATAAACACCCTCACCTGATTTAATTGTTCATGCATTCGCTCCATAGCCCTTTCCAATCTTAAATCCCATTCTTTATTCATGGCTTCCATCTTGAATTTCAATTCAGCCGTCGAGCGTTGTTCCTCAAAAGTCCATTTGTCTTTAGAGCTAGACATCTATCCTGCAAAATAAGGGTTAGTAGAAAACAGTTTCCTCACCACTCTCTTTCGTTTCACTCGAATCAATGATTCACTCGTGTATTCACTCAATAAATTGGCTTTTACTTTCGATTATTCTCACTACTGAGCCTTTTACCTCTAAATATTCTCTCTAATAGGTTCTTGAATTCCCCTAGCAAAATTCTTGATTTTACTAATCAATTCAAAAGTAACTTATCACGAAATAAAATAGTGAAGGTAGGAATCCTTACAATAGCATGCAATCGACAAAAAATGAAAATTTTTCTATACCTTGAAACGCTTAGCTCGTCCTCTCGTCACGGGTCCAACTGGAACTTGCACCGGGTCTGATCCACGACCTCCATTTGAATCCAAGCTAGTCATGACCTCATCACTTATTCTGCAACTATTGTGATGTTTGTCATATCATTCTTTGTATCACACACCATGGATATTTAAATTTTAAGGTTTGGTTACCAGTTGAATACCATGAAAGCAACAAGATCACTTTAATTTCATATTATGGGATCGGAGTTAGTATTCTTATAAAATATATATAAGGTTTTAGAAGTCTTGATGAAATAAAATTATATTCTCTTTTTGTATAATGTTTGAACTGACTTACGATGTTCTGCTTGTTATTAAATTGCAGAAAAAAAAGAAGCTTGAGACTGATTCTAGCAACAGGTACCATACATACTGAACTATATGCATGCAGTATATGATAATGTATACTTCCTCTATTCCATATTAGAGATACATTTTCTTTTTTTATCTGTTTTAAAATTTGAAATACATTTTTATTTTTAGACAATGTTACATGGACTCTTCATTTTGCCCTGAAATACTCATGTTCGACACTAGGCACTCTGACAAGAGTACGAGTGTTGTACACTTTATTTTAGTGTAAAATATTGGAAAACTTGAGTAGTGAACATGTTAGACTCTTCAAAGTACCCGTGTCCAACGGAACACTCCATCCGAGTCTATAGAACTTAGTTTTTAGAATATAAAGTGACATGAAGTTCTTAACATATCATTACTTTTATTCTTAGTTGATTGAGCACATATCATGCCACCAGTAATGTATTTCTAACTAATGTTCAGCATAAGTTTTTTACAAATGTATCTCATTTTGGAACGAGGGAGTAGATAAAATCTTGACAACTGCATTTTTTCCTTTCTTTAGCCTTACCTGAAGCCATGTTCATCCTTATAATTTGCTCAGTCATCTTTATTATCAGGAGAAATAATTTTCCTACATATTAAGGGCACTGCGTAAAGAAATCTGTAACTATTGCTCATTGTAAATAAATTCTCTCTAAATATATTTCCCAAAATATGACTCTACTCTAAGCATGGGATACCAAACAAACAAGCCATCATTCATTTGAGTGCATACTGAGTCGCTTCAAGGTCACTTGATCTGTAATCTGATTCCAATGATTACAGGCATTCCAGTTGGTTGTGTGGTGATTATCACAGCAGTCCTATTATGCTGCTTCTGGAGTAAATGCTCATCTAACTCTATTATGCTCCTGAAAGATAATAGAATAGATCATGAAAAAGTTGAGGCCTTCATAAAGAAGTATGGATCTCTTGCCCCAAAAAGATACAGATATCTAGAAATCAAGAAAATGGCAAATTCCTTTAAATATAAACTAGGTCAAGGAGGCTATGGCGATGTATACAAAGGTAAGTTACTCGATGGTCGAGACGTGGCAGTGAAGATTTTGAATACATTGAAAGGTGATGGAGAAGAGTTTCTTAATGAGGTTGAAAGCATTAGCAGGACATCCCATGTTAACATTGTCACTCTTCTCGGTTTTTGCTTTGAAAGTTCCAAAAGAGCTCTAATATATGAGTTCATGCCTAATGGCTCACTATATAAGTTCATACCGAACGAAAAGTCCTCAACAGTAAGTCAACTAGGGTGGCAAACATTTTACGAAATTGCACTTGGCATTGCTCGTGGATTGGAATATTTACATCGGGGATGCAACACACGAATTCTGCACTTTGACATAAAGCCTCATAACATTCTTCTAGATGAAGATTTTCACCCAAAGATATCCGATTTTGGGCTTGCTAAACTATGCTTTGGAAAAGATAGTGTCATATCAATGATGGGTATGAGAGGGACTCCAGGTTATATTGCTCCAGAAGTATTTTCAAGAAATTTTGGAGGGGTATCTCACAAGTCAGATGTTTATAGCTATGGAATGATGATTTTGGAAATGGTTGGAGGGAAAAAGAAAATCAATGAAGGAGGTGATCGTAGCAGCGAAGAATATTTTCCAGAATGGATATACAATCGCCTTGAGCTAAATGTTGACTTTGGACTAAATGGTATCTCGAATGAGGTAGAAAATGAAAGTATAAGAAAGATGATAATAGTTGGGTTGTGGTGCATACAAACTGATCCCTCAAACCGGCCATCAATGAAGAGGGTGCTGGAAATGCTAGAAGGAAGCCTGGAATCCTTGAAAATCCCACCCAGGCCGTTCTTAAATTCTATCCCAGAACCTCTAGCAGCTGATTATTCAACCACATAGATAAGGTAATATCCTGGTGTTCATTATAAATCTCAAATTATCAATTGCAGAATTTGTTGAAATAAAAAACTTAATATTTGTTCATTGTTCTGATACTTCAAACTTAATTTTACATTATATATATGGTAATTAAACTATGTAGTTACTTTACCATATTTAATTTATGTATCTACGACATGCATAATAGTAAGTGCTTTGCTAGATACCATCTATTTTGGAATGGATCAGAGGAGTATTAATCTTTTTTGAGTATATCAATTTTTCCTTACAAAGTTTATCTGAAGCTAGTAGCTTGACATATCAATTATCCACTACAAAATGCAACATTATTTTGTGTTATCACTTAGCTCTTGATAATTAGGATTTTGGGAAATGAAAAATGGTAAAATAGCCAAATAAATTTATTTTATCATTAGTTAAGAAAGCATATTCCTCATGCATGTATTAAAATTCTATAAAATATTTGGTAATTTGGAGAGCAAATGATGTAGGACAAGATTTGGAGAAAAATCGATAAAATAAAGGAAATTAACTCGGTTGAGGGTCCACAAATCTAGGTGTAGGCATTTTTTTTTCGGTATTTTCGATTTTTTGGTTAATCGAACCGGTTCGAACCAACCGGTTTGAGACAAAACGAAACCAATTCGGCATCGGTACAAGTAACCGGTATACACCAGTTATTTGGTACCAGGTTCGAGAAGGTATTTTGGATGTTCGACCCATACCGTACCAAATCGGTTGTATCGGTTGAATTGAATAAATCCTTTATTTCCCTAATTGTAAGCCTTCCATTTATTCCCAAATCGAGTCCACTGTGCTACTCTATCTTGACTCTCCAGTCTCGTCTCCACTGCTGCTCATCGACAGATCGACTCTCCAGTCTCGTCTCCACTTCTCATCGATAGATCGACTCTCTAGTCTCGTCGATCTCTCTAATATCCATCTTCTTTCTCAATCACAAACATGAATCAATCGTTACGCTGCTTCTTCTTTTTTAGGTAGTTAACACTTAGAATATTTGATTAATTGATTCTTTCCTTCACTCTTCTTTAAATATTTCTTGAATTAAGTTTGTTTTTATTTCTAGGGTTTGTTTTGTTCTCATAATTGGAAATCTTTTGGGGTTAATTAATTGTTTATTTGTGAATTAATTGTTTGTTCACTGTTTTTCCGAAAATGTAATTTTGGTTTCTTAACACCACTTGGATTTGATTTTGAATTGCATATGCTATAGAGCATGTTCTGAAACTTGGGTTTGAACATATCTTTATGTTTGTAATGCCTTAATTCATATGTATACCTCATGTAATGATTTACGTTTTGCTTGGGATATGTTTGACAAAATGTCTGACAGAGACTTAGTTTCCTGGCATTCATTAATTTATGGGTATAGCCAGTGTAATAGATTTGAGGAGGTTTTGAGTATTTTTAATGCCATGTGAGCGGCAAATGTCAAGGCTGCTATACCAATTCAAACTAAACACATTTCATCATTACTGCTAATGGAGAGATTATTATCTTATGCCTTAAATCTTAGATTCTTCTGTCAATCTCTAAAAATGTGCTATATTCTCATCTTTATCTTGTTATTCTTCTTCCACACCGAGTGTTTGGTGTAATTTTTAAGAGAAAAAACAATTCAATTTTCTCACAATAGTGCAAATATTCATTTAGCAACAGTTTAATTGATCATTCTGTGTTTTAGTATTTCATTAGCATCTTCAGTTTATATCTACTGAATTCAAGTTTGTTGTTGACTTCAGTACTGCATCTTCCATCGAGTCTTCAAATTTCTGATGTTACTCAATTTCATCTAGATCTGAGGATGTTGCCCAGTTTTCATTCTGAAACACACTTAAATGAACTGTTGAGGTTTTACTTGATTGCATTCGTGGTAATGTGAGCTAGCTTTCAAAAATTGTGTGCTCAACATGGCATATCCAACTGAAATATAAGCTGAATAAATGCCTTTGAAGAATAGCATACCTCACATTCCAATATATTCAATTGTACTTGTTCCTATGTCATAGTTGTTAAGTACCTCTTCTAGCTCGTGTACTCTTAAAACTTAACTACTAATTTGATCAGTCTATTTAGATTTGAGACTTGGAGCTGGAAGGAAAAGCAAGGATAGATGAGTGCATGTATGGCAATGTAAAGTTTGAAATTTGTAAATCCTTGGTTCAACTTTGACCTTGGCATGATTCCCTACAAGGCATCTCTGCTGTTATCAGACCCCATTAAGAAATTTTTAAAGTGGCATCAGTTGAAGAATTATTGTCGGGGAGAACAAAAAAGCTCCCAACTGCGGGTTCAGTTGAAGAATTATTGGTTATGCTGATTTGAGGCGCAGTGTATTTCTTTCTTTATGCATTATAGGCTGAATGACACTTCTGTCCCTTCAAGTTGCCACTCACTTTTAAAGTCGTCCCAAAAGTTCATTATTCGTCAATTAGGTCCTTAAAACCATATTTTTTGGCATTTCTGTCTCTTTTACCTGAATTGACTGTAACCTGACCCATTTATCTTTTATTTGATTCTACTTTTTTGCACTTTTATACCTCTAAGTTACCCAATTTTTTTTATATTTTAAAAAAAAATATTTTTTAAAAAATAGAAAATTTTATTTTGTTAAAAAATGAGTAAAGTTTCATAATATATATATTAAAAAAACTATATTTTTAGAAAAAATAGAAACCTTTTTTTTTTTAAATGAGTAAAGTTTAATAAAATATAGATTCAAAAAAATTAAACAAAAAAATAAACTTTAATTTTAGAAAAATAAATAATTTTTTTTAAATGAGTAAAGTTTCATAAAATATAGATTCAAAAAATAAAATTTTATTTTCTGTAGAATTTTTAATTTTAAAAATGAGTAAAGTTTCATAAAGTATAGATTCAAAATAATAAAATAAAAATAAAACTATATTTTCTAAAAAAAAATGAAAAGCTTAATAAAATATAGATTCAAAAAATAATTTATTTTCAGAAAAATATAGAAAAATTATTTTTAAAAAAAATGAGTAAAGTTTCATAAAACATAGATTCAAATAAAGTAGAACAAAAAAAAAAAAAAAATATAGAATTTTTATTCTTAAGAAAATATATATAAATTTTCATAAAATATTCAAAATAAAAAACTATATTTTAAAAAAATAGAAAATTTTATTTTTGTAAAATTGAGTAAAGTTTAATAAAATATAAATTCAAAGAAATAAAACTTCATTTTCAAAAAAAAAAAAAAAAAAAAAAATGAGTAAAGTTTCATAAAATATAGATTCAAAAAGTGTAAATAAAAAAAAAAAATTTTATTTTAAAAAAAATAGATTTTTTTAAAAAAATAACTAAAGTTTCATAAAATATAGTTCAAAGAAATAAAAATAATTTTAGAAAAAGAAAATAAATATTTTTGTAAAAAATGAGTAAACTTTCAAGAAAAATAGATTAAAAAAAGTAAAACAAAAAAAAAAAACTTTATTTTAAAAAATAGAAATTTTATTTTTTAAAAATGAGTAAATTTTCATATAATATAAATTTTAAAAAAAAGTATAAAATAAAAAAATTAAAACTTTGTTTTTAGAAAAAATAGATTTTTTTTAAATGAGTAAAGTTTCATAAAATATAGATTTAGAAAAAGTAAATAGAATTTTTTATTTTAAAAAGATGTGTAGGTTTATTTTATTAAATTTTACTCATTTACTTTATTTTCTTTTGTTATTCATTTACTTTATATTTATTTTACTTTATATTTTAAACTTTTTTTGAATCTATATTTTATGAAATTTTACTAATTTTCTTTAAAAAATAAAAATTTCTATTTTGCATGAAAAATTAAAAAAATTTTAATCTATATTTTATAAAACTTTACTTATTTGTTAAAAAATAAAAAATTATATTTTTTTGAAAATATAGTTTTATTTTCTTTTATTATTTTTTGAATATTTTATGAAACTTTACTCACTTTTTTAAAACATAAAAAATATATTTTTTCTGAAAATAAATTTTATACTTTTGTTTATTTTTGGAATCAATATTTTTACTCGTTTTAAAAAATAATAATTTTTTTTTCTAAAAATAAAGTTTTATTTTTTATTTTGAATCTATATTTTATGAAATTTGACTCATTTATTTAAAAAAATTCTATTTTTTTCTATATTTTATGAAATCGGGTAAGAGACAGAAACGCCGAAAAATATCACTTGAAGAATCTAACTAACGGAAAATAAACTTTAAAAATGATTTTAAAAATAAGTGACAATTTAAAAGATCAGAAATGTCGTTCAGCCTCCATTATATTACAAGTTTTATCTCAGATAGTGAGCGGACTGTGCATAATAATTTATTTTCCTATTTTTTTTAAATATTATTTTCAGGTTTCTGGTCTTCTAGTGCTTCACACGGGTATGCAGTGTTCTTGATTCATTTGTCATTTCCACTTTTCAATGATCACCTTTTGTCCTTAAAACATTCTGTTAAATATTGGCTCCCATTTTGATTGGTAGAAGTTGGGGGAATAACATTCATAATTATTATTAATTTTTAGTGGTTGAGGGATGAAATTCAATGTCATTTTTTTCCTATTAAAAAAACTTTGGCTTCTCATTTCTACACAGAGAAAGCTCTAGTTTAAACATTAGTAAGATAGAGAGGTATAGAGAAAATAAACATTTAGTTTATTTTTCAGTTGAGAGTTTGTATTTTCTATATTATTTTCATAGTCGATTTCTGATATATCTCCCTGTGGTTTTTTCCAGTTGGGTTTTTCACGTAAAATTCGTGTGTCATTATTTTATATCTCATACAGTAGTGTGTTTGTATTTATCTTAGTGTATTTATGTGAGCCTAATTTCTCAGCAATTGATATCAGAGCTTTTGGTTCACGCCGTTGGTGTCTAGGAAAGTGGTTCAAAAGGCAACGCCTTTAAGAAAAGTGGTTATTTAATTAGTCACTGTTGCAAAAGCACAAAGAGACTCTAATCCGACTTACACGTACCTGGCCAACTGCTATGATACGTTTGAAGAGAAATTAGGCATGTTACAAATACGAAGATGACAAACACAAGTGTGAGGTATGAAGTTGAACTATTTGACGGTTAGTCAAATTTTAGTATTTGGCAGTGTACAGTTAAAGATGTATTAGCTCAACAGGGATTGGCAAAAGCACTAAAAGGGAAGGCGAAGAAACCAACGACTATAAAGATAAAAAATGGACGAAACTTGGAGCAAAAGTCGTGGTAACAATCAGATTGAGTTTGGCACCACAGATCAAATATCAAGTTTTGATAGAAACCTCTTCGAAGGACTTGTGGGAGAAACTTGAGAAAGTTTACAAGTTAAAATCTTTGTCAAACCGGTTATATTTGAAGAAGGAATTGTACCGGCTTTGGATGGAAGAAGGGTCAGATTTGACCAATCATATTAATGAGTTTAATAGATTGGTGACTTAACTAACCAGTATTGATGTGAAGTTGGACGAAGAAGATAAAGCATTATTGCTTCTTGTCTCTTTACAAGATTCATACTCAACTCTCCAGAATACTCTCCTTGTAGGAAAGGAAAAACTTAAAGTTAACGATGTGATGTTAGCAGTCCTGGACCAGGATAAGTTCAGGGGAACTATTTCCAGAGATCAAGGAGACATTCTTCTTTCTTTTTCAGATGGGAGTGGAAGGGGTGCTAATCGGAAGAAGTATTCCGACAAGGAATGAGAAAGGTCTCAGTCGAGACCAATCAAGAAGGATAAATCTCAAGTTGAGTGTTATCATTGCCGCGAGAAGAGTCACTACAAAAATTAGTGTCCATTGTTGAAGAAGCATAACAAGAAAAAAGGTAAGCAGAATGAAAATTCTTCTAATGTTACTGAGCAAGCAGATGTGTGCTGTAATAACCCGAGATTTTCTATATAAAATAAATAAGAAATTTTGCGTATAAATTTTTTTTTATTTAATGACGAGACTAAGTGTCAAGTAAAGTGAACGATAAATTCGAATACATTTATTACTTGAAAAATTAGAAATAATTTTGGAATTATTAATTACCACAAATTATATGGTAATAAATTTTTGTAAGCCAAAATGTTTTTATTAATTATTTTCCATGAAAACATGATTGGAAATAATATATGAAGTGATAATTAGTTTATATAATAAATATTTTATTATATGAATTGTTCAGAATATTTAAGTTAATTATTTTAACTTGATTATTGATGTTATGCACGAAGAATAAGTCAGACATGAGATCCAAACCCTGGATTGGGATTGTGATCAGGAGATGAGAATAATAATATTATATTATTTATATAATGATTTTACAAAGACCATAATTATGTACTTTGGGTATGTGCGACAGAGATAATATTGAAAGAATGACGGTCAATTAGGTCATAACATATTACCGCGTCTTTGTGAAACCCTAATTATTAAACTTCGGTTATGGGGTATTTACGAGTAGTGATTGTGTATATGAAGTTACTTGTGAATAAGAATATCGGTAATTAGAAGAAACCCTAATTATCACATGCGTCGATAATTAGGACAAACCGTAATTATTATAACCCTAACCTTGAAATTAGAAACCGTGTAACGACAGTGTTAGTAGCATACACAGATATAATTAAAGAACCACTAATGGTCAATTAGAAACCCTAATTGATGACGTTGAAAAACCCTAATTTTAATTACCGGGTTTAATTTCAATGTTATTGTATAAGTGTTTTAATTTACCAAAGGATAGAAGTTAATTGGTAAATTATAAGAATTAAATCTAGTGATTAAATATTACATTTAATTGCCTTGTACAAGATTGCCCATACACTCTTAAATAATGCCCAACCATCACCCATAACAAATCAGAAGCAAAAATCAAGAATTTTTGGCAAAAAGGGTATAAGAACACTAAACCTAGAAATCCTTTGATTCGATGTTATTTGATGCAATTGATTGTTTAAAGTTGTGTAATAGAATGTTAATTGATGATATGGGTTGATAAATCAAAGACCCATAACATCAAAGTGCACGAATTTGAAGATTTAAGCAAGTTAGAAAAACCGAATTTTGTTATTTTTTTTAACCAAATGTCAGAGGCCATAACTCTTTGCTCGATCATGAGTTTTGTTCTTCAAAAGTTGTTATATGTAGCCTGATATGTGGTGTTTAATCTGCAAAAAGAATCAAGTCCATATCATGTATAGATTAGAAGTTATAGATGGTCAAACATGGTTGACCGATCATGATAAACTGTTTTTGGGCAGTCTGTAATGGGGGTATTCTCGTCCACTTTTTGTGCTTTAAAAGGTCTGGGCTTTTGATATGTTGTAGTGCACTGAGTTAGGAAGCCATAGGCTTTGAAATGACCTCGACCTCAGATGAGCGAATTACGGTGATTGGAAGGAAATATGTCAAATTTCTCAAAACTGAAAGTCAGCAGCAGGATGTGCTATTCGGGACACTGTTTCGATTAGTTAATATTTCCAAAACCTTCTGGGCTTTTGGAATGTTATATTACACCGAATAAGCTTTCCATAGACTCTGAAATTGACTAAATCCGATATCGGAGGAGAGAGTTATGACATTTCAAAGTAGTAGTGTCAAAACTTCCCAACAAGTGCGGTGCAGTCCATTTGAACGGAATTTCTGGGCTGATGTGTTCGGAATTTGGAAATGGTCAAAGAATAAAAGTTGTAGCCCCAGAAGTTAGCTTCGCGTGAGCTCAAGAATCGCTTAAAAATGTTTTAAAATGAAAGAGTTATGACTGTTTTAGCGAAAGAGGGTAAAAGCTGAAACGAGATTGAAAAGCATTATGAACGTCCCACTTTTGACGACCGTTTTGGGCTATACCTAATGAACCCGAATTGGGTAATTCGTATTTTTAAAAATAGTCTTACATACCATGTATAACATATCCAAAAATCAGATTAATCGGAGTTATGAGCAATGCGTTAGAAAATCGCAAAAAGTGAGCTATTGAAAAATTAGTATAAACCAAGTCCCACATCGACTAAATTGAGAACTTCACCATTTTCTAAACCTATAAATAGAAGGGCTTGGCCTTTGTTTCATTCACCAACAATAAGGCCTCCAATTTTTGAGAAAGGCTTTGTTGTGGGAGAACTTTTATAAAGATCTCCTTAGTTAAATTTTGACGTGGAAGTGCGTATTCGGTCACGTGGAATTAAGTATTTAGGGTATGTTTTATTTAATTTTTGTAATGTTATTATTTTTAATTGTTAGTTAAAGTTTGAATTTTTGAAGTTTAGTTAGTGTTGTTAATAAACTAGTTAGTTTACTATGTTTATTTTGGCTTGGAATTGATTATGTAAATGAGTTATTTGTGATGACTTTTAATATTTTGTGATGAATTTCATTAATTAATAATTATTAATGATATTAAAGTTATTTAATGATTATATTAAATAATTTAGTTTAAAAATGATTTTAATATTATAAAAATCATTTTAAATGAAAATAAGGTATTTAAAAATATTTTAAGTTATAAAATATAACTTTTAATATTTAAATTATAATTTCATTAATAATTAAATATTAATGATATTAAGATAATATTAATGATATTTAGTTTATTTAATGATTAATATTAAATAAATAGTTTAAAAATGGTTTTACTTATTTAAAAACCATTTAAAGAGGATATTAAGGATTTAAAAATATTTTAAGTTATAATTAATGACTTTTAATATTTGGATAAATAGTACATTAATATTTAAATATTAATGGTAATTATTTAGGTAATATAAATGTTTTAAAAATAGTTTGAGTTATTATAAATAACTTTTATATTTTAGCGATGGTTTCATTAATAGTTTAGTATTAATTAAACTATTAATGATAATGGAATTGTTTAATGTTTAAATCATTTAATTATGATTCCGATATTTGAAAGTTATAAATGGCCAAACTAGTGACTTGAGAACCGATTATGAAGTTACGAATTTGAAGAAGAACACCTATAATAATGATTATATCACTATAGGCCCTTTAGTGACATGATTTGAATTATTTTAAAATTTTAATTTACGAAAATTGCGAAAATGATTAAAAATAAGATGTCCGATATTCTGAGACGTTGAGGTATAGAATAAGAGTCTTAGACTCGGTATTTACCCGATAAAAGTCATGCCGATATCTCGACAAATGTCGGACCTTATAAAAGAAAGAAAAAGACTACCGTAAAGAGCATGGATGAGATATTTGAAAAATGTATAAAAATATTTCAAGTATAGAATAGGAACTAAAAGTATGATCACCGTGATTATGTGATTGGACTATGTCTTGTGTGTAATAAAAGATACTATGTGTTAAGATATATTGTTCTAATCGAATCGAATGATCCGATTATTGATAGGTTATGATAAAGAGATAAAACCTAAGTTGAGATTTGTAATCAACGAATCAAAAAGTATCCTACCTTTGCACTTCCTTTATCTGATGGACATGAGTAAGAAGTTTCGTAATTATTCTATCCCCGTATAAATTATGTACTCTTTGATTATCGACATGTTAGCTCGGATATATATTCTGCTTCATTGATTTCTATAAATGGTTATACAAGTGTCCCCACTTGGATAATCATGGCATTTGTTCACATGTTGATACACCTTTGTCAATTACCCGTATATATATATGTTGAATTACATATTATTGTTAAGCAAGATTAAAAACTTTCGGGTTTGGAACCGAGGGCATGTATGAACATCCCTATATGGGAAGATTTTTGCATAGTGAGGATAGAGTGAAGCGATGAATTTACGTTCAAGTTATGTAGTATTGATCAATACAGGTACAATGAAATGATCACCCTCTCGTGCTCGTAAGTTATAACGGTTTGAGGATAGAATTCCGCTAAACCTTTTCGAAAATGAAAAGAATGTTCATAGTATGTTTCTTAAACCCTATTCAAGGGTAGAGCGAACCAAATTTAAAGAATTTGAAAGAGAGTTGTTATGTGAATTTTTATCGGTCTGATTACTTCACAACTTTCAATTCGTTGTAGAAGTGTTATGTAAAGAGAATACTTATATTCTTTCAACTTATATATAATTGTTATTACTTCTTTGGGCACTTAAATGCTCATCCTTGCTTAAATTAAATATTTTCAGTTATGTATGAGCAACCTGAAGGCTCAGGCACGAACAAAGGAAAAGGAAAACTGATCGAATAAGTGTGTATTATGAGTTAATGGTTATAGTTGTATTGGTATCTATTCAAGTATTGTAAGGAATGTATTTGAAGGTCACGTACCTGGGGAAGTAAACTTTGATGTATATAAATTAAGTTCGAATGTATTATTATTTAGTATTATTCAGCTTAAAGAAATGGTATCGTGGAGAACCGAGTTCGGGTTTCAAGTATCTGGATTTGGGGTCGTCACAGGTTGGTATCAAAGCTGTTGGTTATGAAGCTTAGGTAGGAATACCTGAGACTAATAACCGCAATGATTAGGATAAGTATTAACTCATATAGAGTTAGTTGGTCGATAAGATTCAAAGATGAATCTCGGCGAGTGTAAAGACACAGAGTTCCCTAACTCTGATTATAAAGTTAAATAGTAGTGGGGAATAGATTGAGTCTAAAAGACTGAAAGTGCAGTTATGAGAGATCGTAAAATAAAACGATCAAGATATTGAACTAAATCGTAATATATACGATGAGATCACCCCGTGATCTGATAAGGCTATGACAGCTAGAAGGAATCAATCTGATGATTGGAAAGTTTACAGCAAGATTGCTGTGTATGAATTGTACTATCAATTGGTACAGATCCAGAAGAGAATTATAAATACTGAATTAAATTGCATTATGGAGAATGGGGTTAGTGTTAGATGGGGATTCAATTGAGGACTCATGTGACTAAGTTGTATGATTCTTCGTATGGGAGCCGAATTGTACTTGGTGTAAAAACCACTTAGTTTTGTACGATAATCATTGAAATGTCGTATCGCGCTATTTGTTATATGCACATTAAGAGGATGACTCCATTCTCGTGTATATAGCAGTGAGATAGGTCTTAGATAGAGAATATAAGATTAAGTTCGAGTTCTTAAAACTCATACCTATGAGACATTCTTGACTCATAATTATATGAAATGTTTATGAACCCTCAAATGAATGGACGCCAAAGGTCCGACTAGGATAAGTTCTTAAACTCATATGATTGTGGCAATTTATGAACTCATAAGTGTGGTTTGATGAACTGGGTATAGTTTTGTGTGAATGGAGTGTTATTGATTATAGGAATGATAGATTGTTAAGTAAATGATTTTTAGTGAAGGTGTTAGGTTTTCCTAAACTCCTAGCTATGCTAAACTTCAAAATTTTTGACATCAAGCTAAATCGCATATATGTGCTTTTGAAAACAAAAATGTAGACTCGTAATCATTTTTGAAACGGTTTAAAAGTACTGATCTATGCTACTTAATTTGGCTAGACATAAATGATTTGAAATATCAAAATTTGTTTTTAATTATCACTCATGTACCATGTAACTTTGATGCGAGAGATGATAAAAATGTGATGGAGTTGTAAATACAGGAATACTTAGTGTGAATTTGACCTGAAGTCGTTGTTCCACTATTGTATGATGTGTTATGACAAAGTCATACAATAACGGCATCCTCAACGGATTGTTAATACTGATCTGCAGCATCATGACGTCATTCTCGAAAATGTTTTCAAAAGTTTAATTTGCCAACGGGGTTTGGCTACATCTAAATAATTCGATTGAATTGAATTATTGATATGAGTCTATGCTATTTGAATCACTAGACTAATGTTTATGAAAACTCTAAGTGTTCATTGAAAGAAATTTCCCGAACCAAATTGTTTGATGCGGAATCCTATGATAAGGCCGAGGTGAACAATGTAGTTTGGATAAATGATCCAATCTAATGGGCGTAAATATTCGCTAGGTATGATTAATCGTTATGCATGACGTAGGGTACAATAGGCTAATCACCTAAAAGTACTATTAATGGTAGTTTACCTTCTTTGTGATTGTAAACATACCGGTAATATTTTGTTTTGCGGTATAAATACTGTTAAAACTATGTGTTCATAGTCTATATGACCCTCAAAGACAATTTGAAAACTTTTACTCTTGTGAGAGGTGTATTGGGTAGCATGTGATGATATGTGTGAATGTTGTAAGCACGGATAGAGTTAGCCGAGTTATGAGGGAGGTTGGAAGCGAGAGGAGATATTCAAATAAGACAGTTGAAGGTTGAAATAGAAGCCAAAGACACGGATATATACCTTGGACCAGGGCTTTAGTCATCACCTTCATGCGATTCGATCTTGAGAGTGGATGGAGCGCCTTTCGGCAGAGATAGGCGTTGATGAGAATTGAATAAATTTATTGTCAATCAAAATAAGAGACAACGTATATAGAACTCTTGATTCTTTGTGTATATATACTATATGTTAATCGGGGTAACTTATGTATGTAGATGTACGGTGAGAAAGATATGTGGAATAAGAAGGATCATATTCACACCCCCGAGCTAATATCGAGGCCAATGGATGAAATAGAAGCTCACTAGGAACCCAAATCGGACGAGGTGGCTATCGTGGAAAAAGCGTAGCATCGGATCCATAAATGTTGGATTTGACAGATAGTGATTCGGACACTAAAAGTTGAAGCCGCTCAAGCATCAATGGAGGTGCGAGGATTTGGAGAACAAGGTTTCTTCATTGGAAAGGTTGTGGGAGATAGAAAAGTTGATGCGTCGAGCGTTAATGGAAACAATGGAAGAGCATGATAAGCTTAAAATCCAAATTGACCGGATGGAGCCTCGGCGACACATCCGTGAAGGACACACCTCTCCTCGTTGCCCACTATAAGAAGGTGGATGTTTTAATTGTGGGATGGAAGGACATCGAATGAATGAATGTCCGAGAAAAAGGCTTGTAAATAAGTAGTATGGGTTATATATGTAATATGTGTGATAAGTAATGAACTATTTTTAACTTTTATGTTGGTTAAGATTTTAAATCCAGACTTTCGTAGTCACAAAGGGATAGGCTGTTGATAAAAGCGAGGATGTCTTTGTGTAAATATTCGATAAATGAATATGAATCTAAGTTTGAGAAATGAAACGAGTTTAATACATTAATCTTATGCAATAAGGTTTAAAATGTAAGGGTATAATTTATGGTTTTATTTAACCGATAATGCCGCCAAGACGTTAAACTCGAAACCAAAGGATAGAAGAATCTACTAATCTTTGAGGGGAACGATGACCCGAATCGATGCAAAACTTTGCAAACATGGTAGCTCGAGCTGCTATGCAACAGAGGAACACCATTCAGCGAAACCATCCGAGACAATCGCTTGCAAAATTCAAAGACTTCAAAGCCAGTAGGACCACGAATTGTAGAGGATCACCGACCTATAGAAGCCAGGACTTGGGTGAACGAAATAGAGAAGGCGTTCATAATCGCTAAAGTAGATGAGGGGCAAAAGACCGCTTTTACCACTTATATGATGAAAGGGGAAGCTAACTTTTGGTGGGAGGCAAATAAGACTCGGGCAGGAGAAGAAGAAATTACTTGGGATAGGTTTAAGGATTTATTTTTCGAAAACTATCTCTCTGTTAGTATCACGATCAAGAATGGAGGTGAGATTCACAGAGTTAAAGCGAGGATAACATGACTATTGCGGTATGCCGCAAAATTTAATGAGTTGGCTAGGTTTGCTCCACATCAAGTGGATACAGAGGCTAGGAAGGCAAGGAGATTTGAGCTGGGCTTAAAACCCTGGCTCTACAATAAGGTGTCAGTACTGCAAATCAATACTTTTGCAGCACTCATGGAGAAGGCTATCATTGCTGAACAGGGAAGTGAGGCCATGAGCCTCTACCATAAGGAGAAGAAGAACAAAAGCAAGTCAGGAGGAACAGTAAAGATAGAAAGTAGTAGTGGGAATAGGGGTGAGAAAAGAATGAGGAATTTTTCTGAGAAAATGCAACTAAAGCAGGAAGGTATAAAGAAGCAGGTAGTGCAGTGCAAGAACTGCGGGAAGAATCACTTTGGCGAGTGTCTGAAGGGCAAGTTTGTATGCTACAAGTGCGGGCAAGAGGGTCATAGCTCTTCCAACTGCCCCAACTCAAGGATGATCAGTGGATGCTTCATATGTGGATCGACTGAGCATAAGGTGAGGAACTGCCCACGAGGGAATGGAGGCGAGGAACGTAACCACGGGGAGAAGCGGTGGGGCGTTAGCAATTTCGAGGACCAAACTCAACCAAGAAACCCAACGAAAGCAACTCAGGGTTTACAATATGACGGTCCGAGATACGGTGGCAAATGGAAATGCGAAACTCCAGTGCTATTTTTGAATAACTTATATATCTTATATTTACAACTTAATCGGGTAGACAAGTGTTATGATGAATAATTAAAGATCGATTCGATCAAGTATGATCGAGATCTACGTCTGATGATTATATGCTATGTACCCTTACGCATATGAGTTTTTAAAGCGGTGATTAGGGGACGGAATCACTTATAAGGGAGGGTGAATGTAATAACCCGAGATTTTCTATATAAAATAAATAAGAAATTTTGCGTATAAATTTTTTTTTTATTTAATGACGAGACTAAGTGTCAAGTAAAGTGAACGATAAATTCGAATACATTTATTACTTGAAAAATTAGAAATAATTTTGGAATTATTAATTACCACAAATTATATGGTAATAAATTTTTGTAAGCCGAAATGTTTTTATTAATTATTTTCCATGAAAACATGATTGGAAATAATATATGAAGTGATAATTAGTTTATATAATAAATATTTTATTATATGAATTGTTCAGAATATTTAAGTTAATTATTTTAACTTGATTATTGATGTTATGTACGAAGAATAAGTCAGACATGAGATCCAAACCCTGGATTGGGATTGTGATCAGGAGATGAGAATAATAATATTATATTATTTATATAATGATTTTACAGTACCATAATTATGTACTGGGTATGTGCGGACAGATAATATTGAGCAATGACGGTCAATTAGGTCATAGCATATTACCGTCTTTGTGAAACCCCTAATTATTAAACTTCGGTTATGGGGTATTTCTTAGTAGTATTTGTGTATATGAAGTTCTTGTGAATAAGAATATCGGTAATTAGAAGAAACCCTAATTATCAATGTATGCGTCGATAATTAGGACAAACCGTAATTATTATAACCCTAACCTAGGTTGAAATTAGAAACTGTAATGACTGTGTTAGTAGCATACACAGATAATTAAAGAACCACTAATGGTCAATTAGAAACCCTAATTGATGACGTTGAGAAACCCTAATTTTAATTACCGGGTTTAATTTCAATGTTATTGTATAAGTGTTTTAATTTACCAAAGGATAGAAGTTAATTGGTAAATTATAAGAATTAAATCTAGTGATTAAATATTACATTTAATTGCCTTGTACAAGATTGCCCATACACTCTTAAACAATGCCCAACCATCACCCATAACAAATCAGAAGCAAGAATCAAGAATTTTTGGCAAAAAGGGTATAAGAACACTAAACCTAGAAATCCTTTGATTCGATGTTATTTAATGCAATTGATTGTTTAAAGTTGTGTAATAGAATGTTAATTGATGATATGGGTTGATAAATCAAAGACCCATAACATCAAAGTGCACCAATTTGAAGATTTAAGCAAGTTGGAAAAAGCTGAATTTTGTTATTTTTTTCACCAAATGTCGAGGCCATAACTCTTTGCTCGATCATGACTTTTGTTCTTCAAAAGTTGTTATATATAACCTGATATGTGGTCTTTAATCATAAAAAAGAATCAAGTCCATATCATGTATAGATTAGAAGTTATAGATGGTCAAACATGGTTGATCGATCATGATAAACCGCTTTTTAGGCGATCTGTAATGGGGCATTCTCGTCCACTTTTGTGCTTTAAAAGGTCTGGACTTTTGATATGTTGTAGTTCATCGAGTTAGGAAGCCATAGGCTTTGAAATGACCTCATTCCGACCTCGGATGAGGGAATTCTGATGATTGGAAGGAAATATGTCAAATTTCTCAAAAGCGAAAGTCGTGACGGGATGTGCTATTCGGGACAATTTTTTCGATTAGTTAATATTTCCAAAACCTTCTGGGTTTTGGAATGTTATAATACCGAATAAGCTTTCCATAGACTCTGAAATTGACTAAATCCGATATCGGAGGAGAGAGTTATGACATTTCAAAGTAGTAGTGTCAAAACTTCCCAACAAGTGCGGTGCAGTCCATTTGAACGGAATTTACGGGCTGATGTGTTTGGAATTTGGAAATGGTCAAAGAATAAAAGTTGTAGCCCCAGAAGTTAGCTTCATGTGAGCTCAAGGATCTCTTAAAAATGTTTTAAAATGAAAGAGTTATATTTGTTTTAGCGAAAGAGGGTAAAGCTGAAACGAGATTGAAAAGCTGTTATGAAACGTCCACTTTTGACGACTTTCGTTTGGGCTACCTAATGAACCCGAATTGGGTAATTCGTATTTTTAAAAAATAGTCTTACATACCATGTATAACATATCCAAAAATCAGATTAATCGGAGTTATGAGCAATGCGTTAGAAAATCATAAAGTGAGCTATTGAAAATTTAGTATAAACCAAGTCCCACATCGACTAAATTGAGAACTTCACCATTTTCTAAACCTATAAATAGAAGGGCTTGGCCTTTGTTTCATTCACCAACAATAAGGCCTCCAATTTTGAGAAAGGCTTTGTTGTGGGAGAACTTTTATAAAGATCTCCTTAGTTAAATTTTGGCGTGGAAGTGCGTATTCATTCTGTGGAATTAGATTTAGGGTATGTTTCTTATTTAATTTTGTAATGTTATTATTTTTAATTGTTAGTTAAAGTTTGAATTTTTGAAGTTTAGTTAGTGTTGTTAATAAACTAGTTAGTTTACTATGTTTATTTTGGCTTGGAATTGATTATGTAAATGAGTTATTTGTGATGACTTTTAATATTTTGTGATGAATTTCATTAATTAATAATTATTAATGATATTAAAGTTATTTAATGATTATATTAAATAATTTAGTTTAAAAATGATTTTAATATTATAAAAATCATTTTAAATGAAAATAAGGTATTTAAAAATATTTTAAGTTATAAAATATAACTTTTAATATTTAAATGATAATTTCATTAATAATTAAATATTAATGATATTAAGATAATATTAATGATATTTAGTTTATTTAATGATTAATATTAAATAAATAGTTTAAAAATGGTTTTACTTATTTAAAACCATTTAAAGAGGATATTAAGGATTTAAAAATATTTTAAGTTATAATTAATGACTTTTAATATTTGGATAAATAGTACATTAATATTTAAATATTAATGGTAATTATTTGGGTAATATAAATATTTTAAAAATAGTTTGAGTTATTATAAATAACTTTTATATTTTAGTGATGGTTTCATTAATAGTTTAGTATTAATTAAACTATTAATGATAATGGAATTGTTTAATGTTTAAATCATTTAATTATGATTCCGATATTTGAAAGTTATAATAAACCAAACTAAATGACTTGAGAACCGATTATGAAGTTACGAATTTGAAGAAGAACACCTATAGTAACAGCTTATATCACTATAGGCCCTTTAGTGATGATTTGAATTATTTTAAAATTTTCAATTTCGGAAATTGCGAAAATGATTAAAAATAAGATGTCCGATATTTACAGATGTTGAGGTATAGAATAAGAGTCTTAGACTCAATTATTTACCCGATAAAAGTCATCGATCTACCGAACAAATGTCGAGCTTATAAAAGAAAGAAAAGACTACCGTAAGAGCATGGATGAGATATTTGAAAAATGTATAAAAATATTTCAAGTATAGAATAGGAACTAAAAGTATGATTCTTTGTGATTATGTGATTGGACTATGTCTTAATTGTAATAGATGATCTTATGTGTTAAGATATATTGTTCTAATCGAACGAATGATCCGATTATTGATAGGTTATGATAAAGAGATAAAACCTAAGTTGAGATTTGTAATCGTGAATCGGTGAAGTATCCTACCTTTGCACTTCCTTTATGCAATGGACATGAGTAAGAAGTTTGAAATTATTCTATCCCCGCATAAAATTATGTACTCTTTGATTATCGACATGTTAGCTCAGATATATATTCTGTTCATTGATTTCTATAAATGGTTATACAAGTGTCCCCACTTGGATAATCATGGCATTTGTTCACATGTTGATACACCTTTGTCAATTACCCGTATATATCTGTTGAATTACATATTATTGTTAAGCAAGATTAAAAACTTTCGGGTTTGGAACCAGGCATGTATGAACATCCCTATATGGGAAGATTTTTGCATAAGCGCGGATAGAGAGTGAGCGATGAATTTCGCTTCAAGTTATGTAGTATTGATCAATCACAGGTACAATGAAATGATCACCCTCCGTGCTCAAGTAAGTTATGACGGTTTGAGGATAGAATTCCGCTAAACCTTTTCGAAAATGAAAAGAATGTTCATAGTATGTTTCTTAAACCCTATTCAAGGGTAGAGCCAGAGCCAAATTTAAAGAATTTGAAAGAGAGTTGTTATGTGAATTTTTATCAAGACAGATTACTTCACAACTTTCAATTCGCTGTAGAAGTGTTATGTAAAGAGAATACTTATATTCTTTCAAATTATATATAATTGCTATTACTTATTTGGGCACTTAAATGCTCATCCTTGCTTAAATTAAATATTTTCAGTTATGTATGAGCAACCTGAAGGCTCAGGCACGAACAAAGGAAAAGGAAAGCTGATCGAATAAGTGTGTATTATGAGTTAATGGTTATAGTTGTATTGGTATCTATTCAAGTATTGTAAGGAATGTATTTGAAGGTCACGTGCACAGGGAAGTAAACTTTGATGTATGTAAATTAAGTTGAATGTATTATTATTTAGTATTATTCAAATTAAAGAAATGGTATCGTGGAGAACCGAGGTTCGGGTTTCAAGTATCTCGATTTGGGGTCGTCACACGTGCATCGACGGAGAGTCAGACATGTATGATGTAAAAATAAATTTTCACAAGGTGATCTCTTGTCTGTTAGAGACAGTGGCAGCCTTATAAATTGGTATATGGATTTCGAATGTTCTTTTCGTATGTTCCCTCATAGGGATTGGTTTGATACTTTTACATCCTGCAATGGTGGTACAGTTTTATTGGGTAATAATGCAGTCTGCAAAGTTACTGGGATAGGCACAATTAAAGTTAAAATATTTGACAGGGTTGTTAGAACATTGGATGATGTAAGGTATATTCCAGAATTGAAGAAGAGCTTGCTATCAGTTGGAGTACTTGACTCTATAGGCTGTAGTATCTCAATCAGAGATGGTATAATGAAAATTACCAAGGGTTGGATGGAAATTATGAATGGCCAAAAAATGGTCACCCTCTACAAGTTGATAGGGGATACAGTTGCTGGTGGAGCAGCAATATCTGTGCAAGATAATTTCAACAGTGATAGCACAAAATTATGGCACATGCAACTTGGTCATTTGAGTGAAAGTGGAATGAAAGAACTTCACAAAAGGCAATTGTTGAAAAGTGGTGTCAAAATGTGCAGTTTAGAATTTTGCAAATTTTACGTGTACGACAAACAACGGAGGGTCAGCTTCAAGGTAGGAACACATACTAGTAAGAATGTACTTAATTATGTACATTCTGATGTGTGGGGCCCGATCAAGTATACGTCAATGAGTGAATCCCATTATTTTGTTAGCTTCATAGATGACTAATCCAGAAAGGTGTGAATGTATTTTATGAAGCAGAAATATGAGGTTTTCAGAATTTTTAAGCAATGGAAGGATAAAGTAGAAATCAGACCGGAAAGAAGCTGAAGTATTTCAGATCAGATAATGACACAGAATACAAGGACATATCATTCTTATAGTTCTTCTAGGATGAAGGTATCACTAGGCATTTCTCAATTAAAAGAACTCCAAAGCAAAATGGGATTGTCGAGAGGATGAACATAAATCTATTTGAACGTGCCAGATGTATGAGGTTGAATGAAGGATTGCCCAAGAGTTTCTGGATAAAGGCATTGAACACAACGTGTTATCTGATAAATCAATCTCCTTCAGCTGGAATTGATTAAAAAATCCCCGATGTGGTATGGACTGGAAAACCGGTTGATTTTTCTGTGATGAAAATATTTGGTTGTCCAACTAATGTTCATCTGCCGGTCGAAGAGCGACAATCCAAACTTGATCCAAGGTCAGAGGAGTGTATTTTCCTTAGATATGAAGATGGAGTCAAGAGATACAGGTTATGGGATCCAGTATCCAAGAAGAAGGTTGTCAGTAGAGATGTGATGTTCAATGAGAAATACATGTTGAAAAAAATCTGGGAATGAATATGGAGCAAGTGAGTTGCAGAAACAACTAGTTGAGGTGGAGCAAACCAGTGCAGAGATATGAGTTTGATAACATGGGGAAATGAGTTGTAGAAACAACCAGTTGAGGTGGAGCAAACCAGTGCAGAGATATGAGTTTGATAACATGGTTTCCTTTGCCCCTATTGCTGGTAGTGGAGATCCAACTAGCTATGATGATGTTATTCAATTCGAGGCTAATGATAAATGGGCAATAGCAATGTTAGAAGAGATGGAGTCTTTACAGAAAAATTAGACTTGGGAGTTAGTTCAAATTCCAAAAAGATCGAAGACTATAGGATGCAAGTGGGTGTTTAGGAAAAAGGAAGTTCAGTCTGATAAAGAATGTGAAAGATTCAGGGCCGGGTTAGTGGCAAATGGATTCTCTCAGAGAGAGGGAATCGACTACAACGAGTTCTTCTCACCAGTTGTGAAACACACATCGATTCGGTTATAATCTTATTTATTGTAACATCACATGATATGGAGTTAGAGCAGCTTGATGTGAAAACCAAGGTTCTCAGAACCGGACCGTTCATCGAACCAAAAAAAGTACCGGGTGGATGAGTCACTGGTTCAACCGTGGTCGAGTCGTTATTTACCAAATGACGTAATAAATAATAAATAATTAAATATATTAATTATTATTATATATTATATATAATATTTAGTAAATTTGTAAAATTGATCAATTTATTTTTTTTTAAAAAATAACCTATTTATATATATTTTTTCCTGTAGATTCCATTTGGCATTTTGGGTGTGTGAAAGAGAGAACCAAACAACATACCATAAGTATCCTTCCTTCTGTTCAGATTGTAAAACCAAAAACCACATTTTTCAAAGTAATTTGTTTTCTTCTTATAAATTTATTCCTAATTAAGACATACATAATAAATTATATCTTAATTAATTATCTTGAAGGGGTGAGTCTAAGTCATGAAACATTGTGATTTTGCCCGTTGATTACTCTTCTCCCTTCGAAGCTCTAGCCGAGTTCACACCACAAAAAAATGAAAACAATTGTGCCATCCTTCACCTAATTATGGAGCGTTTCTACTTCTGCTTCTATTTCTATTGCTATTTCTATAAACACAGACACATGCCATATAGCAAAGCAAAGCGTGTAGCGTTTTTTACTCTCTCTATTTCTTATTTCATTCCTTATTATTCTGTTGGAACAACCTGTCTACGCGGATTATCGTATGCATGGTGAAATTCTTCTGTTATTCCATTGTTTATTATTCTGTTGGAATAACCTGTATACGCGGACTACCGTATGCATGGTGAAATTCTTCTGTTATTCCATTCTTTATTGTTCTGTTGGAATAACCTGTCTACGCGGACTACCACATGCATGGTGAATGACCATTTGTATTCATTCTTTATTAAATTGTGGAAATGATCTGTCTACGTGGATTACCGCATGGCGGGTGAAAATCCATTTACAGTTTCATATATTCTATTATACTCGTATGAGATATCATTTCTTTTGTACTCGTTGTAAGCCACGTGAAGGGTTCAAATAAAAATGTATAATGTGTTACGAGGTATGTGGTATTGTGTTACATAAGGTATTATGAGCTATGTAATAAGTGATATTGTGTTTATTAAATATATTATTATATATTTGTTATAAATTATAGAGATGAATTAATATGAAGATGGATAAGATTTATCTATCGACATTAAATAATATATAGGATTATTTTATTATAGTAAGTTGGTGACATTAAATAACTTTGATAATCACCAATTTCTTGAGTATATGTACGAGTAAGTATCAAGTCTAAGATAGTGCAATCTTACTCTTTAATGGTTGACGTATAGGAGCTGGGCTAAACGATTCCTTCAGAGAGCGGAGGTATATACGAATTGGTAACCGATCTAACTCACTGTGAAAACAGTGTAGATGAGACATAAACTAATTCGTTGGTTGTT
Organism: Panax ginseng; assembly: GCA_020205605.1. NCBI lineage: Eukaryota > Viridiplantae > Streptophyta > Magnoliopsida > Apiales > Araliaceae > Panax > Panax ginseng. Next base: position 32,379,683 of record CM035133.1, read on the forward strand.
TATGGAAAACCACTTAGTGTATTATATTGAATATTATTAAAGACTCGACGCGTGCTATGTTTAGACTTGTATGTGTGTACGTTGTCGACGAGAGGAGAAAATCGATATACCTTTAAATTGGTTAGGGAATTATTAAATAAATTGATACATGACGAGAAGTGAAGATTAAAGGAATGTACGTATGTGTTATATTTGAGTTTCGTGTTATTGGTGGAAAGAAGTACTATAAATGAGATTTTATAGTTGAGAGAAATAGAGTTTTAAAACTCGAAGTGTGATCCTTAAATTATTAAGGAAAGTAGTAATCAATGATGTGAAACCAAATTGATGTTAGACGAGTTAACACTCAAGGAGGATGTGTAAAATATTTAGAAGCGTAAGGTTTTAGTTCTGCTAATGTAGAACTTGTCTGCCTGGGATTTTGGTATGGTATGCAATTGCTACCGCTTTCAAAGCTATATGACCCAGTAGCATTGTTGCATACTTCTGTAGGAGTTCTCGAATAAGTTTGTGGAATGTAAAAATTCAAGGAATGGGTACTAGGGACTCATATAAAGGTCATAAATGGTAATTTAGTTGTCCATGAATGGATTAGGATAGCCAAGCGTGAGGGGAATAAATATTTATTATGGAAGTTTATTAACTAAGAATAAATGTTGGTTAATCAAGTTATATTATAGAATATAACATTATAGAGCTTTGCGTAGTAGTGGCATGATATTAAATTGAATATAAAGAGTTAATTCACTTACATAGGATGGTTAATTAAGGATTATGTGTTGCATAAGGAAAAAGGAATATGTTACTTTGATATTTTAATAGTATTGTAATATTTGAAAGATAAGTGACTAATAAAAGAAGAGGACCAATATAGTTATAAATAATTATTGGTTAGAAATGGAAGAAGTTGTCTTGGGACAATCGAATAATTATATGTATTGTGTATAATTTAAATAATTAATAGAGTAGATATTAATTATTTTAAGTGTAAAGGTTATACATATTACAAGTGTAAGGTAAGCTAAATAAATTAGCATTGAGGTAAAGTGTGTCACACAAACGTTATACTAAATAATGTGTAATATGGGAAAAATATGAGTAGTAGTATAAAATACCTATGGCTTAAGATTACATGAAGTCTGAACTTTAATTGGGACTAATGATATACATATGGTAAAAGTGATTAAATCATAAAGTTGATTTAAATGAGTTTTGTTATCTCATACTAGGTGATGAGACAATTATATGTGTACCCTAAAAGATGGGGGTAAATAAATATGTTTTATTAAAATAGCTATTTCAATACCAATGTGTAAGCAAATAGTAAAAAGAGATATTAAGTTATTAGTGATCAATTAAATTAAATCCACACATGTTTTAAAGATTAAAATATGTGGACTAATGTATATGGACTATAGGATATGAATACATCATGAAATGTGTATGTGGCAATATAAATGTGTGAACATCAAAATAGTACATCACAAGTATATTGTAAATATTTATTGATTAATAAAATTTAATAATAAAGGAGACAATGTAATGTGATAATACGCGATAAAATTATATCTGCTAGGATGAGGTATATATGGATGATATATGATACATTGTAATTAGAAATTATATTTGTAATTTAATTATAACCTAAGTTATATGAGAGGAATGGTATACATATATTATATAACTTAGTGTACTTATTATATGACTAAGAGTTGGGCATAAATGATCTATACTTACAAGTTGTTGAGGTTTGTTTGTCCCATATTAAGTGTCCAATTGCTCTTCCTTTTCTCATTCACGTGAACTCTAGAGACTAGCCTACTCCTCCCTCATTTTCATCAAAGTGTAGCAAATAATTTCAAAGGGAGTGGGCAACATGATGGGATTCACCAACCACTAACCAACTCTTCCTTAACCATAATACAATTCTCATTCCCGTTAGTTTGAATTAAGGAGCAAAGCTATGGACTGTGTTTTGGGTTATCTATATATAGAGACTCCTTCATCTTTTTTTTCTTTTTGTTGAGATGTCTGAGAAGTGGCTATGAAGAGTCAATAAAATTGGAGAGCAATCAGAAGTTAGGAAGGCTATGCTTAGCATATTGAAGCACTCAAGAGGTAATAACATTAACTTACATGATCTTGAATTCCTAAGTTTTGTTTTTCTTAGAAATGTCATGAAAAAGTAGCTTTTAAGTCCAAAAATTGATGTCTAAGGATTGTTGTAATCCATGAATTGTTGCTAGCTACTAATAATATAGTCAAATGCGAAAACGACGAAAGTTAAACGGACCAATTTGGTTTAGAAACGAATTCGTAGCGAATGATTTCGCTAAATTGTCTAAAACATGAACATTTGCATGAACATGAGTTATAGATTCATTTTTGGTTTAGTTAATGTTTATGTTAATTATTGGGTATTTGGTATGTTGTAGTTTTATAAGTTACAAACTCATAGAATCAAAAATGAGCTAATTTGGATGAGTATAACTCATGTTATGATAATTGGAAGGATTGTTGGTCTGCAAAATCGCGAAGAGCGAGCCCGAGGGGTCGTTATCGACTTGGGTGCAGTTGCACGCTTTGCTTGAGAGACAATTAAGTAGCATTACGCTGCCAACTTCGATGTTGGGTAGACTGCTTCGACTTCTTGTAGTAAAATTAGGCATAACGTTTTTATACGAACTCCGATTGAGGTGATTCATGATGATCCAGAACGAGGACAAATAGACCTACAACCTTTGTGCTTTAAGTTTTTCAATTTGAAGTCGTTAGAAAGGGTCCAAATAGTCATCTTTGTGACTGTTACGTATTCGGAGGCGATCAGAGGGTGTCGAGTGAGCACATACGCAAGTATAGTGCTCTCGACGATGGAATATGTTATTCTAAGTGCTATAACATGAAAATGAATGATATTAGACACGACATATAAGATTACAATACTCATAATGGAATGCTTTAACGTAACTTACTGTGTGTTTTAAAGAACCTTGAAGATTTTAAAAACCAATCTTGACAAAATTTGAGTCATTTGAGTTTTGACTTTGTATTGAGCATATGGTGGAGTCATGCGAGAATAAAATGTGATCTTAAGTTACTTTGTATAAGATAACTTGTATAGCTTGGATAGTATGTGTTTTCAAAGAGAAATTCAAGTTTTGAAAACTAATAATCATGAGTATGGTGTCGCCTACACTTCTACCTTGTAAGAATGTGTAGAAATATGCACAAATAAATATGACATATGATTCAAAGTTGTCTTGCATGATTTGGTTGGCATGACATGGATTTGAAGAAAAGAAACTTAGACGTATTGAAAACATTATTCGTAAGCATTGTGTGGTCTAAACTTCTAAACTTGTAGAATGGCATACTAGTATCTTTTTGGTCTTTAAACATGACCTATAAGTGCAAACACATAGTTTGACACAATGTAAGTCATTGGAACATGATTTTATAAGAGTTTAAAGTGATAAACGAAACTAGTTATGTATAAATGATATGAACACTTGCGAGCGTGCATTATATAACCCTCTCGTATGAATAGATGGATAATATAGTTAACCTCATGATTTCATGAACTTGGTTGGCCTTAACTTCGTAGAAATTTCTAACTAGAGATATATTGTGTAAAAGTAGACTTGATATGACTTTGAGAAAGTCCAAGATCTCTTAAGATGTATGCTTGCTATGTGTTAATATTCTGGTATAGTAAAAAGAAGTGGAATGAAACCCAGAAGATAAAAGCTCAACTTTGGTCCAGCCATTTGGACGACAACATTGTGTGCAGATCCCCAAGCCTAACCTCAGCTAGCAAATTGCTTATTAGTAGACGATTTAATCTGGAAATTTTATTTGCTTTCTGATTTTGGCAACTTACTTATAGTACTATCCTAAGCTATAGTACTTGACATGGATGATGTTTTAAGCCTAAAAGCATGTAATGGTTATATAAACCTCAAATTTGTTAAAAGTTATTAAAGTTTGCAAAATGCAAGAACTATATGAAATATTCATCTATGAGTTTGAAATGTGTAACAAACACATAGTGAGTCAAGTATGTAATAGATATATATGAACGTTGATGTAAAGTACGAGTGGTTAAGGTATACCTATACATACCTAGCTATTCTAAGAGTATGATGAGAAAGTGAAATGTAGGTTTTACGAACCTAGTTAGGAAATAATGTAACATTATTATTACATTGAGAATGCATGAAGTATATTACTTATGGATATGAATCCATGATTATATAACTGTGTAGAAATACACGAAGTGCAGATAAGCGTTAAGCAGTTAAGTCGCAGTTGATAAACTACGAATCAGGCAAGTCTTTCAGTTCCTATTTGTTATATGAATTCTATAACTGTTAGTTGAGCTATATTATGCCATGAGAATGTTGATGTATATATATGAAATGCATATGAGATATGTATGTAATGTGAAAGTTGATCTTTGATGATATGCTTGTGAAGTAAATCTCTATGCCTGTTATGTGAGAAGTAACATGCGTAGTAAACATTAATTGATTATGAATGCATGAACTGAATATGCTAATATATGCTATGTGCTGCATGAAAACTGTTAGAATTGTTGGGCTATCGAGCTCACCCTTACAAATAACCACTTTTGCAGGTTAAGGATACATGGTAAAAGTTACGTATTATTTGATTGATAAAGTTCAATGGTATCGAAGGAGATTGATTTATTTTTTTAACTAGATGCTCTTGAACCATGTTTAGGTTCTAGTAGATGTACATGATAGTAGTTTATAATGTGAATACATGTTAAGTTATACTATATGATACATAGAGTAATTCGAATTGAGATGTAAGAATTTATACAGAAATTGAATAGAGTGAATCATAGCATAATTTAATTCAGGAATTTGTAATTGATTCAAGCTAAGAAATCAATAAAAGATTTATTTTCAAAGGAGATTGAAAAAGTTTAAATTATTCCGCATATTTATATAACATCGAATACTATGTAAGACATGGATGGTAAATGACCAAGATTTGAAACTTATAAAAGTTTGGGGTCATTACATAGATCCTGGAAAATGGAAAGAATTTATATTCTAAATTATAATAAGTAAAGTTATATTCATTAAGTTATGAATAAAAGATATATTAGTTTGACGATAGTAGTATCGTGGCGGACCGGATTCGAGGTTCAAAGGGACCTGGATTTGGGGGCGTCATAGGTTGGTATCAAAGCTGTAGGTTATAAACTTAGGTAAGTGTACCTTAAGCTATAACCTGAGAGAGAGAAAGATAAAGATTAATATATATATATATATATATATATATATATATATATATAAGTGAAGATTCAAAGAAGAATCTTGAAGTATCTAGAGAATGGGAATTCAGGAGTTTCCTTACTCCGGTAATAAAAATGCTAAGGTGGTGTCTATAAGATGCGAATGAACTCGAGTGGAGTTTTGTTGATAATAGAGAAAGAACCCTAAGGTAAATTGATGATCACGACGTGATCAGAATGAGCTATGAAGTGTTAAATAGTCTGTAACGACTAAGTGTGTATAGCTTGATGCTATAAGAGAATGTACTATGAAGTGGTACGATATGAACTCATGAGGAGTTGTATGTGATGAGATACGAAGAATTCGTATCAAGTAAAGTGTGAGATAGAGTTAGGTGAGATTTCAATTAAGGACCCATGTCAGCAGCTGAGTTGTATGATTCCTTATTTATGGGCGGGGAATTGTACTTGGTGTAAAAACCACTTAGTTCTGGCACTGATAATCATTGAAATGTCGGTGTCACGCTATTTTCTATATACCTATTGAGAAGGTGATTCTTTTCTCATGTGTATAACAGATAGATAGGTTATAGTTAGAGAATATAATGTTAAGTTTCGATTTCTTAAAACTCATACTTATGGTACGTTTGTGACTCATAATTATATGAAATGTTTTTGAACCCCTCAGCGAATGGACGCCTATGGTCTGACTAGGGTAAGTTCTTAAACTCATATGATAATGGAAAGTCCTGGATTTCTAAAGTGTGGTAAGTTGATGAACTATATCGGGTATATGTATGTTATGAAGTTAGAAATTTTGGTATAGTGAGCATTGATGGTGTTAGAGATTGATAGAATGAAACAATGTAGTGGAGATTGAAGTTGATGTAGAAACATGGATTTTCTAAATCTTCTAGCTCTGCTAGATTTTCAAAATTTATTGAATTCGTGCTGAAGTTTGCACCTCTGTTTTCTTGAAAAACATTGGATCATGTGATTGAACCAATGATGTTTAAAAACAATACCTTTATTCTTATGTCTATGCTAATTGTTTCGACTAAGACAAAAATGATTTGAAAATTTTCAAAATGTATTTCTGACCATTTACATCATTTGGTATGGTGTAGAAATGGTAAACGATGGAGTCATCAATGCGATTGAACCTAGTGTTGGTTGTGATCGAAAGATCGTCGACCAATTTTTGGTATGCGATGTAGTGTGACGAAGTCACATAATGGCGGAATCCTCAACGTCACTACTAATCTAATCTTCAGATCATATCGTCATAAAAGAATTTTTGGTTTTCTTTTAAATTATGAAGAAGGTCAATTAAGTTGGACAAATTATTTCAATTGATGTCCGAATTGTTGATAAAAGTCTAAGCTATTTGATTCGGCTAGACGACTGTTGAAAAATATTTATGGAATTCAAGCGTTCTTGAGTATTTATGCCAAACCAGATTGCTCTGGTGCGGATTCAGATGTGGAAAAGTTGAGTGAACAACCCTATAAGGGGACATGTTTTCAGGGACAATGGTTCTGAACGTAACGCATGTAGTCATTACAAAACACTACGTTGTGGCCCAACGTAGTGGTACAATAGGTTGGCCACCTAGCGTACATGAGGAGGGTTTTTTTAGTCTTTGTGATTGATAAACACTCTAGTTTGTAGTGTGAAGGATTGTGTTGAAGCACTAGTTCACGGTCTTGTGTGACCCCTCAGCATAATTTGGAATCTGAGTTATTCATACTACTTCCCGATTATTAAAAAATCGTGGAAGACTCTTATTCTTCTGTGTGATGAAAGTAGTTAGTAGAGTGTTCCTTAGAAAGGAGAATGTGGTAGAATGCAAATGAGAAAGTTATAATGAAACTTTCGAAAATAGAATGAATAAAATTATTCAAAAGAATATGTAATATTCAGAATAGCATCGAGTAGAGGAGGTTTCGGTGATTCCGAGGACGGAATCCTTATAAGGGGGAGAGGATGTAAGAACCCGAATTTTCAAAAAATATTAAAATAAGAATTTAGTAGATAAAATTCCTAAGCCACGTGAAGGGTTCAAATAAAAATGTATAATGTGTTATGAGGTATATGGTATTGTATTACATAGGGTATTATGAGCTATGTAATAAGTGATGTTGTGTTTATTAAATATATTATTATTATATATTTGTTATAAATTGTAGAGATGAATTAATATGAAGATGGATAAGATTTATCTATCGACATTAAATAATTTATAGAATTATTTTATTATAGTAAGTTGGTGACATTAAATAACTTTGATAATGACCAATTTCTTGAGTATATGTACGAGTAAGTATCAACTCTAAGATAATGCAATCTTACCCTTTAATTATTGATGTAAAGGAGCTGGGCTAAATGATTCTTTCAGAGAGCGGAGGTATATACGAATTGGTAACCGATCTAACTCACTGTGAAAACAGTGTAGATGAGACGGAAACTAACTTGTTAGTTGTTTATGGGAAACCACTCAGTGTACTATATTGAATATTATTCAAGACTCGATGCGTGCTATGTTTAGACTTGTATGCGTGTACGTTGTCGACGAGAGGAGAGAATCGATATACCTTTAAATTGGTTAGGGAATTATTAAATAAATTGATACATGGCGAGAAGTGAAGATTAAAGGAATGTACGTATGTGTTATATTCAAGTTTCGTGTTATTGGTGGAAATAAGTACTATAAATGAGATTTTATATTTGAAAGAAATATAGTTTTAAAACTCGAAGTGTGATCCTTAAATTGTTAAGGAAAGTAATAATCAATGATGTGAAACCAAATTGATGTTAGACGAGTTAACACTCAAGGAGGATGTGTGAAATATTTAGAAGCATAAGGTTTTAGTTCTGCTAATGCAGAACTTGTCTGCTTGGGAATTTGGTATGCGTAGCCACGCTGTGCTTTCCAAGCTTTATGACCACAAGAAATTGCATTCACCACTTATGCAGGAAGTTCTGAATAAGTTTGTGGAATATAAAAACTCAAGGGATGGGTACTAGGGACTCATATAAAGGTCATAAATGGTAATTTAGTTATCCATGAATGGATTAGGATAGCCAAGCGCGAAGGGAATAAATATATATTGTGAGACCCCGAATTTTATGAAATGAAAGTATTCAATTTTCTTATAATTATTCTATTTAGTAAATGGTTAAATTGATAAAAGTTTAAAGTTAAGGGTGATATTTGAAAATTTTTCAAAGTAAGCAAGTTGATATAAAATATTCGTTTGGTCGGAGAATATTCTTTTTGTCGGGAATATCCGTACAACGGCACAATCATTGGTGGACTCCACAATGGAAGTATTGTCGTTGTTAGAAAACGACAGAATTATCATTTTATAAAAATAACGGCGAAAGTTTTACCATTAAACTATTGAACTACCCTATAATAAAAGTACAGTAATATGCGTGGTTGCATAATAGCACACGGTATTGATTATTAATGCTTACGTGATAAGACACTCAGTTTTATTCAATTATTACTACAGTAATTGCTGCATAATATCTTACGTTATTTGATTCAATTATTGTCAATATTTTATATATTATTAAATCAATAATTGAGACAACAAAGTTATTCATATTATTATTTACAATATTGACAATGTCTAGAAGTTCTGTCAAGGAGAGGTTTGGTCACCTAATTGCAAGCCAATAAGGAGAAATCCTTATCTAAAGCCCCTCTCACTCGAACGACACGTTGTTAAATATTATGAGTTATAATATTAATGATGAATAAGTTCGTGTTGATTAAAGATGAAATTGATAGTTCCATTGTGCTGGGATTATTAGTGTTAGTGGAAATCGATAGTTATTTCAATAATAATTGATGTCTGGAGGTTATATTGACCAATCGGGTAATTAACCGGATAAATGAGCAATTAATTGCTATTGATTCACATGATTATAACTATTTGTTCATATGTGTGTACTATTGATTCACATTCACTTACTACTAGGGGAGTTGGTACAAGATTGATAATACTTGCATGACTAAGTTAAAAATGGAGGTATAGATGGAGGTACTATACCGTAATTTGTATTTTCACATATCTAGAACTATTGATTCACATGATTTACTATTGATTCACATGATTTACTATTAGGGGAGGTGGTGCAAATTTGATAATACTTGCAAAACTAAATTAAAAATGAAGGAAAAGAGGAAGGTATTATACTGTAATATTTCGAGCCCCAAAACGTGCAATTATCAAAACTATATTTTCCTATAAATAGAAGCTCATTCCTTCATTGTTTTTCACCAATTCACTAAAGCTATAGAGCAATTATTATAGAGAGAAAGAAGAAGAGAAGTCTGCTACCTCACTATTCCAAAGATCCGCTTTTCTTACCGAGGTAAGGGTATTATTTTTTCATATTCATGAAGAGAGCTATTGTTATTCCATTCCTTATTATTCTTGTTGGAATAACTCAGTATCACGCGACTCTCAGTATACATGGTGAAATTCTTCTCATTATTCCATTCTTTATTATTCTTGTTGGAATATCCCGTCTGTATGCGAATTATGCATGACTTCGGTTCCATTCTTTATTATTACATTGAATATCACATGCGTGCGTATACACGCATGACACAGTTCCATTCTTTATTATTCTATTGAATAACTCACATGCATGCGGATTACGCATGACCTCGTTCCATTATTTATTATTCTATTAGAATAACTTTTTTTGTCTTGGTCTATCGTCGCATGCTCGGTGAATTCTTTTGTTATTCCATTCTTTATTATTCTATTGGAATAACTCATCACGTGGACTACCACATGCATGGTGAATGACCTTTCGTATTAATTCTTTATTAAATTGTGGAAATAATCTGTTTACGTGGATTACCGCATGGCGGATGAAAATCCATTTGCAGTTTCATATATTCTATTATACTCGTATGAGATATAATTTCTTTTGTACTCGTCATGAAATATTATTTTATTTGGTATTTTTCTGTTACGAGTTACTTCATGGGTTACTATTCACCCGGTTACTATTCACTCTAGTATTATTCACTCGGGTATTCGGGGCACTTTTCATGCCGGAGTACTATTCACGAATTACTATTCACAGGTTACTATTAACCCAAATTACTATTCACCCGAATATTATTCACTCGGGTATTTGGGGTATTTTTCGTGTCGGGGTATTATTCATGGAGTACTATTCTCGAAGTACTATTCATGGGATACTATTCACGATGAAAAATTGATTCTTTTTTGTCTAAATTATTTTTGGTACATGAATATTATTCTTGAATTTTACTCTACAAAGTAGTATTATGTTGACAATTTGGACGCTATTGATTTCTGGATAAATTAAATTTATTTAAAATTTATCCTTGAACTTGTTTTATTGAATTATTATGTCATTGTCATCATTCTCATGCTTATATTGTGATGAAAGTCATCTTTGGCTTACGTGCATAGATGGACTTGGTATGATTATGACCAAGGATTATTCGGTATAATTATGACCGTAGTGTAACGAATGATGTGGTAAAAGTCCTCATTGGCCTATAGTTCATTGATGGACAGTTGTTGGTATGATTATGACCAGGAATTATTTGGTATAATCATAACCATTGATGATTACATGAATGTCCTTGGCCGTGGTGCAAGGATGATTCGATTTTATTTATTAAACTGAGTCTCAGTGATAAAGTTGATGAAAAACTTTTTAACTCATAGAAGATAGTAGATTTTATGCTCTACTTGACTCTTCTAATGGATTGCTTATTCCGGTACAGTTGTTGATCTAAAACTTATTATCTATTGTATTCTATCAGTTGTTATACTGTTGAAGGCTAAGGATAATTTATTATGCATTATCTTAGTCATAATATTTCTTATTGGGCTAGTTGAGCTAACCCTCTTGCTTTCTTTTACTCTTCAGGAAATGAGAATATAGCTGGGACTAATTGGGGAATGGAGTGATGGTCCGAGATGGTTGTTTTAGCAGTCCTCACTCCTTAGTGTGATAATAAGTGTAATGAGGATTGAATTTGAGTTTGTATGCTGTCTATGAGACAATATTCATGTAAAAACTCAGCTATGTTTTATCATATTTTGCACGACAGTTGTATAATTAAGTTTGTAGTTGATTTCTGTACCATGTATCTGGCGACCCAAGATGGGTGATGTATACCTGTTTTGGGGGTGTCACATTTATTATGGAAGTTTATTAACCAAGAATGAATGTTGGTAAATCAAGTTATATTATAGAATATAACATTATAGAGCTTTGCGTAGTAGTGGCATGATATTAAATTGAATAGAAAGAGTTAATTCACTTACATAGGATGGTTAATTAAGGATTATGTGTTGCATATGGAAAAAGGAATATGTTACTTTGATATTTTAATTATATTATATAGTATTGTAATATTTGAAAGATAAGTGACTAATAAAAGAAGAGGACCAATATAGTTATAAATAATTATTGGTTAGAAATGGAAGAAGTTGTCTTAGGACAATCGAATAATTATACGTATTGTGTATAATTTAAATAATTAATAGAGTATATATTAATTATTTTAAGTGTAAAGGTTATACATATTACAAGTGTAAGGTAAGCTAAATAAATTAGCATTGAGGTAAAGTGTGTCACACAAATGTTATACTAAATAATGTGTAATATGGGAAAAATGTGAGTAGTAGTATAAAATACCTATTGCTTAAGATTACATGAAGTGTGACATTTAATTGGGACTAATGATATACATATGGTAAAAGTGATTAAATCATAAAGTTGATTTAAATGAGTTTTGTTATCTCATCCTAGGTGATGAGACAATTATATGTGTTCCCTAAAAGATGGGGGTAAATAAATATGTATTATTAAAATAGTTATTTCAATACCAATGTGTAAGCAAATAGTAAAAAGAGATATTAAGTTATTAGTGAGCAATTAAATTAAGTCCACACATGTTTTAAAGATTAAAATATATGGACTAATGTATATGGACTATATGATATGAATACATCATGAAATGTGTATGTGGCAATGTAAATGTGTGAACATCAAAATAGTACATCACAAGTATATTGTAAACATTTATTGATTAAAAAAATTTAATAATAAAGGAGACAATGTAATGTGATAATACGCGATAGAATTATATTCGGTAGGATGAGGTATATATGGATGATATATGATACATTGTAATTAGAAATTACATTTGTAATTTAATTATAACCTAAGTTATATGGGAGGAATGGTATACATATATTATATAACTTGGTGTACTTATTATATGACTAAGAGTTGGGTATAAATGATCTATACTTACAAGTTATTGAGGTTTGTTTGTCCCATATTAAGTGTCCAATTGTTCTTCCTTTTCTTATTCACGTGAACTCTAGAGACTAGCCTACTCCTCCCTCATTTTCATCAAAGTGTAGCAAATAATTTCAAAGGGAGTGGGCAACATGATGGGATTCACCAACCACTCACCAACTCTCCCTTAACCATAATACAATTCTCATTCCCGTTGGTTTGAATTAGGGAGCAAAGCTATGGATTGTGTTTTGGGTTTTCTATATATAGAGACTCCTTCATCTTTTTTTCTTTTTGTTGAGATTTTTGAGAAGTGGCTATGAAGAGTCAATAAAATTGAAGAACAATCGGAAGTTAGGAAGGCTATGCTTAGCATATTGAAGCATTCAAGAGGTAATAACATTAACTTACATGATCTTGAATTCCTAAGTTTTGCTTTCTTAGAAATGTCATGAAAAAGTAGCTTTTAAGTCCAAAAATTGATGGCTAAGGATTGTTATAATCCATGAATTGTTGCTAGCTACTGATAATATAGTCAAATGCGAAAATGACGAAAGTTAAACGGACCAATTTGGTTTAGAAACGAATTCGTAGCGAATGATTTCGCTAAATTGTCCAAAACATGAACATTTGCATGAACATGAGTTATAGATTCATTTTTGGTTTAGTTAATGTTTATGTTAATTATTGGGTATTTGGTATGTTGTAGTTTTATGAGTTACAAACTCATAGAATCAAAAATGAGCTAATTTGGATGAGTATAACTCATGTTATGATAATTGGAAGGATTGTTGGTCTACAATCTCGTGAAGAGCAGAGCCTGAGGGGCTGTTCTACGACCTGGGGTGCAGCTGCGTTGCCTCTAAGGCCAATTGGGGCACAACTACGTCGGGCTTCAGTGTTGGGTAGACTGCTCTGACCTGCTGTAGTAAATTAGGCATAACGTTTTATATGAACTTCGATTGATGTGATTCAAGATGATCCAGAACGAGGATGAATAGACCTATAACTTTTGTTCTTTAAGGTTTTCAATTTGAAGTTATTAGGAAGGGTTAAAATAGTCATCTTTGTGACTGTTACGTATTCGGAGGCGATCGGAGGGTGTCGAGCGAGTACATACACAAGTATAGTGCTCCCGACGATGGAATATGTTATTCTAAGTGCTATAACATGAAAATGCATGATATTAGACATGGCATATAAGATTACAATACTCATAATTGAATGCTTTAGCGTAACTTAGTGTGTATTTTAAAGAAACTTGAAGATTTCAAAAACAAATCTTGACGAACTTTGAGTCATTTGAGTTCTGACCTTGTAGTGAGCATATGGTGGAGTCATGCGAGCATAAAATGTGATCTTAAGTTACTTTGTATAAGATAACTTGTATATCTTGGATAATATGTGTTTTCAAAGAGAAATTCAAGTTTTGAAAACTAATAATCATGAGTATGGTGTCGCCTACACTTCTACCTTGTAAGAATGTGTAGAAATATGCACAAATAAATATGACATATGATTCAAAGTTGTCTTGCATGATTTGGTTGGCATGACATGGATTTCAAGAAAAGAAACTTAGACGTTTTGAAAACATTATTCGTGAGCATTGTGTGGTCTAAACTTCTAAACTTGTAGAATGGCATACTAGTATCTTTTTGGTCTTTAAACATGACCTATAAGTGCAAACACATAGTTTGACATAATGTAAGTCATTGGAACATAATTTTATATGAGTTTAAAGTGATGAACGAAACTAATTATGTATAAATGATATGAACCCTTGCGAGCGAGCATTATATAACCCTCTCATATGAATAGATGGATAATATAGTTAACCTCATGATTTCATGAACTTGGTTGGCCTTAACTTCGTAGAAATTTCAAACTAGAGATATATTGTGTAAAAGTAGACTTGATATGACTTTGAGAAAGTCCAAGATCTCTTAAGATGTATAATTGCTATGTGTTAATATTCTGGTATAGTAAAAAGAAGTGGAATGAAACCCAGAAGATAAAAGCTCAACTTTGGTCTGGCCATATGTAACGACCCCAAAATTCATACAATTTAATTCTCGACTTCGGTCGTTAATAATACACTCAACCTCTAATTTTACATCATTAAACGATAATACAACCATTAAAATTTGCAGAATAATTAAAATTTTCTCTTACAATTAAAATTTTCCATTACAAACTATTCTCATTCCCAGAACTTTCAACCTTTACATCTAAATATCTTAGAATCATTTTAATACTACAAGAGTTTACATCGCAAAACGATATTACAATTCAACATTAATACATTATTCGGAACCTTAAACATGGTTCAAATAGTAATAACACAACCAAAGTGTATAAATCTTCAAGTATCACATCCGATTCGTGTCTTTCAAGTAACACATAACTTTACCTTGAATCTTGAACTCCGCAAAAATGGTTATTTGCAAGGTTGAGCTCGACAAATTTCAAACAAAAAATCTAACAGTTTTCATGCATCACATAACACATAATAACATGCTCAACATATAACATACATGCTACAGTTCATATAACAAGTATACAGATTGAGTCCTTACGCAATCAGCATGCTTTAATCAATCAACATAGTCATAAATTGACTTTAACATTTCATACTTTCAACATATATATAACACATCATACTCTTTACAATAAAGATTTAAAATAGTTAATAATCAAGTTCACATAGCCAATAGGAACTGAAAGACTTGCCTGATTCGTATTTTATGAACTACGACTTAACTGCTTAATGCTTATCTGCACTTCGTGTATTCCTACACAGTTATATAGTCATGGATTCACATCCATTAGTCATATATTTCATACGCTCTTAATATAAAAACAAATTTGTTTCCTAACTTGGTTTTATTTTACTTGAACTTAGGATAACCATGAGACTAGTTCATTCTATTATCATATTTATCTAAACAATCTTGTTTCATATCTTGTAGTCCTTAAAGACAATATATAACCATAACTTAAGACCATGCAGTTAACAAAATGCTCTTGGTCACTCTGCAGAATGGCGCGGCCGCGCTACTCCCAGCCAGAACCAGACTTAGGCTTTTTTATTGCCCAACATAATTCCTAGCACGACATGTATTCTGATACGTACTATAAACATACATCAAGTTGGTTCTAATAGTTCTTCAAGTTCACATTTCAAATCATTTAGTTTTGAATTACATAGTTCTATGTTGAATTATTTACAATAACAAGGCTTAACAACTTCTTTTAACAAAGGTGCAAGGTTTATAAGCTTTTAAATCTTATATTGGTACTAACAAACTTTAATACGCATGTTCACATGTATCTATCTCATTTACATAGACATAACATAGTTCATACTTTTAAAACATGCTTAAATAACTTATGTCATGCTTGACTAGTTGAGTGCACATATCATTCATGTTCAAAGGCATAAATAACTCTATCATGCTTGCTTATAAGGTCATAATGCAAGTAACACAATGCTCATCAAAGTTAGTTTCTAAAACTTTTAAATTTCTCTTTAAAACACGTACTAAATCGAGCTTGACAACCTTTTATGTGCAATACATCTTGGAATTACATTCCTTATCCATCCGCGCACATAACTAGGCCACATTCACATGTTTCCAAGGTCAAAACTTAAAAGACACAAAGCTCATCAAGTTTCATTTTCAAAACAC
This sequence comes from Panax ginseng, assembly GCA_020205605.1. Classification (NCBI taxonomy): domain Eukaryota; kingdom Viridiplantae; phylum Streptophyta; class Magnoliopsida; order Apiales; family Araliaceae; genus Panax; species Panax ginseng. The sequence continues at coordinate 32,395,955 of CM035133.1, forward strand.
TTCAAACCAAGCTATATCAATCTATTATATGCAAGCCAACTTTAAAACTACATTTCATGTCCGTTGATATGCGTACATAGGGTCCAAGGTTAGAACTCAAAGGACACCAATTTCATCAACTTCCGTTTCTCAAAAACTTTAAGAGTTCTTTTAGAAAATCATGTGAAGGCATTCCATAATGAGTAAAGTAATCTTAGTTAAATGACATGTCTATTATCATGCATATTTATGTTTTATCACTTAGAACAACATATTTCATCGTTAGGAGCACTATACTTGCGTATGTGTTTGTTCGATGCCCTTCGATTGCCTTCGAATATGTAACAGTCAAAAATATGACTATTTTGACCCTTCCTAAAGACCTCAAATTAAAACACTTAAAGAACAGAAGTTGTAGACCTGTTCGTCCTCGTTCCGGATCATATTAAATCACCTCAATCGGAGTTCGTATGAAAACGTTATGACTGTTTTACCAAAATAGGTTAAAGTAGTCACAGTCAGCACACATGGGGCGTGGTCGTGCCCCTTTTCCTTACAAATACCGTGCACCTGTGCCATTGCCCAGCCCCAGATGCGCGCCCGTGTGCCCAGGAGGCGCGCCCACGCGTGGCTTCGCACATAACACAGTGTTTTGCGATTTTTTGACCTTTTCTCCTACTAATCTTCATAACTTGAGTTATACACATCCAAATTAGTCCATTTTCGATTCTATGGATTCATAATTCATGGAACTACAATATACTAGAATTCTAGCAATTTATAAAAATATTAACCAACCTAAAATTTTACCCAAAACACATGTTCATACTCTATTTTCATGTTTTAACATCTCTATCGAAATCGAACACCATAGATTCGATTCATAACCAAATCAATATATTTAACCTTCGTTGTTTTCTTAATTCAATATACTAACAATATCTATAATCCATTTTAGATTATATCAAGAATTCATCATCAATTTTTGATTCCAAAACAAGCCCTAATGTACATATACCTATAAAACTCAATTTCTTCTTGTTTAATCATACTTTCATGAACTTGATCACCCTAAAAACCACTTTTAGATGTTATAAAATGGGTTATACCAAACCATAAACATATTTAATCAACAATTTATCAAATCATACAACCAAATAACTTCTATAGAAAACTCAAGAATATAGGTTGAGGTTTTAGAATTGATTCTTACCTTGAATCTTCTTTAGCCTTGATAGAGGATACAAATTGCTTGACTAATCCTTCTTTTCTTCTTTGATTCTCCAACTTTCTTCTCAAAGCTCTCTAACTCTCTTTTCCAATACACTGTTTTCTTTTCTCTTAGGCTTTAGGAACAAAACACGTACATCCATATAACTGATATAAACATAATGCGTATGCATTATGGCCTCATCAGTTACAATAACAAAGGGTCACTAAGCCATGTTTGGCTAGCACCCAAAATCTCCTTTTTCAATTTTTTTACCAATCCTTCTTATCATATGATACCCTTGCCACACCCATTAACTATTTGAATTGAATTAATCTCAATTAATTAATAAATCCAATTAAACCTTACTAATAAAATCATAACTTCTATTTAGCCAATAAAATTATAATTTTATTTAACAATCATTAATCCTCTAATTTAATTACTTAATTAAATTAGAAAATTACCACCAAATTAACGTAATAATTATGCACACATAATAAAATTATTTATTATCAATTTATTTAATATCATCATATTTAAATAAATTATTCCATAATAATTTTCATTGAATATTTATTTTAATCCATAAATATTTCAACTAAAATACTTATTTTACTTGATAAATATCTTAATTATTTACGATTTCACAATCGTAACTGTAACACCCCCTTTCCGAAATAGAAAGAGAGGTTACTCAAAACACAACAGAATTAAGGAAGATCACAAGGCTATAAACCACAAAAGAATAATCTCATAATAATTCAATGTCATAAGACAAACCATAATAAATGCCACACTGGCTCAATCCACAATCTAAAATAATTATTACAACTTTAAATAAATCAATGTATCGAAACCTAACAAAATATATCAAAACTATTGGATTAAAGGAAGCTCTCGTCACACTTGCCCTTGGTCCCCCTGATTACCTGCCGGAAGAAAAACATAGCACATGAGCCAAATGCCCTGTACGGATATAGAATACAAGAAATGAACCGAAATAACTAACTCAACTAAATGAATTGAAACAAAACGAACTGAAACGAAACGAACAAAACTAACACAATAAAATGGTAGGCTGAAACAAATGGCTGGGTGTTATTTCATACCGAGCTCAAAATAAATAGTAACATACCTTGCCACACAGGCAAGTCAAATAATGCCACACAGGCAATCACACATCTGATCACAGTAATCCAGATCAAGTGCAAAATCGTATATGTGTTTGGCACAAACATCACCACTCCGCAGAACAGAACAGAATAGAAAACTAGGGTTGACTCATACGCCTCCCACAATAAAACACCAAATGGCCAACTCCCACCGGAGCACAAAAACGGAGACGCCGTGGACTGATCACACCGCCACGGAAGGTGTCATGCCTCGGTGCCAAGAGGACATGCCTGTGGTACCCCCACAGGTGGTTATAGCTCAAGTATACCCTACGGTATTCTAACAAAATATAATGTCACAACACATGCGATACAACAAAGGGGTTCTAACATGTACATGTTAAACTTAAACGAGATATCAACACAAAGTCTCCAAAAATATTAACATGCACATTACTACAAATATCAAAATAAATTTAGACATGTTGTACTAGTCTACAGAGTACAAATATGAGTTCCAACTATGAACGCCAAACGAAATTATCACAATGAATTTGACAAGAAATAATCATGAGAGGCAATACTAATTTTCAAAATGCATAACGAAACGAATAAATTAAAAACAAAAGAGTCGCTGAAAGAGTACGAAATCCGTACCTGGATTAAGCAATGTAATACCCAAAATTATATTCCAAAAATACTTCTTAAATTTCCTCCGTCCGATCTAATAATAAAATAAAATTTTATTACAAATTTACTCATTAACAACATAATATTGATGAATTTATTATCAAGTAAATTTTATAATTTTATCAACAAAATTAACTAGTTTAAATTAATATACTAAATTTCAATTTGATTCGCTAATTCAATTTATACGCTTCACAAATCAAATACATATTAAAATATAAAATTTAAATATATATATATATACAGCTCCTGCAAACAAACTTGATATGCTAATTCTTATTAGTTTACAAAAACAAAAGTCCTGTAGCTCTTGATCTCCTATACCACGTTAACATTTTATTTTATTTTATTTTATTTTTTTAGACCAAACAGTGGTTCTAGTTATATATATAAATATACATAGACTATGAACATGGTTATAGCAATATCCTATAAAAAAATTACGAATTCTTATATATACATAATAGGTTCAGTACTTCTGCCCAAATAATGATTAATTCATCCATCATAATTCGTTTATTAGAGAAAAAGAAAGCAATGAGATCACAATGACATTACCTATTCTTTCAGCGGCTGCTATCCCCTTCTCTTTCAGTCACTTTGTTTAGATGAATGAAAATTAGGTTTGTTCTTATTTATTTATTAATTACTATAATATATTTATTAACTCTCCAAATTTTAATAGGATTTTAAAATTACATAATTATAAATTTGACTCATTTAATTTAAAGCCCAATTTTACCAATTAATTTATCCACACTTATTAATATTTATTATCCCAATAAATTAAATAACTAGTTGACCCAAATAAATGACAAAGTCCAATTAATATGTTTTAAAACAAAATAATAATTTATTTATTTATTTATTTTTATTTAATATTTTTTTTGGGTATTACAGTAACATATTACATTTATATGTAACATACATTACTCTCTCATATCATAATAAAAATTTTATTTATTAAATTCTTATTTTAATAATTTTCAAAAATTCGGGTTGTCACATCCTTCCCTCCTTATAAGGATTCCGTCATCGGAATCACCGAAACCCTACCTTATTAAGGTTTTCACAAAATCTCTTTCACAATTATCGTTGAATAACTTCAACACATTAACTTAGCAAAAGTTTTACACACACATATATATATATATATATATATATATATATATATATATATATATATATATACTTCATTCATTTCTTCAACAACTTTTAGGTTTTATTACATAACCTTCAATTAAACATACCATATATCAAATATTATATATTCTTTAACCCATTCATTTCCTTTTTTAAGGATCGTTATCATAAACACTCGGGATATTACATTCACCCTTTCTTCTAAGAATTTTGTCCTCAAAATTTATTTATTAATCTTTATCCATTCAATCTATCAAAATAGATTTTTGTGTTAATACTTTATTCATTCATTCCATTTATCAAAACAGATTTTATGTTGATATCTATTTATTCATTAGGTTCTGCAACCAAATTGTTTCTCTAAGGATCTTTCTAAGATCATCATATTCCTCACCTCTTCCTCTTCTAAGAGTTTCACATTTCTCTTCTTTCTGGAGTTTTAATTCTTTCTTGAAATTATTATGTTTTGCTTAATTTTCTCATCCTTTCCACTTTCACCTTTCAGAATAATAAGAATCTTCCACAATTGCTCAATAATTGGGAAGCGATATGAATAACAGGAATTTAAAAGATTTCAAAACATGCTGAGGGTTATAAGACCTTGAACTACGTCTATGGTTATAAGTACTCTTTCAACTTAAACCTTAATAGTCATTAGACTATAGGGACTCCCGTACTTAGGGTGTTAAGCCCTTCGTACGATGTATTGTGCACAAACATTTAAACGCTATGCGTATGTCCATAGTTATAAGTAATCTTTCAACTTAAACTTTAACAATCATAAGACTATAAGGACTCCTTGTACTTAGGGGGATCAACCCTTCGTACAATGTATTGTGCACAAACATCTAAATGCCTCCGCGTAATCCCCTATAAAAGGGTTGTTCATCTCAGCTTTTCAACATCTGAATCTGCACCAAAACAATTTGGCTTGGCATAACTTTTCAAGAAACACTTGAATTTCATGAATATTTTTCAATAATCATCTAGCTGGATCAAATAGCATAGACTTCTACAACAATTTGGACATCAATCAAAATATACATATACATATACATATATATATATATATATATATTCTCATATCTTAAAGAAATCTCAAAAATCCTTTTTATGACGCTAAATGATACCGCACCTTTGTATTTACATCCATTTGAGGATTCTCATCATTTGGTGATTTTATCATACTACATCATACCATAATTGTGGGTCGACGATCCTTAGATCACATCCAACACTAAGTAATACTGCATTGATGACTCCATCATTTTTTTTCATCTCTGCACCAGGTTCCATGACACATTGATGATATAAAAATACGATTTGATATATTTCAAATCATTTTTGTCTAGCCGAAGCAATTAGTATAGACATACGAATAACGGTATTATTTTTAAAACTCATTGGTTTCATCATTTGATCCAATGTTTTTCAAGAAAATAGAAGTGCAAACATCAGCACGAAGTCAATAAATTTCGAAAGTCTAGCATAGCTAGTAAATTTAGAATATCCAGGTAGCCATCAACTTCAATCTTTACTCCATTACTTCATTACTTAACCATTCTATCAATCTTCAACTTCATCAATGCTCTCTATACTATAACCGTCTTCTACCCAAAATAGTTCATCAAACTTACCACACTTTGGAAATCCAGAAACTTGCCACAATAATATGAGTTTAAGAACTTATCCTAGTCAGACCATAGGCGTCCATTCGCTGAGGGGTTCAAAATATACCATATTATTATGAGTCACGAACTTACCATATGTATTAGTTTTAAGAACTGCACCTAATCCTAATAATATCTGACTAATCTTAATAGTTTTTAACTATAAAATATACATATGAGAAAAGAATCACCTTTTTGCCACATACACATTGATAGCGCAACACCAATAATCCAATGATTATCAATGTGATAAACTGAGTGCAAGCACAAAACCCTCACCCATACAAAGATTTGTATAACTTAGCCATCACATGAGTCCTCAATTGAAATCCCACCTAACTCTATCTTACTCTTAACGTGCTCTTTTCTCGATACAAATTCCTCGTATCACATTATCTATAACTCCTCGTGAGTTTATCTCGTACTATATCATAGTACATTAACTTCATAGCATCAAGCTATAATTATTCAAACATTATAGACCATCTATCTTTTATAACTTAAACAGATCACATCGTGATCTTATTCTATAATCATCTCCCTTAAAATTCTTTTCTTCACTCGTGATCGTTTTGTTTTACAATCCTCTTTCTTTCCCTTTTTCATCGTTTACGATTTCATTTATGCTTTTAATCTTACAGACTTTGTCTATTCATCATTATTCGTTATCTTGGCTAATGGAGTTAGGCAACTCCCATTTCTGATCTTTATATCTCTTCAAGATTCTTCTTTGAATTCTCTTGTTTATATAACAATTCTTCTTTTAAGAATTTCTAACTTCATTTACATTGCTCAACATTTCATTTAAGTTCTACATTTTCATCATACGTATCCATTTCTATACTTGGTACACATCAAGTCTCTAATAGTTTCAATATGGTACACTGAGTGGTTTCCCATAAACAACCAACAAACTAGGTTCCGAGTTGCTAGTTCGTATATACCTCCGCTCTATGAAGGAATCGTTTATCCCAGATACCATACATCAACTATTAAAGAGTACAATTGTACCATACTTAAATATAACTTTTTAATTTTTAACTTCTCTATCATCTTCTCCTTTATTCTCTAAGGTTATAGCCTAGGGTACTCTTACCTAAGGTTTATAACCTACAGCTTTGATACCAACTGTAACGACCCCAAAATTCATATAATTTAATTCTCGACTTTGGTCGTTAATAATACATTCAACCTCTAATTTTACATCATTAAACGATAATACAACCATTGAAATTTACAGAATAATTAAAATTTTCTTTTACAAACTATTCTCGTTCCCAGAACATTCAACCTTTACATCTAAATATCTTAGAATCATTTTAATACTACAAGAGTTTACATCATAAAACAATATTACAATTCAACATTAATACATTATTCGGAACCTTAAACATGGTTCAAATAGTAATAACACAACCAAAGTGTATAAATCTTCAAGTATCACATCTGATTAATGTCTTTCAAGTAACACATAACTTTACCTTGAATCTTGAACCTGCAAAAATGGTTATTTGCAAGGTTGAGCTCGACATCCCAGCAAAATCTAATAGTTTTCATACATCACATAGCACATAATAACATGCCCAACATATAACATACATGCTACAATTCATATAACAAGTATAAAGATTGAATCCTTACTCAATCAGCATGCTTTAATCAATCAACATAGTCATAAATTGACTTTAACATTTCATACTTTCAACATATATATAACACATCATACTCTTTGTAATAAAGATTTAAAATAGTTAATCATCAAGTTCACATAGCAAATAGGAACTGAAAGACTTGCCTGATTCGTAATTTATAAACTACGACTTAACTGCTTAATGCTTATCTGCACTTCGTGTATTCCTACACAGTTATATAATCATGGATTTTCATCCATTAGTCATATATTTCATATGCTCTTAATATAAAAACAAATATTGTTTCCTAACTTGGTTTCATTTTACTTGAACTTAGGATAACCATGAAACTAGTTCATTATATTATCATATTTATCTAAACAATCTTGTTTCATATCTTGTAGTCCTTAAAGACAATATATAACCATAACTTAAGACCATGCAGTTAACAAACTGCTCTTGGTCACTTTACGTAATCTGCAAGGTTATATGTGCATTTAAGCTTGGGAGTGGCGCGACAAATACCTTACTCCCGGCCGTAACTGCATTTAAGCTTTATTATTGCCCAAAGATAATTCCTAAAGACAACATGTATTCGATACGTCTTCAGTAAACATACATCAAGTAGGTTCTAATAGTTCTTCAAGTTCACATTTCAAATCATTTAGTTTTGAATTACATAGTTCTATGTTGAATTATTTATAATACCAAGGCTTAACAACTTCTTTTAACAAAGGTGCAAGGTTTATAAGCTTTTAAATCTTATATTGGTACTAACAACCTTTAATACGCATGTTCACATGTATCTATCTCATTTACATAGACATAATATAGTTCATACTTTTAAAACATGCTTAAATAACTTATGTCATGCTTGACTAGTTGAGTGCACATATCATTCATGTTCAAAGGCATAAATAGCTCTATCATGCTTGCTTATAAGGTCATAATGCAAGTAACACAACGCTCAACAAAGTTAGTTTCTAAAACTTTTAAATTTCTCTTTAAAACACGTACTAAACCAATCTTGACAACCTTTTATGTGCAATACATCTTGGAATTACATTCCTTATCCATCCGTGCACATAATTAGGCCACATTCACATGTTTCCAAGGTCGAAACTTAAAAGACACAAAGTTCATCAAGTTTCATTTTCAAAACTTCAAGTTTTTCTTTTAAAACACTTCAAGCCAAGCTATATCAATCTATTATATGCAAGCAAACTTTAAAACTACATTTCATGTCCGTTGATATGCGTACATAGGGTCCAAGGTCAGAACTCAAAGGACACCAAATTCATCAACTTTCGTTTCTCAAAAACTTTAAGTTTTCTTTTAGAAAAACATGTGAAGGCATTCCATAATGAGTAAAGTAATCTTAGTTATATGACATGTCTATTATCATGCATATTTATGTTTTATCACTTAGAACAATATATTTCATCGTCGGGAGCACTATAATTGCGTATGTGCTCGTTCGACGCCCTCTGATCGCCTCCGAATACATAACAGTCACAAATATGACTATTTTGACCCTTCCTAAAGACCTCAAATTAAACCACTTAAAGAACAAAAGTTGTAGGCCTATTCGTCCTCATTTCGGATCATCTTGAATCACCTCAATCGAAGTTCGTATGAAAAAGTTATGACCGTTTTACCAAAACATGTCAAAGCAGTCATAGTCAGCACACATGGGGCGCTGCCACGCCCCTTTTCCTCACAAATAACACGCGCCCGTGCCATTACCCAGCCCTAGATCCATGCCCGCGCGTGGCTTCGCACAGAACACAGTGTTTTGCGATTTTTTGACCTTTGCTCCTACTAATCTTCATAACTTGAGTTATTCACATCCAAATTAGTTAATTTTTGATTCTATGGATTCATAATTCATAGAAATACAACATACTAGAATTCTAACGATTTATAAAAACATTAACCAACCTAAAATTTTACCCAAAACACATGTTCATACTCTATTTTCATGTTTTAACATCTCTAGCGAAATCAAACACCACGGATTCGATTCATAACCAAATCAATCCATTTAACCTTCGTTATTTTCCTAATTCAATATACTAACAATATCTATAATCAATTTTAGATTATATCATGAATTCATCATCAATTTTTGATTCCAAAACAAGCCCTAATGTACATATACCTATAAAACTCAAATTCTTCTTGTTTAATCATACTTTCATGAATTTGATCACCCTGAGAACCACTTTTAGATGTTATAAAATGGGTTATACCAACCTATAAACATATTTATTCAACAATTTATCAAATCATACAACCAAATAACTTCTATAGAAAACTCAAGAATAGAGGTTTGAGGTTTTAGAATTGATTCTTACCTTGAATCTTCTTTAGCCTTGATAGAGGATACAAATTGCTTGACTAATCCTTCTTTTCTTCCTTGATTCTCCAACTTTCTTCTCACAGCTCTCTAACTCTCTTCTCCAATACTCTTTTTTCTTTTCTCTTAGGCTTTAGGAACAAAACACGTACATCCATATAACTGATATAAATATAATGCGTATGCATTATGGCCTCATCAGTTACAATAACAAAGGGTCACTAAGCCATGTTTGGCTAGCAACCAAAATCTCCTTTTTCAATTTTTTTTTAGCAATCCTTCTTATCATATGATACCCTTGTCACACCCATTAACTATTTGAATTGAATTAATCTCAATTCATTAATAAATCCAGTTAAACCTTACTAATAAAATCATAACTTCTATTTAGCCAATAAAATTATAATTATATTTAACAATCATTAATCCTCTAATTTAATTACTTAATTAAATTAGAAAATCACCACCACATTATCGTAATAATTATGCACACATAATAAAATTATTTATCATCAATTTATTTAATATCATCATATTTAAATAAATTATTCCATAATAATTTTCATTATTTATTTTAATCTATAAATATTTCAACTAAAATACTTATTTTACTTGATAAATATCTTAATTATTTACGATCTCACAATTGTAACATATTAACATATTACATTTATATGTAACATACATTACTCTCACATATCATAATAAGAATTTTATTTATTAAATTCTTATTTTAATAATTTTCAAAAATTCGGGTTGTCACACCATGGGATTTGACGCAAATACGCCATCTCCCAAGTCTAACCTCAAAGCAAGAATACCAAAAGACAGCTTTAATCCGGACATTTTATTTGCTTTCTAATTTTGGCAACTTACTTATAGTACTATCCTAAGCTATAGTACTTGACATGGATGATGTTTTAAGCCTAAAAGCATGTAATGGTTATATAAACCTCAAATTTGTTAAAAGTTATTAAAGTTTGCAAAATGCAAGAACTATATGAAACATTCATCTATGAGTTTGAAATGTGTAACAAACACATAGTGAGTCAAGTGTGTAATAGATATATATGAACATTGATGTAAAGTACGAGTGGTTAAGGAATACCTATACATACCTAGCTATTCTAAGAGTATGATGAGAAAGTGAAATGTAGGTTTTACGAACCTAGTTAGGAAATAATGTAACATTGTTATTACATTGAGAATGCATGAAGTATGTGAGATCCCAAAATTATGATATGAAAGTATTCAAATTTCTTATAATTATTATGTTTAGTAAATGGTTAAATTGAGAAAAGGTTAAAGTTAAGGGTGATATGTAAAATTTTTTCAAAGTAAACAAGTTGTCATAAAATAATTGGTGATAAAAGTATAGTAATACGCGTGGTTGGATAATAGCACACAGTATTGATTATTGATGATTACGTAAGAAGTCACTCAGTTATACTCAATTATTGCTACAATAATTGCTGCATCATATCTCTCATATTATTGATTCAATTATTACCACAGTATCATCTGTATAATATGTTATATTATTAAATCAATAATTGGGACGACAAAGTTATTCATATTATTATTTTCAATATTGAAAATGTCTAGAAGTTCTGTCAAGGAGAGGTTTGGTCACCTAATTGCTCGCCAATAAGGAGAAATCCTTATCGGAAAGCCCCCTCTTTCCTGGGAACGACCTGGTTGTTAAATATGGTGAGTTATAATATTAATGATGAATAAGTTCGTATTGATTATAGATGAAATTGATAGTTCCATTGTGTGGGAATTATTAGTGTTAGTGGAAATCGACATCTATTTTGATAATAATTGATGTCTGGAGGTTATATTGACCAATCGGGTAATTAATCGGATAAATGAGCAATTAATTGCTATTAATTCACATGATTATAACTATTTGTCCACATGTGTGTACTATTGATTCACATTCATTTACTATTAGGGGAGTTAGTGTAAGATTGATAATACTTGCATGACTAAGTTAAAAATGGAGGTATAGATGGAGGTACTATACTGTAATTCGTATTTTCACATGTCTAGAACTATTGATTCACATGATTTACTATTGATTCACATGATCTACTATTAGGGGATGTGGTGCAAGTTTGATAATACTTGCAGGACTAAATTAAAAATGAAGGAAAAGAGGAAGGTATTATACTGTAATATTTCGAGCCCCAAAACGTGCAATTATCGAAACTATATTTTCCTATAAATAGAAGGTCATTCCTTCATTATTTTTCACCAATTCACTAAAGCTATAGAGGAATTATTATAGAGAGAAATTATAGAGAGAGAAAAGAAGAGAAGTTTGCTACCTCACAATTCCAGTATCCAGTTTTCTTCTAAGGTAAGGGATATTATTATTATAGTAAGGGGTATATTTCTTTCGTATTCATGAAGAGAGCTATTGTTATTCCATTCCTTATTATTCTATTGGAATAACCTGTATACGCGGACTACCGTATACATGGTGAAATTCTTCTGTTATTCCATTCTTTAGTATTATGTTGGAATAACCTTTCTATACGAAGTTTCGCATACATGGTGAAATTCTTCTGTTATTCCATTCTTTATTATTCTATTGGAATAACCTGTCTGTGCGGTCTATCGCAAGCCTGGTGAATTCTATTGTTATTCCATTCTTTATTATTCGGTTGAATATCCCATGCATGCGGATTATGTATGACCGGTTAGTTCTTTATTATTCTCATTGGAATATCCTCATGCATCGTGCGGATTATGCATGACCGGTTCCATTCTTTATTATTCATTGAAATATCCTGTGCGTATGGGATTACGTTTGACTGGTTCCATTATTTATTATTCATTGGAATGACACATGCATGCGGTCTATCGCATGCCTGGTGAATTCTTTTGTTATTCCATCCGTTATTATTCTGTTGGAATACCTGTCTGTGTGGATTACCACATGCATGGTGAATGATCCTTTGTATTCATTCTTTATTAAATTGTGGAAATGATCTGTCTACGTGGATTATCGCATGGCGGGTGAAAATCCATTTGCAGTTTTGTATATTCTATTATACTCGTATGAGATATCATTTCTTTTGTACTCGTCATGGAATATCATTTTCTTTGGTATTTTCTTAATGAGTTACTATTCACGGGTTACTATTCACCCAAATATTATTTACTCGGGTATTTGGGGTACTTTTCATGTCGGGATACTATTCCCGAAGTACTATTCACAGGATACTATTCACGGGGTACTATTTACCCAAAAAATATATTTCTTTTCTGTCCAAATTATTTTTGGTACATGAATATTATTCTTGGAATTTACTCTACAAAGCAGTATCATGTTGGCAATTTAGATATTTTTTAAACTCTGGATAAATTTAAAGTCTTTAATATTTATCCATGAATTTGTTTGATTTGATTTCGTTTGATTAATGCTTATATCATTGTCATCATCCTCATGTTTATATTATGATGAAATTCATCTTTGGCTTACGTGCAAAGATGGACTATTGATTATTGGTTTTACAGCTGTATATCTTTGGCTTACGTGCAAAGATGGATTGTTGATTATTGGTTTTACAGTTGTATATGTAAGACCCCAACTTATTATAAATGAAATTAAGTTTCCTCTATTTATTATTTTGAAATAGTAAGGGTTGATTTGATTAATATGGTTAGTTATGGGAAAAATGCGCAAATATTTCAAATAAGCAAGTGGTTATAAAATATAAATTTTTTTCGGGGAATATTCGTTTGGTCGTGGAATATTCTTACAGTCGGGGAATATTCGTACGACGGCGCAACCTTGTGTGGTCCCCATAATGGAAAGCGATTGGATGAAGATAAGTATAAGTTGTTTATAAATAACGGCGTAGTTGTTACCATTAATACTGTTGAAATACTCGGTGGTTAAAACATAGTAGCACACGGTATTGCACCAATTATTGATTCTTACGTAGAATAGCGCTTACTCAATAATTTTTACAAAGAATTATTGTTCAATATTTTATTTTATTGATTCAATAATTGCTACGTTGATATTTTATATTATTGTTATTTCAATAATTGTCACTATACAGTAGTTTCCATTATCGGAGCAATAATTCATATTATTTGAATAATATTATTAGATAGCATTATTGGCAATGTCTAGAAAGTTCTGTCTAAGGAGAGGTTTTATGACACCCCCAAATCCGGTACTTCCGTTTCCACAGGATTTGATGTTCACTGTACAAGCATCATCTATTTATCTACCCATAAATAAATTTCAAACCATGCAATAGGTAAAATAAATAATAAATCTCTCCCCTTATGGGGTTACATCAATCGAGTAATAAATAAATCCTGAAGTTACTAACCTTAAAACATATGTGCGGAAAACATAAACAAATAAGTCTTAGTAACATCAATTCTAATTACATCACATAACCACATTAATAAAACAGTCTTCATTACTTGCTAAGCTTGCCTTTGCCCTTACTAGTGGAAGGTTCGTCTGCTCTTTCATTCTTAACTGCAATGTTATTATTATGCAAGAGTGAGCACGATTGTCCACAAGTATAACAATATAACAATGAATAATAACATGCGAGAGAAATAATAACTTCGGATATAAAAGCTCAACTTTTGAATCAAGAATGAATAACAAGAATCAAAAGAATTTCTGAGGGTCATAAGACCTTGAACTATGTCCTAGGTTGTCAAGTATTTTTACTTGAAACCTTTAATAGTCATAAGACTATGGACTCTCCTTCTCGTACTTAGGGGAATCAACCATTAGTACCATACTGTGCACAATATCTTAACGCTAAAGCGTAAATAATCCCCTATACAGGGTTGTTCATCTCAGTTTTGACATTCGAGTCCGCACCAATGGAAGTTTGGTTTGGATAATTCATCAAGGGGTTCTAAAATTTAGAACGCTCATCAACTATGGACTAGTCGAATCAATAAGGGTTTGCTAGTCTAACAAGGTTTAACAGTGATTGAATATTTAACTTGAATAACATCTAAAAAGGTATACAATAGAATAATTATTGTATAACAACATCATGCTTGAAGATTAATAAGCTTTAAGATAGAAGACAGGCTTGATCAATAATAATGAGAACTTGCTCAATATCGAAAGATGAATTAATCAACTTATATAACAATAACAAGTAGGATTAGGAAACTTGCTCAACGAAAGTTTAGGGTAAGAAACTTTCTCAACGTAAATGTAGAGTTGGAAAACTTGCTCAATGTAACAAGATAAGGTTTAGAGACTTGCCTCGTGCATAGATTACACTTAAACAAACTCATTCTTTGAATTAAATCCTACATATCAATTACGTTCACAATACCAGTCAATAATAACGTACTAAACATCATAAGTTATTCTTTGTCTAAACTCGACTTTATGACCATACTTAGTCAAATTACCATACTTGTTTTCACATAATATAATACTACACGAACAACAAGTTAATTACATAATCAATGATTCAAATAACATGTAATTGTCTTCTTGACTTGGTAAAAACTCATTTTAATATCTCATTATATGTCTAACAAGTTTTTATGTTCATTAGACTAGGTCACTAACTCATTTCTATACTTGAACATTAAAAAATTGCATTTTCTGGACAATCTGCTAAGTGGTAAGGCTATTTCACTTTTGTACTAGCTTCTTTCTTCCTGGCATGGTATACTGAAATATTATGAGAAATGAATCAAATGGGGTTGGCAATGAAAAACCCCAGCACTCAATTTCGATTCATGAAGAACACGTAATTCGCATGAAATCAACACATCTTTAACACTAATTTCACCAAATTACACATACCCACATGTTATAATTCATACATAATCATTACTTAACATCTATGGAGTGATTTTAATCCATTAAAACACATAATCACAGAATTAAAATATGAAAATTGGACTGTTCTTGAAGTTTTTGAACAAAAACATGGATTTTAACGCTACAGATTTGTTATTAACCTAATTCCAACCATTCAAGTTTCATTTTGTTCATTTTAACATGCATAATCATATCAATGTGTGAATTTTGCAAAATAAATTATATTTGACATATAAAAATCACGTATAAGGCCATATGGCCATATCACATACTCAAATCTTTTTATCAGATAATTTCATGAAATCAAGATATGGAAACCCATATAATATATATTAAAACATGCCATACAACTCAATTATTACATATATTCTCATAACAACAGAATTTCCCAAATACAGAGATTCACAAAAGTATGAAAGCCATTTTTTTATGAAAACTTAAAAGACGTATAATAAGAATTGGGTTGAAGAAATTACCCAAGCGTAGAATACAATTTGCAAGAGATAAACTCCTCCTCCACAGTTCTTTAATTACCCAACTCACAATCTCTCTCTAAACTTTTCTCAACTCTCTCTGTTTTGTTTTGCCAGACTTAGAAAATAATAAGAAAAGAAAGAAAAGAAAGCGCCTGATAAATGGAGAAAAAGCGACGAGAGAGAGGTCCGATTACCCCCATCATGGGTAACTTCCTCAACTCCCACCAAGGCCATGTTTGGCTAGAATTAAAAGGTTTCAAAACTATTTAATTTAATAAAACCTTATCATATAGTTTAAATAATGTCACATCCATATAAAATAAATCAATTATCTAATTGAATTTATTTTAATTAAAATATAGTAAATTCTCATTAATACACATAGTCACATAATTCAAATTCTCTTTAATTAATAATGTCAAATTATTAAATATCTAATTAATAATAAATTAATTAAAATAACATAGGCTCATTAAATATTTCTTTTAATTCAATAAGCTCACATAATCACATACTTGAATAATAAAAAATTCTCCACATTAAATTAATAAATGTAACACATAAAAATTAAATTAATCTATCACCACTTCATCAATTAATTAATTAATCTAATAATTAATTCATCGAAAAATATTTATTCAATCAAATAAATATTTAAAAAATTTAGATTACAAAATTACGGTTGTCACATCTTACCCCTCTTAAAAGGATTCTGTCCCCAGAATCATAACTCAAACAAGTCATCCCGTTACAGATTTGGTCACCTAATTGCGCGCCAGTAAGGAGAAATCCTTATTGGAAAACCCTCTTTTCACAGGAATGGTCCGTTGTCGATGATTGTGATTCTCAGAATATTATTTGTGAATAATTAATTATTGATTTATATGATAAGGAAAATATTCATTTTATATGGATATAAATGGAGAAGTTTTTTAATGTGACAATTGTTGAAAATTGATATGTTATCTTTTCTGATAAAATAATTCATTTAAATTATATTTTAATAATATAATAATGGTGATATTTTTACAATGAATGTGTGATATATGAATAAATGAGGAGGAATAGTATTTTTGTTACAAAAAATGTTTAACACATGTTTTGTGTGTTGATGGACCCCATTTTTGACTGAAATTTTCGTATAAATAGGGTGCTTAGGTTAGAATTGAAAATCACACCAGAAATTAAAATATTCTCTCTTTATATTATCGAGCGTATTCTTGTGAGTATTTTGATATTTTGAGTGTTGCTATACGGTGCAAGTTCCTTCAAAGACTATATCCGATATTCCAATCAAAGTAAATCTGCCTTTTCGAGGTAAGGGATGTTATTTTTTTATAAATGATATTATTTCTTTCAATATCATTATGTCAGAATATTGGTAACATTTTTCTTGTGAAATTCTTGTCTTTTAGTGTCGGGGTTACTATTCACGTATACGGCACTATTCACGAATACGAACCTATCACGAATACGACACTATTCACAGAAAAATTAAATTTTTTGTTTTTTGTCCAAGATATATACTATGGATACTAGCTTTGATTGTATCCATATTTTGATCATTCTTGAATTTTACTCCATTATGGTTATTTATGAAGTATTTTTGAACTGGGATTGTTTAAAGTACGAATCCTTAATATTTGTTCTTTTGTTTCACTGGATTCGTTTTCTTTAAAATATTTTTCTTCATCCTCAATCCTAAATGATTATATTACTTATTATCTTTGGCCTGTAGTGCAAAGATGAATGATTTTCTGATGAATATCTTTGGCCCGTAGTGTAAAGATGAACAGGTGTTGAGATGAACATGACCAACTGATTAATATCTTTGGCTTGTAGTGCAAAGATGAATATTTGATTCAAGATATATATTGATTGATGTTACAGGGATAAAATATTGATGATGGACTTTTAAATTCATAGATAATAGTAGATTTCATTCTCTACGTAACTCTTCTATGAATTATTATTTTCGCTGCGAATATTGATCTGAAACTTGTTGTCTATTATATTCTCTCAGATTTTTCCCTGTTGAAGACTAACGATAATTTGTTCTATATTATTATCTTAGTCATAATATTCTTTACTGGGCTAGTTGAGCTCACCCTTTTCCTTTTTGTTCCATTTTTCTTCTTAGGAGGCGAGAATGTTGCGAGTACTAGTCGGGGTATGGAATGGAGGTTCTAGGAAGTTGTTTTTGAAGTCCTCACTATTTTGTAAAATAGTTTATCAATAATTGTAATGAGGACTTATTGTGTGTGAATATTATCTAGATGACAATATTTGTTTTTAAACTCACAGTTTATGTGTTGTCGTATTTTGCACGACAATTATATTAATAAAGTTGTAGTTGTTTCTGTACCATGTATTTGACGACTCAGAATGGGTGTTGTATACCTATTTTGGGGGCATCACAGTTGGTATCAGAGCTTAGGGATATGATCTCTAGCGGAGATCGGGGAGTAAAAGTATGAGGGGAGAGAAGAGTAAATCCTTCGCTAGTGTGTCCTACCTAAGCTTATTTGTTGGTTGGTCAGAATATAGGGATATTATGTGATAATTAACCCTTATTTTATGGCAGTATTTGAGAATGGCAACCGAGAATGTTATAGTGGAGTAAATGAGACCGTGGAGACACCTTTACCCACCAATGAGGAAAACGTGCAACAGGCCGACAATGTTCCTCCTGTAAACAACACCATTGATCAGACGATGAACGATGGGATGTTTAGAAGCTTTCTGCAGTTCATGCAAAATTAGACGAGGGAGACTCGTGTACAAAATACAGGTGAAAATGATAGCAATGCACGGTTTGTCACAGTCAAGCAGTTCAAGGAGTTGGGACCACCAGAATTCTGGGGAAAGCCGGATCCGATTAAGGCGGAGACGTGGGTCAAGCAGATTACCAAGATATTCGATGTCTTGGGATGTACGGAGGAACAGAAGGTTCCATTCGCAACTTTTATGTTTCGTAATGAGGCAGATTACTAGTGGGAATCTGTGAAGCGTACTCCATCCGTAATTATTACACTCAAAGATGTGTCTTGGGAGACATTTCAGAAACTGTTCAATGACAAGTACTTTCCTGAAAGTATTCGTCATATGAAGGAGGCATAGTTTATTAGACTGGAGCAAAACATATATATGACGGTGTCCCAGTACGAGGCGAAGTTCGCGGAGTTATCCAGGTTTGCACATCATTTGGTGGAGAATGACGAACATATGACGTGGATGTTTCTGAGAGGTTTGAAACCCGACATACGTCAATATCTCATTTCTTATAAGTTTTCTCTATATTCATATTTTGTCAACATGGCTCAATTATTAGAGCGAGATAACAAGTATGTTCAACCGAGGGACCACAACCGAGTGGTCATACTCGGTGATAAGATCGTCGAACAACGATAACCAGCGGGGAAAGAAAAATACGGACAAAAGCGGCAACCACTCTGGTGGTAATCATGGCCATGAAAATAGAAGAAGCGAGTCGGGGGGAGATTTTAATAAGAGGAGATTCAACAATGACAATGTGAAGACGTCAACACCAGCAGCAACTGGTTCTAAGGGAGGAGAACGACTACCGGTCGTATGCTATAAATGTTAAAAAGTACATATCAGCCCAAACTTCCCACAACAGTTCAAGGTATGTTATAATTGTGGAAAGAAATGACATATAGCTCGAGATTGTACTGTAGTGAAACCAAGTCCAGCGGGGATGGGGACTCAAAAGGTTGTCCCAGAAAAGTCAAAGTCAATGGTTCCTAGAAGAGCGTTTGTCGTGACAGGTCAAAATGTGAGGAACCCAAACGAGGTGATCACGGGTAAGCTAATCATAAATTTTGTGAAGTTTATACCTTACTAGATACCTGTAACAATCCAAAATTTCAAATTATAATTTAAATATTTATTGAGTTATATAAATATTTATTTGATGTGTCTATTGTGGAATTGATAAAGTAAATATTTTATTGATGTGATGGTTGTTAGTAAATATTTATGAATCTAAATTTGTTAGATTATTTTCTAAATTAAATTAATTTATAATTTAGAGGTTTGTATTATAACAGGGGAGGTGTTATGTTGTTGTGATGATTTAATAATTTAGATGGTATATTGAATTAGTAAATAAAGTTATAATAAAAATTATAATTTGGTGATATTTCCTAAAAGGCTATATTTAAATAAAATATAGTATGTGATTAATTTAATGGGTTAATATTGGGTATGAAAATAATATGTGATTATAAGTTATAAACTAAAGTGTTTATTAAAATAAATTGAAAATGATTTAAATTAGATTTTTGTCAAACAAGGCTTAAGTATTTTAACTCTTTAATTTTAAATGGTTTGCCAAACAAGCCTTATGGCTTTTGATATTTCTAATTTTTGAAATTTAAATTTAAGTATATAAATAAATAAATAAAATAAATAGAATAATAAATATAATATATTTATAATTTGAGCGTTTGTTCTGTAACTGCCATTTTATTAAGTTGGCGTATTAAGGTTTGGCAGTTTTATTTGTGCGCGTTGTTTATCAATTGGTTTACACATTCTATTTGCTAGCCTAGAGTTCAGAGAATTGAGAGTTGAGAAAATTGAGAACTTGAGAGAGAATTGGAGAGGAGTCTAGGAATTTTCACGTCAATTCCAGTGTACTTAGCAAGAATTTCTATCAAGCAACAAAAGGTATGTTCTACTATATTATTTATGAGTATCTCGGTAAAATTTTCTATACTCTGTGAATTATGTTTTTTCGAATTGTTGTAAGGTAACTTAGTTATGATGATTACATGCGTATATGATGATTATATGTTATGTTTAGACAATAAATTGCATGTTAATTTCGGATATCAGTAGACATTTTTGACAGTATATGTATTTTTCCATATGTTCATGAAAAGTATCAATTTTAGTGGCCAATTCGTATGAGAAATTGTAAATTTAAGTTTGTATATGGTAGTTCATTGAGATACGAACGTAACGTAGTTTGAATGGAGTAATTTGGTCAAGTAATGAAATCGCAGTGATGATTTCTAGAATGAATATCAAAAATTGAGTTTTTGTATGAAAATATGAAAATTGAGAAATTAAAATAGTTTTAGTTGGTGTTAAGTTGTTCCAATTGGTTGTAAATGTGAGCAATCATGTTTATGATTGTGGTATATTTATTTTACGTGTTGATATTACTATCTATTGGGTGAAATTTGTGTTTGTTGGGCTAAAGTCGGCTACTGTTCATTAGCCTTCTCTGCATCTGTCTGAACATCAGTAGCAATGCTACCGATGCCAAGGCAAAATGTCGCATGCTTGCTTGTAGGTGCCAAGGCAAAAAATGGCAATTGCCACGGGTCCCAAAACCTTTGTATGGCAAGCAATTGCTTACATACCCTAGTTTGAGATTCTCGGTTTCGCTATTGTCGCAGATTTGAGATAAAGAACATGGCATGGTCTGAAAGTGTGTTAGCATGTTAAATGTGTAATGTTAAGGTTAACATAACATAGTGAATTGGGGTTAGTAAGTTCAAAGTGCAAAAAAAATGTTTAGTAAATCGTGAACGTGTTATATTGCAAGTTAGTTAGACAATGAATGTTAGTTAAGTGTTACGAAGTAAAACACTTAGAGTTTCTGAAATGTGAATGGTAACGAACATGATATGATATGTTAGCATGTCTAATAGGTAATGTGGTTCTAAAATTATGTGTATGTGATCGTGAGTTTAACTTTATAGCTTACGCTCAAGGCAAGTTTTCTAACTCTATATTTACATTGAGCAAGTTTCTAAACTTCTCTTCTTACATTGAATAAGCCTTTTATCCTTACATTTATGTTGAGCTAGTTCCTACTTTAAAGTTTCGTTAAACGAACTATTATATTCTTAATCATGATTTGAACAATCTAGCTATGACATTATTTTATTCAAACAAGTTTGAAGTCCAATACTTATTGATGAATTCTAACTTGTTTATTGTTAGACAAGTTTCATTATTGTTATTCGGATATTATGAATGCAGCTTTCTTGAATTCTAATTTCAAATGTTGAATTATTATAGTTCATTTACTTGACACAAGTCATTTTCATAATAAGTAAGCTTTATTTTTAGCTTGCTATTACTTAATGTTTATTTAATAATTCATAGTCCTAGCTTAATTTTATTCAAGCAAGGTTTATTATTGTCATTCAATACTTATGCTTTGTAGTTGTTTCTAAGCATGAGATCAAGTATAGTCAGTTCGCTTACACTTATTCATTGTTTCACATTATGTTATTATTG
This sequence comes from Panax ginseng, assembly GCA_020205605.1. Classification (NCBI taxonomy): domain Eukaryota; kingdom Viridiplantae; phylum Streptophyta; class Magnoliopsida; order Apiales; family Araliaceae; genus Panax; species Panax ginseng. The sequence goes on from CM035133.1 coordinate 32,418,349, forward strand.
ATCAACTGTTGTATTATCAAACACTATTGATTCAACTAGTCCTCTAGTTGATGTTCGTTAAACTTCAAATTACCCTTGAAAGCTTATCCAAACCAAACCTTCTTTGGTGCGGACTTGTACTCTAAATACTGAGATGAACAACCCTATTATTATTAGGGGATAACTTACATGTAGCGTTAAATGTTTGTGCACAATACATGGTACATAGGGCTGATCCCCCTAAGTACGAGGAGTCCTTATAGTCTTATGACTGTTAAAGTTGGAGTTGAAAGATTACTCACAGCTGTGGACATAGTTCATGGTCTTATGACCCTCAGTTATGTATATTCCATATCTTGGATTCCAGTTTCTGATTATCATTGCTAGAGTACTATTCAGTTTTGATGAGCCTATTCGTTGGCAGTTATTATTGTTATTCTCCTGTGGATTCATTATTATATCCAGTGAGCAATTGTTTTGCTCACTCTTGCATATTTATAAACTCATTGCAGCTAAAGAGGAGAAGGTAGATTAACCTTCGACTAGCAAAGGAAAGGGAAAAATGTACAAGTGATGAAGACTTGTAATTTTGATTATGATTATGATGTTAGACTTTTATTATGATGATCTTAGACATTATTTTAATGATGTAATGTTATAATTTAATTTCGCATTTGAATGACGTTTAAAGGTTAGACAACCTGGGATATTTTTGAACTTAATGATGTAACCCTATTTAAAGGGAGGTTTTATGATTCAAATATTAATTTATTTGGGTAGATAATATGAATGTTTGAATAGTGAGCACCAAATCTTGTGGGAATGAAGTACCTAGATTTGGGGGTGTCACAATACCGGTGCTACCCATTCATTTATCTCTCCTGCTTGTGCTCAACGTTTAAACTTGACTCCAGAGAAATTAGACTTTGACTTATCTATGGAGACTCCGTTAGGAGAAACTTTCATTACATCCACTGTTTATAAATCTTGTTTGATCCAAGTTGGCACCATCACATTACCTGTTGACCTTATCTCTTTAAAGATACTTGCATTTGACGTGATTTTAGGGATCGCTTGGTTAACTACTCATCATGCCAAAATTGATTATTTTCGTAAGGTTGTTAGTTTTTATATTCCTAACCAACCTGTTGTGCGAATTCAAGCAAACTAAACCATTAAAATCAATCACTGTCATATCAAGCCATAAAGCCATTCGTTTATTAAAAAATGGATGTCAAGCTTTCTTAGCCCATGTTATGGATTTGAATAAAGATAGGTCAGATTTGAATAATATTTCTGTTGTAAGTGAATTTCCTGATGTATTTCCTGAAGAACTTCCCGGTCTACCCCCAGAACGTGAAGTTGAATTCTTTATTGATCTTGAACCTGGTACAAAACCCATTTCTAAAACCCCATATCAAATGGCTCCTATTGAACTTCAGGAGTTAAAGGTCCAACTACAGGAGTTGTTGGACATCGATTTCATTCGTCCTAGTACATCTCCTTGGGGTGCTCCTGTTTTATTTGTAAAGAAGAAAGACGGGAGTATGCGACTTTGTATTGACTACCGGGAATTGAACCATGTCACCATCAAGAATAGGTATCTGCTACCTCGCATTGATGACCTGTTTGACCAGTTGCAAGGAGCACAATTCTTTTCAAAGATCGATCTTCGTTCTGGATATCATCAATTGAAGATTAGAACTGAGGATATTCCAAATACTGCCTTCAGAACTCGGTACAGGCATTATGAATTCTTAGTCATGTCTTTTGGATTGACTAATGCTCCTGTGGATTTCATGGACATGATGAACCGAGTATTCAAGGAATATTTGGATCAGTTCATTGTTGTCTTTATTGATGACATCCTCATCTATTCCAAAATCCGTGAAGATCATGAGCACCATTTGAAGCTGATACTTGAAAGGCTTCGTGAAAATAAGCTATATGCCAAGCTGAAGAAATGCGAGTTCTGGCTTGAGGAAGTAGCATTCCTTGGGCACGTGGTGTCAAAACATAGAGTATCTGTTGACCCGGCGAAGATTGAAGCAATACAAAATTTGGAGCAACCGAAGTCGGTGACTGAAGTACGTAGTTTTCTGGGCTTAGCTGGTTATTATAGGAGATTCGTGGAAGGATTTTCTCGAATCGCTACTCCATTAACTCAGCTGACTCGGAAAGATATAAAATTCGTATGGAGAAAGGAATGCGAGAAGAGTTTCCAAGAGCTTAAGAGGAGACTCATTTCTAAGACTGTTCTCGACAATACCATCTGGATCGGATGGATTTGTTATCTCTGATGATGCTTCGTGCAAAGGGTTAGGATGTGTTCACATGCAACATGGGAAAGTCATAGCAGCGTATGCCTCACGACAACTTAAAGAATATGAGAGGAATTATCCTACTCATGATCTAGAGTTAGCGTAGCTCATTTTCGCTTAAAGATCCGGAGGCACTATCTATATGGGGAGAAAGTGGAGATATATTCGCACCATAAAAGCCTCAAATATTTCTTCACCCAAAAGGAACTCAGCATGCGGCAACGACATTGGCTCGAGCTATTGAAAGACTACGACCATACCATTCAATACCATCTTGGAAAAGCGAACGTGGTAGCTGACGCATTGAGTAGAAGATCCTATGCGGGAACGAGTGCGATGTTGTCAACATAAAGGCCCATTTTGTGTGATTTACAAAAGATGAAGATAGAATTCAAGACTCCGGGAACTCATGCGATGATGTCAAGTATACGCATATAACCGACTTTAATTGAAAAAGTTAAAGTTGCTCAATCCACAGACCCGGAGCTGATGCATATGAAAAATAAAGTACAAGAAGGTGCTATTCCAGAAGCAAGAATCGATGAAGAAGGAATACTTCGAGTCCACTCCAGACTTTGTGTTCTTAACGACTCTGATTTGAAGTACAAGATCATGATGGAGGCACACAATACACCATTTTCAATTCATCTTGGAAGTACAAAAATGTATCGTGATCTTTGACATACGTTTTGGTGGAATAATGTGAAGAGAGAGATTGCGAAGTTTGTCTCGAGGTGTTTAACTTGTCAATGTGTAAAGCCGGAGCATCAAGTGCCTAAGGGTCCATTGCAACCACTTGAGATTCCGAAATGGAAGTGGGAACACATTACCATGGATTTCGTTATGGGTCTTCCCACAGTTTCTCAAGGCATAAATGCTATTTGGGTTATTGTTGATAGATTAACCAAGTCTGCTCATTTCTTGCCGATACGGTAGACTTATTCCCTTGAACGTCTTGCTCGTATATATGAAAGTGTGATTGTGAGATTGCATGGCATGTCAGTATCCATAGTTTCGGATCGTGACCCAAGATTTACTTCACGATTTTGTATTAGCTTGCAAAAACCAATGGGCACGAATTTACGATTCAGTTCGGCATACCATCCTCAAATGGACGGACAATCAGAGAGGACTATTCAAACTCTTGAAGATCTATTAAGACTCTGTGTCCTAGACTTCAAAGGGAGTTGGGATAAGTATTTACCATTGGTGGAATTCTCCTACAACAACAGTTATTAGGCAAGTATAGGTGTGGCTCCATTCGAAGCATTGTATGGACGAAAGTGTCGCTCTCCAATATGTTGGGATGAGGTGGGTGAAGCAACATTGTTGGGACCCGAGTTGGTATGTATGAATACGGAAAAGATCCAAATGATTCGATAACATATACAAACGGCACATGATCGACAAAAGAGTTATGCGTATCTTCATCAAAAAGACATAGAATTTAGTATTGGGGATCATGTATTGTTGTGTGTTGCTCCATGGAAGGGAGTTACAAGATTTGGGAAGAGAGGGAAGCTCAATCTACGATTTATTGGTCCATTTCAGATTCTTGACCGAGTAGGAAATGTGGCCTATAGACTCGCGTTACCTCTAAGGATGTCTCGTGTTCATAATGTTTTTCACATATCCGTGCTATGTAAATATGTGAAAGACCCGAACCACGTTATTGAGTTAGAACCAGACGAGATAGCCGTAGACTTTACGTACGAGGAGGTACCTGTCAAGATCTTGGATAGGAAGGAGCATGTCTTACGTACAAAGGTCATACCACAAGTTAAAGTTTTGTGGAGGAACCATGCTATTGAGGAAATGACCTGGGAGTTGGAAACGGAAATGAAAGCGAAGTATCCTCACCTTTTCGAAACACCAGGTACGTACGTCAATTTTGAGGAGGAAATTTCATAAGGAGAGGAGGTTGTAAGACCCTAACTTATTATAAATGAAATTAAGTTTCCTCTATTTATTATTTTGAAATAGTAAGGGTTGATTTGATTAATGTGGTTAGTTATGGGAAAAATGCGTAAATATTTCAAATAAGCAAGTGGTTATAAAATATTCATTGTTGTCGAGGAATATTCATTTGGTCGTGGAATATTCTTACTGTCGGGGAATATTCGTATGACGGCGCAGCCTTGTGTGGGCCCCATAACAGAAAGCGATTGGATGAAGAAAACGACAAGTATAAGTTGTTTATAAATAACGGCGTACTTGTTATCGTTAATATTGTTGAAATACTTGGTGGTTAAAACACAGTAGCACACGGTATTACACCAATTATTGATTCTTACATAAGAAGGAACTGCTTAATAATTGTTACAATAATTACTGTTCAATATTTTATTTTATTAATTCAATAATTGCTACGTTGATATTTTATATTATTGTTGTTTCAATAATTATCACTATACATGATTTTTTACGTTATCTTGACAATAATTCATATTATTTGAATAATATTATTAGATAACATTATTGGCAATGTCTAGAAAGTTACGCTCTAAGGAGAGGTTTGGTCACCTAATTGCGGCATGATGAAGGAAAAATCCTTATTGAAAGCCCCTCTTTCATAGGAACGACACAGTTGTTAGTATTGTGATTCTCGTAATATTATTTGTGAATAATTAATTATTGATTTATATGATAAGGAAAATATTCATTTTATATGGATATAGATGGAGAATTTTTTTAATGTGACAATTGTTGAAAATTGATATTTTATCTTTTATGATAAAATAATTCATTTAAATTATATTTTAATAATATAATAATGGTGATATTTTTACAATGAATGTGTGATATTTGAATAAATGAGGAGGAAGAGTATTTTTGTTACAAAAAAATGTTCAACACATGTTTTGTGTGTTGATGGACCCCATTTTTGACTGAAATTTGATTATAGCCTGCAAAATTGTCCGAATGTTGATTTCGGTCAATTTCTGTTTGGAATTTGAAAAAACTTAAAACTACAAAGTTGTAGAGAATTGAATTTCCTATGTAATGGACATAAGATTCGAATTTTTGTGATAAAGGGCTATTTATTATGAATGATTGAAGTTCCGAAATTTTGGGTCTAAATTGATTTTGTTACAAAAAAACATTTAAAACATGTTTTTCATTTTGTGGGCCCCTCTAACATGTACAAAGTGCTGAAATCAGTTAGTAAAAGTGGGCGTAAGAAATTTATATAAATATATTTATATTTTATTAAATTTTCTGCTTTGGTGTTCTAAGCATTTTCCTATAAATAGGGTGCTTAGGTTAAAATTGAAAATCACACCAGAAACTGAAATCTTCTCACTATATTATCGAGCGTATTCTTGTGAGTATTTTGATACTTTGAGTGTTTCTATACGATGCAAGTTCCCTTCAACACTATATCCAGTATTCCAGTCAGAAGTACTGTCTTTTCGAGGTAAGGGATGTTATTGTTTTTATAAATGATATTATTTCTTTCAATATAATTATGCCGGAATATTGGTAAGATTTTTGTTGTGAAATTCTTGTCTTTCAGTGTTGGGGTTACTATTCACATATACGACACTATTCACGAATACAACACTATTCACAGAAAAATTAAATTTTTGTTTTTTATCCAAGATATCTATTATGGATATTATCTTTGATTGTAACCATGTTTTGATCATTCTTGAATTTTACTCCACTATGGTTATTTATGAAGTATTTTTGAACTAGGATTGTTTAAAGTACGAATCCTTAAGATTTGTTCTTTTGTTTCACTGGATTCGTTTTCTTTAAAATATTTTTCATCATCCTTAGTCCTAAATGATTATATTACTGAATATCTTTGGCCTGTAGTGCAAAGATGAACAGGTGTTGAGATGAACATGTCCTCACTATTTTGTAAAATAGTGTATCAATAATTGTAATGAGGACTTATTTGGGTGTGAATATTGTCTAGATGACAATATTTGTTTTTAAACTCACAGTTTATGTGTTGTCGTATTTTGCACGATAATTGTATTAATAAAGTTGTAGTTGTTTCTGTACCATGTATTTGGTGACTCAGAATGGGTGTTGTATACCTATTTTGGGGGCGTCACAATATATCTTTGGCTTATGTGCAAAGATGGACTGTTGATTATTGGTTTTATAGTTGTATATCTTTGGCTTACGTACAAAGATGAACTATTGATTGATGAGTATCTTTGGCGTATGTGCATAGATGAACTATTTATTGGTATGATTATGACCAAGGATCATTTGGTATAATCATGACTCATAATGTTATAGATGATGTGGTAAAAGTCCTCATTGGCCCGTAGTGCATTGATGGACAGTTATTGGTATGATTATAACCAGGGATTATTCGGTATAATCATGACCATTGATGATTACATGAATATCCTTAGACGTAGTGCAGGGATGGTTCGATGATGTGGATTATTTATTAAGCTGAGTCTCAACGATAAAATATTGATTATAAACTTTTAATTCGTAAAAGATACTAGATATCATGCTCTACTTGACTATTCTAAAATACAAACAGATGTCTTTGGCCCAGAGTGCAAAGATGAATTGTTAATGAATATCTTTGGTAGTAGTGCAGAAAGATGAATTTATTAAATATGATTATGAAAGCGGGAATTATGATTTGGTATAACCATGATTTTTGATGTTTCAGGTGAAGATACGTGATGAAAATTATCTTCGTCCTGGGTGCGAAGAGGAATTTAGAATCACAATTATGATTATGAGTTATTCATATGATCGTGGACAAGAATTGTTGATTGATGTTATAGGGATAAAACATTATTGGTGGACTTTTAACATGGAGAAGATAATAGACTTGATGGTCTATTTGACTCTTCTAATGGATTGCTCGTTCCGCTGCAACTATGGTTAAAAAGTTTTATCATCTACCATATGTTCTAAATCTCTGATTTATTACTGATGAAGGCTATTGGTGATGTAAATTATCTTTAGTCATGATATTCTTTACTGGGCTAGTTGTGCTCAACCTTTTTGCTTCATAATTCCTTTCAGGCAATAAGAGTGTAGCTGGGTCGAGCGGGGGTAACAGGAGAATAGAACGGTGGTCTATAGCTGTTAAGGTTCTCCCTAAATAGTATGGAAATAATTTTATTGAGAACTTTAGATAATTGTGTCGTATTGTATACGTCATTTGATATTTAATTTTGGTGAACCAAATAGGGTGAGGTGAACCCAACTTTGGAAGGGTGTTTTTCCACTATCATACAAGATGTCTAATGACATACAATCTTGTGTTATCATAAGACAGGGTTGTGAACATCCACTTGCTGAGTATATCCACGAGCACTACCTATATAATCTTGGAGTTTGTTTTAAATATAATTCTTAATTGGAGAAAATGGATATAGTTATATGTCAAGAGAAGACTCACCATTGGAAAGAAGATGATAGCAATCTTCTTGTTTTTTTTTTGGGGACTATTGGGTCAACCAAGGATAATTTTGTGGACATATGATATCTATCATAACCTTGACGTATGGCCTCCCATGTACGAAGGTTTCTTTGAGTATTTTCCAAATATTTTAATTTCTAAAACAGTTATTGACTGTACTTTTATGTAAAGTGCCATTGTAAGATTGTGGTCAAGGCACCAAGAGAGTTACATACATTTGTATTAAAACTCACAATTTAACTGTGGTCGAATTCTGCACGATAGTTCAACAGTTGTATAAATGAAGTTTGTATTAGATTTTTATAGTGTGATATCTGGCGACTCATAATGGGTCATATGGACCTATTTTGGGGGCGTCACAAATGGTATCAGAGCTTAGGGATATGGTCGCTAGCGGAGATATGAGTCTAGAACTAGGAAGGGAGAGACGAGTAATATTGATGAGTGAGTTTTATACCCATAAATTGGATACATTCGGGCTTAATTTATTGTTGTTCTTAAGTCTTTCAAGATGTTTCTGGAACATCTTGAATCATCGAAATCGGAGTTTGGACGAAAGAGTTATGGCCATTTTCCCAAAAGGATGCCTGGAAAGAAAATGTCGGATTTTGGGCCAGTCAACAAAGGCGCTTCTCTTAGTGCATTTTCCAACAATGGGCGTGGCGCTAGAAGCGACTCGGCGTCGTTGCCAGTGTATTTGAAGTGCCTGGGGAAGGGTTTAGTGCGGCTGGGACGCTGTTTTGGGTAATTTTGACACTTTTTGACTCCAAATAGGATTGGGTTTGTTCCTAAACTAAAAATTGGACTTGTAACCTATAAATACATGATGTAAGGCATAAAATAAAGGGAGATTACATAGCTTAGCCTAGATTAAACACTCCTTTAGATTAGAAAATAACCCTAGTTCTTATTAGTTTTGGAGATTGAAGCAACTTGGAGACCATTGAAGATCAAGAGCAAGAGCAAGAGGGGAGCATCAGATTTGCTGACAACAGATTCTATTCTCTTCTCTCATCTTACTTTTATCTTTTGATGTCTATTCAGATGTGGATTCTTGGTTTTAATTCATTAATTATGAACTAACTATTTTTGAGATTTCAATTGAACTTTTTATGGCTATGAATTAGTTATTCATTATATTCCAATTATTTGTGTCAAAGTGAGTTGTTTATCTTGTCTTATGCTTATTGATTAATTATCTGATCAGTAATTACTTTGTTACTCTAGAAGGAATTGGAAGAGGAATTCTAGGGTTAGAATTGGGCATGATATCATGTGACTTAGTTATTTGCACAGTGAATAATTAGGTTTGTGAATAGAATGGAAATATCTTTTTGCCGCATGTAACACATAAGGAATTGGGATTGTAACGAGTTTAATTCAATTATTTTGCATAGGAATGTAGCAAAATTAATCTGGATTAAATAGAAGGCAATTGATCACTTGGAAAAGGACTTTTGACATTTGAGAATTCATGTTAACAATTCAGTAGGCATAATAATTGGAATAATTGGATAATTGATTTATAATTCATAATTGGGGATATTGAAGTCTTAATCTTTATTTATTTGAATTCATTAGTTAAAATCTTAGTTTTAATTAGTTAATTTAGTTTTCTTAATTAGAAAAAACACAATTTGAGATTGTTTAAATAAAATTAGTTTGGTTAAGAATTAGTACTTGGTGATTTTTATTAAATAATTCCTCGTGGGAACGATACTCTACTTTCACTTTATTACTTGTTGACCGTGTATACTTGCACGTATTCATTGATTGCGAAATTCGATCAACAAATATACTTCCTAATGTGTGACTTAACTAAAGCCAAAATTTTACTTGATAAGTTGACAATTTGTGATATGTCAATTGACCTTTGTTTTGAAGATATATTCTAGAATGATATCTGAAATACAGGAGATGAGCAATGGAATAATCATGATATAGAGGATATAACTGGGAAGGTACAATCCGAAAAGAAAGCAAGGTATTCTCATCTCTTCGAATACTAGGTACGTACGTAAATTTGGATGGCAAAATTTCATAAGGAGGGGAGATTGTGAGATCCCAAAATTATGAAATGAAAGTATTCAAATTTCTTATAATTATTATGTTTAGTAAATGGTTAAATTGAGAAAAAGTTAAAGTTAAGGGTGATATGTGAAAACTTTTCAAAGTAAACAAGTTGTCATAAAATAATCGGTGATAAAAGTATAGTAATACGCGTGGTTGCATAGTAGCACACGGTATTGATTATTGATGATTACGTAAGAAGTCACTCAGTTATACTCAATTATTGCTACAAGAATTCTTTGCATCATATCTCTCATATTATTGATTCAATTATTGTCACAAAGATCATCTCAGATAATATGTTATATTATTAAATCAATAAGTGAGATGACAAAGTTATTCATATTATTATTTGCAATATTGACAATGTCTAGAAGTTCTGTTAAGGTGAGGGTTGGTCACCTAATTGCGATCCAATAAGGAGAAATCCTTATCGGAAAGCCCCCTCTTTCCTGAGAACGATCTGGTTGTTAAATATGGTGAGTTATAATATTAATGATGAATAAGTTCGTGTTGATTAAAGATGAAATTGATAGTTCTATTGTGTGGGAATTATTAGTGTTAGTGGAAATCGACATCTATTTTTATAATAATTGATGTCTGGAGGTTATATTGACCAATCGGGAAATTAATCGGATATATGAGCAATTAATTGCTATTGATTCACATGATTATAACTATTTGTTCACATGTGTGTACTATTGATTCACATTCATTTACTATTAGGGGAGTTGGTGCAAGATTGATAATACTTGCATGACTAAGTTTAAAATGGAGGTATAGATGGAGGTACTATACTGTAAATTCATATTTTCAAATGTCTGAACTATTGATTCACATGATTTACTATTAGGGGAGGTGGTGCAAGTTTGATAATACTTGCAGGACTAAATTAAAAATGAAGGAAAAGAGGAAGGTCTTATACTGTAATATTTCGAGCCCCAAAACGTGCAATTATCGAAACTATATTTTCCTATAAATAGAAGCTCACTCCTTCATTATTTTTCACCAATTCACTAAAGCTATAGAGGAATTATTATAGAGAGAAATTATAGAGAGAAAGAAGAATAGAAGTCTGCTACCTCACTATTCCAGTATCCAGTTTTCTTCTAAGGTAAGGGATATTATTATTATAGTAAGGGGTATATTTCTTTCGTATTCATGAAGAGAGCTATTGTTATTCCATTCCTTATTATTCTGTTGGAATAACTTGTATACGCGGACTACCGTATACATGGTGAAATTCTTTTGTTATTCCATTCTTTATTATTATGTTGGAATAACTTTTGTCATGCCAATACCGCATACATGATGAAATTCTTACATTATTCCATTTTTATTATTATTCATTGGAATAACTTTTATGTCATGGGTCTATTGCATGCCTGGTGAATTCTGTTGTTATTCCATTCTTTATTATTCTGTTGGAATATCCTGTCTGTGCGGATTACGCATGACCTGGTTCCGTTCTTTATTATTCTGTTGGAATATCCTGTCTGTGCAGATTACGCATGACCTGGTTCCATTCTCTATTATTCTGTTGAAATATCCTGTCTGTGCGGGTTACGTATGACCTGGTTTCATTATTTATTATTCTGTTGGAATTACATGTCTGTGCGGTCTATCGCATGCCTGGTGAATTCTTTTGTTATTCCATCCTTTATTATTCTGTTGGAATAACCTGTCTGTGTAGATTACCACATGCATGGTGAATGATCCTTTGTATTCATTCTTTATTAAATTGTGGAAATGATCTGTCTACGTGGATTACCGCATGGCGGGTGAAAATCCATTTACAGTTTTGTATATTCTATTATACTCGTATGAGATATCATTTCTTTTGTATTCGTCATGGAATATCATTTTCTTTGGTATTTTCTTTACGAGTTACTATTCACGGGTTACTATTCACCCGAATATTATTCACTCGGGTATTTGGGGTACTTTTTATGTCGGGGTACTATTCACGAGGTACTATTCTTGAAGTACTATTCACGGGTTACTATTTACCCGAAAAATATATTTCTTTTCTGTCCAAATTATTTTTGGTACATGAATATTATTCTTGAATTTTACTCTACAAAGCAGTATCATGTTGACAATTTGGATATTTTTTTAAACTCTGGATAAATTTAAAGTCTTTAATATTTATCCTTGATTTTGTTTGATTTGATTTCGTTTGATTAATACTTATATCTTTGTCATCATATTCATGCTTATATTATGATGAAAGTCATATTTGGCTTACGTGCAAAGATGGACTGTTGATTATTGGTTTTATAGTTGTATATCTTTGGCTTACGTGCAAATATGGACTGTTGATTATTGGTTTTACACTTGTATATCTTTGGCTTACGTGCAAAGATGGACCGTTGATTATTGGTTTTACAGTTGTATATCTTTGGCTTACGTACAAAGATGAACTATTGATTGATGAGTATCTTTGGCGTATGTGCATAGATGAACTGTTTATTGGTATGATTATGACCAAGGATCATTCGGTATAATCATGACCCGTAATGTTATCGATGATGTGGTAAAAGTCCTCATTGGCCCGTAGTGCATTGATGGATAGTTATTGGTATGATTATAACCAGGGATTATTCGGTATAATCATGACCATTGATGATTACATGAATATCCTTAGCCGTGAAGTGCGTGTGGATGGTTCGATGATGTGGATTATTTATTAAGTCGAGTCTCAAATGATAAAATATTGATTATACACTTTTAATTCGTAAAAGATAGTAGATATCATGCTCTACTTGACTATTCTAAAATGCAGTTGTATGTCTTTGGCCTGTAGTGCAAAGATGAATTGTTAATGAATATCTTTGGTCGTAGTGCAAAGATGAATTTATTAGTATGATTATGAGCAGGAATTGTGATTTGGTATAACCATGATTTTTGATGTTTCAGGTGAAGATACGTGATGAAAATTATCTTCGTCCTGGGTGCGAAGAGGAATTTAGAATCACAATTATGATTATGAGTTATTCATATGATCGTGGACAAGAATTGTTGATTGATGTTATTGGGATAAAACATTATTGGTGGACTTTTAACATGGAGAAGATAATAGACTTGATGGTCTATTTGACTCTTCTAATGGATTGCTCGTTCCGCTGCAACTATGGTTAAAAAGTTTTATCATCTACCATATGTTCTAAATCTCTGATTTATTACTGATGAAGGCTATTGGTGATGTAAATTATCTTTAGTCATGATATTCTTTACTGGGCTAGTTGTGCTCACCCTTTTCGCTTCATAATTCCTTTCAGGTAATAAGAGTGTAGTAAGTGGGTTTGCCGGGGGGTAACAGAGAGAAAAGAACTGGTGGTCTATAACTGTTAAGGTTCTCCCTAAATAGTATGGAAATAATTTTATTGAGAACTTTAGATAATTGTGTCGTATTGTATACGTCATTTGATATTTAATTTTGGTGAACCAAATAGGGTGAGGTGAACCCAACTTTGGAAGGGTGTTTTGCCACTATCATAAAAGATGTCTAATGACATACAACCTCGTGTTATCATAAGACAGGGTTGTGCACATCCACTTGCTGAGTATATCTACGAGCACTACCTATATAATCTTGGAGTTTGTTTGAAATATAATTCTCAATTGGAGAAAACGGAGATAGTTATATGTCATGAGAAGACTCACCATTGGAAAGAAGATGATAGCAATCTTCTTGTTTTTTTGGGGACTATTGGGTCAACCAAGGATAATTCTGTGGACATTTGATATCTATCATAACCTAAACGCATGGCCTCCCATGTACGAAGGTTTCCTTGAGTATTTTCCAAAGATTTTAATTTCTTAAATAGTTATTAAGTGTACTTTTATGTAAAGTACCATTGTAAGGTCATGGTCAAGGCACCATGAGAGTTACATACATTTGTATTAAAACTCACAGTTTAACTGTGGTCGTATTCTGCACAAGAGTTCAACAGTTGTATAAATGACGTTTGTATTAGATTTTTGTAGTGTGATATCTGGCGACTCAGAATGGGTCATGTGGACCTATTTTGGGGGCGTCACAAAGTATATTACTAATGGATATGAATCCATGCTTATATAACTGTGTAGGAATACATGAAGTGCATATAAGTGTTAAGTAGTTAAGTCGTAGTTGATAAACTACGAATCAGGCAAGTCTTGCAGTTCTTATTTGTTATATGAATTCTATAACTGTTAGTTGAGCTATATTATGCCATGAGAATGTTGATGTATATATATGAAATGCATATGAGATATGTATGTAATGTGAAAGTTGATCTTTGATGATATGCTTGTGAAGTAAATCTCTATGCCTGTTATGTGAGAAGTAACATTCGTAGTAAACATTAATTGATTATGAATGCATGAATTGAATATGATAATATATGCTATGTGCTGCATGAAAACTGTTAGAATTGTTGGGCTGTCGAGCTCACCCTTGCAAATAACCACTTTAATAGGTTAAGGATACACAATAAAGGTTACGTGCTATTTGATTGATAAAGTTCAATGGTATCGAAGGAGATTGATTTATTTTTTTAACTAGATGCTCTTGAACCATGTTTAGGTTCTAATAGATGTACATGATAGTAGTTTATAATGTGAATACATGTTAAGTTGTACTATGTGATACATAGAGAAATTCAAATTGAGATGTTAGAATTTATACAGAAATTGAATAGAGTGAATCATAGCATAATTTGATTCAGGAATTTGTAATTGATTCAAGTTAAGAAATCAATAAAAGATTTATTTTCAAAGGAGATTGAAAAAGTTTAAATTATTCTGCATATTTATATAACATCGAATATGATGTAAGATAGGGATGGTAAATGACCAAGATTTGAAACTTATAAGAGTTTGGGGTCATTACATAGATCCTGGAAATGGAAAGAATTTATATTCCAAATTGTAATAAGTAAAGTTATATTCATTAAGTTATGAATAAAAGATATATTAGTTTGACGATAGTAGTATCGTGGCAGACTGGATTCGAGGTTCAAAGGGACCTGGATTTGGGGGCGTCACACTCGTCATGGAATATCGTTTTCTTTGGTATTTTCCTTTTATTAGTACTATTCACGAGTTACTATTCATGAGTTACTATCTACGGGTTACTATTTACCAGGTTATTATTCACTCAAATATTATTCACTCGAGTATTTGGGGCACTTTTCATGCCGGGATACTATTCATGAGGTACTATTCCTGAACTACTATTCACATGGTACTATTCACGGGGTACTATTCACCCAAAAAATATATTTCTTTTCTGTCCAAATTATTTTTGATACATGAATATTATTCTTGAATTTTACTCTACAAAGCAGTATCATGTTGACAAATTGGATATTTTTTAAACTCTAGATAAATTTAAAGTCTTTAATATTTATCCTTGATTTTATTTGATTGATTCTTTATATCATTGTCATGATCCTCATGCTTATATTGCGTTAAAAGTCATCTTTGGCCCATAGTGCATAAATGGACTGTTGGTTAGTGGTTTTACAGTTGTATGTCTTTGGCCTGTAGTGCAAAGATGATCTGTTGTTGAATATCTTTTGCCTGTAGTGCAAAGATGATATGTTGTTTGATAACTTTGGCCCGTAGTGCAAAGATGGACAAGTGTATGACATGATCATGACCACTGGTGATACTAACGAATATCTTTGGCCGTAGTGCAGGGATAATTCGATGATGTGATTGGCAGGATCATGACCATTAGTTAACAATTGAATGTCTGTGGTCAGTAGTGCAATCGATGCATAAATTGATTGGTATGATCATGACCATTGGTTTTATAGTTGAATATCTTTGGCCCATAGTGCAAAGATATACAACTGACTGGTAAGATCATTGTTATTACATTTGAATATCTTTAGCCTTTGGGGTAAGGTTATTGAGTAAACGTTCTATTAAGCCTTTGTGGCAAGGAGGAACTGTTGATTCACATTATTATAAACATGAATTATGAATTTAACTAAAATCTTTAGTGGTTCAGGTGAAGATAGGTGATGAAAGTTTTCTTTGTCTTGGATATAATAAAGAACTATTAATTGGTATTATAGCGATAAAGTTAATGATTTTTTTTAAATCATAGAAGATAGTAGATATCATGCTCTACTTGACTCTTCTAATGGATTGCTAGTTCCGCTGCAGTTAAACTTGTTGTCTATTATATTCTATCAGTTTAACATTGTTGAAGGCTAACAATAACTTATTCTGCATTATCTTAGTCATAATATTTCTTACTGGGCTAGTTGAGCTCACCCTTTTGCTTTCATTGTTCTCTTCAGGAAATAAGAACGTAGCCGGGACTAGTCAGGGAACGGAGTGACGGTCTGGATATTTGTATTAGTAGTCCTCACTATTCTGTGAAATAGTGTGATAATAAATGAGGACTTATTTTGAGTTTGAATACTGTCTAGAAGACAATAGTTGTATTAAAACTCATAGCTCAGGTTGTATAATTAAGTTTGTATTTGTATTCAGTACCATGTATTTGGCGACTCAAGATGGGTGATGTATACCTATTTTGGGGGCGTCACAAAATGGGTGGGTAATTGAAGAACCAAACTCATGTGGGACCCCCAAATGGGGCACATGGCCGGCCACCTCATCAAGGTAAAGGAAGTTTGCCCCCAAAAATATCTTCCCACTTTCAAAATTATGTGGTTGAAAAGTCTTGCATGGTTAACTAACTTAACAATGGTTGAAATAGTAAGGAGGTGAAGTAGGGGATAATTTGGAAGATTTGAAACTTAAAGGTATTGACTATAAGAGACTTAAAGCGAAGTGACTAATTAATAATCTAAGTTAAGTGTCTTAATGAATTAAATGCCCTAAACCTTGCCTCTCCTATAAATAGAAAGCTAAGTGTTAGTTTTCCTTCACAAAAATCAACTAACACCTTATATTGAGAGAGAAGTGAATGCAAAGCTTGAAAATCAAGAAGGAAGTCTTGCTAATTGCTTAAAGTCATCAAGTTAATCAAGAACATAAGAAGTAAGTAATCAAAAACTCATCTATCTACTTCATCTCAAGTCTTTAAAAGCTTTCTAGATATGTTATGAAGAGGTTGTTGGTGGATAGTTAGGTGTTTCATGTTGAATCATTAGCATACCGGTGGAATAAGGATGATTTCGTGGATTAAAATCACTAAACTATGCATGTTAAAAGAAATTATAAGTATAAAAGGGAGAACATAAGAAACTATATTAAAATTTATTGATGGACAAGTTTAAAACCATCATATATGTGTTATTGATGGACAAATTAAAAACCATCATTTGTTAGTGTAAGAATTGTGTAAATATTTCCTTTAGAACGAAGTAAAAATATGTTATAACGAAGTTATGGCTAAAATTTCAGTAAAAGATGTTAATCGATGAAACACCTAAGTTAAAACAATTTTTGTTTGTAGTTAGTCAATTTCGAGATTTATATTTTTTCAAGGGATTGAGTAATTCACGAGAATAGGAAGTCATGGACTCGAGAACGAACTCATTCCGACTCCGGATGAGAAATATACGAAGAAACAAAAATTAAACATTAAAAACGTTAAGTGTTAAAAGCTATGCGTAATGGGATTTTTAAGCCAATTAAATGCCTAGTTAGAATGTCCAGAAAAATTTATGTCCGGGGGGATTAAAGTATACTATGAAAGTTAGAGAATGGCTCGAGAATGGATTGATTTCGAGTTAAAACGACTAAGATATGAGATCGCAAAGTGGACGCCAGGATCGTAGTGTAAAACCTCAAAATTTTTCAAAGGGTTATGCCTGGTGCTGTAGCGCTAGTTATGCCTAAAAACTAGGCGCCGTAGCACTAGCTCGGCCAACAGTTTACATTAAATGAAATACATGCATATGTAAAAAAAAAAAGTAAACCCGTCAGTAAAGTGCAGATCCTCAGATTTTGCCGAATGAAGAGATTTTTAAAGTAGAAAGTAAAAGAAATGTTATATAAAAATGAAGATAAATATTAATTATTTAAAACATCTTAATAAGGGTATTAGAAACATAACTTAATGATTGAAAGTAAAGGGAAATAATAAAATAACACTTAAACGTAAAATACCGAAACGAAGTAATTATTTTGTATTTGCGTAAAATGAATATATTTAAGATATACAAATGAATAACTTTGATATTTACACTTAAGAAAGGTAATGTATGATAATTCACATCAATGAAAGGTAATGAATGATAGTAAATGCTAACGAAGGGTAACAAATGGTAATGAACTTAAAGTATAACTTAAATCTAACGTATAAAATGGGTACGTGATAAGTGACTTTTATACCTACGAATCGGTTACCTTTTAGGTTTGATTCGTTGATACGTAGAGTATATTTAGTATCATTTTATTCATTTTCATGCTTTTGTATTATAGGAACTGGTCTTTATGATGAAAATAGGAAAACCAGATAGGAAAGTTTTGTAGCTGCTTGAACCAGGTCAACCGCTGGGGCGGATTTCATAGCAAAATATCTTCGTTGGGGCGGAATAACATTGTATAACCGCCGGGGCGAATTTGTTGAAGGAAAAAACTGCGCCGGGGTGGAATGGTCGGGAGCAAAATAGAAGTTGCCATGTCTGAGAAGGATTTTGGAGAAGATTCAGTAACTGATTTGGGATGCGATTAAGAGACTATAAAAGGCAAATTGAGGGGCAGAGAAGACATTATTATATTCATTATCAAACCCTAGATTTGATCACACTCTTAGAGAATTGAAGCAAGAAGGATTCAAGGCAAGAGTAAAGAAGAGTAAATGATTACATCTTAGTTTTCATTCTCTTTCTTCATCTTTATTCTTGTATTCAAAATGATATATTACTTGTGGATTTTGTTTATTTTTTAATTTAACTCTGTTGAACTAAATCTCTATTTAAGACTACAATGGATCTTTTTGTGTAACGAGAATTGACATGCTTCCTTAATAATTATTGAGATTATTTTCAGGATTGTCTATTATGGTTTACTCTTAATGATTTAATTGTCTGACCAGTAATTACCCTAGTAAATTATATGAACTCGAGAGATGGATTATAGATTTATATTTGATCATAATAGCATGTGATTGTGTTTTATGCAAGACATTAGAATTCAAAATTTATGTCTAGGATAGAGATATACCTATACGTCACATGTAATCTATTAGAGAATTTATGTTTAAAATCTTATTTAATTATAATTCGCATAGAGATATAGTGAGTTAGTTAATTAGGGTGTTCATCTTAATTCTATCAATTGTGGATTTAAGATGATTTGAGTATGATGCATTGAGAAATGGTTATATTGAATTATGTGTTCTTGATTAACAATCCAAAATAATTACTTTGATTTAACAGGAAGTGTGTCGATCTAAGTGAGACAATAAGTGAAATTGTAGTCTTAAATCTCTATTGACTGATTAAATCTTGTGGTAATTAGTTGATATCTAATTAATTAGTAATTTTTATATATTTCACAAACTTTATCATTTGTTTAATAAAATTGAGATAATATAAAATTTGTAGTTGTTAGGATAAATTGCAGTTATTTTCTCTGTGGGAACGATACTTGACTTATCACTTTATTACTTGTTGACCACGTATACGTACGTGCTGTGCTCAATTGGATTTTGACCAACAAGTTTTTGGCGTCGTTGCCGGGGAGGGGAACTTATAACTGTGTTTATTACTTTTAATATCAGTTTATTTAAATCGATTTTAGTTAAACAATTTTATTTTTGTTTTTGTCTACTTCTTATTTTAAATATTTTTGAGTAGTGTGACACCCCCAAATCTGGGTCCCTTGAACCTCAGATTCGGTGCTCACAATACATCATACCCACTACATCTATCTAGCTATACTTTATGAATTACATCATTCATTAAATTACCTTAATAAAAAATATATCATTATCCCAGGTCTAACTAATCTTTACATTACATATCTAATAATACAAAAGATTTATATCCATATATAACATAATAATTATTATACAAATGACGTTATTCGTTCTCTTTCTCTTTCCCTTTGTCATTTTTCGAATATTCGGGATTGACTGAAATATAATCATGATATAGCAAGGGTGAGCAACTAATTCACCCAACAAGTTTAAAGCGTACAATAAATAATATATCATGAATAGAAGAGTTTAACTTTTTGGAACTTCAACAATATTCAAAAGATTGTGAAGTAGCTGAAATAATGAATCAATTACAATAACAAGGATTATCTTGAATTTCATGCAGAATAACTCATCAAGAATAAAAGAGTTTTTCAATAATTATCAAGTTGATTATGATGGATTAGCAATACTGCAACCATATTCAATAAAGAGGGATTTTCCTAGATTTCATGCTAAGTGATCACAAATGGATCGTGAACTGCTAGAGGAATCATTAGTTAATTCAAACTGAATACCTCAAGAGTATAAGTTAACCGTAAAGATTAAATCATACTCTTCTGCGAGTACGTGAAGTGATCAGCCTCATTGTACCCGTGATTATGCATAATACTCAAAAATAACGTGCAGGTCGGGTTTTCTGACAATAAAGTTCCCCTTGTTTTATAAGAGTTGTTCATCTCAGTCTTACATCATGAGTCCGTACCATAATAATATGGTTTGTATTGAATTCAAAGAAATGTTAATGATTTCAACATATAATATCAATTTTGATTTAACCGAAATAAGTGGCATAAATCTTGAATAATAACTTAGTTCAATTAATAGAACAATTCATGCTTTAACAAATATTAGTCTGGCTGAAAAAATGAAATTGTTCTTCAATAACAAATCAGTTAAATAATAGAACGCTTCATCAAATATTAGTTTAGTCGAAACAAATGGCATCGATCTTCAATAAAAAAAATCAGTTCACAAATAATAGAACGCTTTATCAAATATTAGTCTAGCCAAAATAAATGGCTTCGATCTTCAATAACAAATCCGTTCATAAATAATAGAACGCTTTATCAAATATTAGTCTAGCCAAAACAAATGGCTTCGATCTTCAATAACAAATCAGTTCATAAATAATAGAACGCTTCATCAAATATTAGTCTAGCCGAAACAAATGGCATCGACGTATTACTTAAATAATTGAAGTATAATTGAATTTTAAAATAGCTTGAACACTTGTAAAAATATAAAAGATTCGCCTAAGTTTTAGGATTTAATCAACGTATGAACATCTAACAAATTTAGAATTTTCAAACATCGTAGAATAATTATAAGAACAAGGTCAAATGAACATATGAACTTGCACACAATAATCAATTGTACATGTTTAGACAATAAAAGGAAGTTAATAAACTCATATATCATAAAGTTTATACAAGAGATAGAAATTTGTACAAAGAAATAATTTATAAAGGATAATATATAAGAAAATTCAATAACATTGCACTTGGTGCGAATATCAATAATCATAGATGTGGAATAATTATCAATAATTAATCCACTAGCATGCTTGAAACATAATAACTTAAGTTTGATTTAGGAAACTTGCTTTGTCCGTCGATTACTGCTACGTAATCTAATATAATCTCTTTATTGAAAAGACATATCATTGTTAAGATTGGTCTTTCAATTAGCATATCATACCTTAACTCATAATACAACTATTCTTATTAAATTATCTAACATTTAGTCATGTAAATAAATATTAGATATCACATTAAATCCTTAGTAATATTATCATCCCTTGATAATACCGCTATTACATAATCATCATCTTAAACGTCCATCTAATATTAAATCACTTATTAATATTATTAATCACTTAATTTTATTCCAACCTCAATATTATTAACCACTTAATAATATTCTATTCATTTATAATAACATCTTACTCATCTCTTAATATTATTAATCATTTAATAATATCTTATTCACTTAATCATATTTTATTCATCTCATAATATTATTAATCATTTAATAATATCTTGATCACTTAGGAATATTATTAATCTTTTAATAATATTTTAATCAATTCTTAATATTATTAAATCTTTAATAATATTTTACTCACACTTTAATGTTATTAATCATTATCTAATATTATTAATCATTTAATAATATTTTAATTACTTACAAATATTATTAATTATTTAATAATATTTTAATTACTTACTAATATTATTAATCATCTAATAATATTTTAATTATTCATTAATATTATTAATCTTTTAATTATATTTTAATCTAATATTATTAATCATATAATAATATTTTAATCATTTATTAACTTATAAACAATTTAATTTAATTGTTTACCTTTTACTATTTCATTTATTTAATAAACATAAAATACCATATACATAAAATTTTATAAAAATGACCACAATACCCGTACAAAAATCAATATATCATATTAAAGGCATTTAATCAATAAATTCATATTTACACATTTTTCAACTTAACATACCTTAATATTCTCATTTATTCTTTACTTAAACAAAGACATGAAAAATACCAAAATAACTTTTTATTTTTTTTATCTTCTGGAAAAACTTAATATATATTATTTTATTGACAAATTAAATTTCCTACAATTTTCCAATTTCGTTTACTATTTTTAAAGTGCTTAAAACAATCTGAAATTGTAACATTTATCATAAATTATCTTTTTGTCCAAAAATTATGAAAATTTCAAGGTGGTCTCCTATTATCATTATCTAACTCCTGTAAACATTTCAAATTTTCTTGAGTTATACATTAGGAGTTTTTACAGTTCACTTTAAAAATCACACTTTCTTGTAAAAGCCATAACTTTATTTATGGGCATCTAAAAATTCCCATCTTTTGACAGGATCTATTTAACTTGACATACTATAATACTAAAAATAAATCAGAATTTTTAGAGTAACAAATGTGTCCGAAATTGCCCTTTTTAAAAATTGGCCTGGACAATTTTTAACCTCCCGGATTTTGTTCTATCGACAGACTGTTTTGGGAGAATAGATGCCATATCATGCTCATTTAAAAATTTTGAGTGCTACCACTTGGGTTTAACAGTTAACTCAGATCTAACACCCCTCTTTGACGTATCACAAAAATAATTTGTAGATTTCAAATGGTAGAGTTTCAAAGTAGGCGGAAATTTTGCGGTTTTTAACCTAAAAACAGTTTTGGTTTTCTTTTGATTTCCAAGCTTTTCAACACTTAAAATGGTATGATCTAAATATGAAACACCCTATAAAATGTAGATATAGTATTCTAGGGTTTAAATCATGAACTCATTATTTTTCCAAAAACAACCACAATAAAATACATAAACTAGATTAGGGTTTGAGTTTTTTAGGATTTTATACCTTTGTTTTGGTTGCTCTTCTTTCTTCTTCTTCCAAGGGTGTTATGAAGCTTGAAGAAATAGAAACCTCCTCTCATTCTGTCTCTCTAATCTTGGCAGCCCTCTTGCTATTTCTTTCTCTCTATTTTGTTTTCTCTTTCTAGCTATTTGGAGATTGAAGTAAACTTTTTGTTTGCAAAATGGAAGGGGCTATTTATAGGCCAAAAATAAATACGTATAACATATGAAAGTATGAAAAATCTTCTAGCAAATCTCTCCAATATCTTCCCAAATCTTTACTTTCTCTCCAAATCTCAAGTTAGGATATGTTTTTTAATTAGGCTAGGTTAGGTTTTGGAAAATTGAAATTAGCATGTTCCTATTTCCTCTCTTCATACACGGTCCTCTTTCCTTTAATTTTTCCATTTTTGATTTTTTTATTTTCTCTATTTGCTAATTTAGTCCTCTAGAATGTCCATTTTATGTGGGCTATATTTGGGCTATTATTTAAATTATTTGGGCCATATAAATTAGTAAATGTCCAACACATTAATTTTATCTTACCCTACTTATTTAATTAGGGTTACTAGTTACTTTGAGCTTTAAATAATTACTCATGTGAGTTTAATTATATAACACAATTAGACTTGCTATAATAATAGGTTGAAATATTAAAATATAATAATAATAGGATGAAATATTAAAATAAAATTCCTTAGGCTAGTCCCTTTGTATAAAATTTAATTACTTGGACTCTTCATTGAAATATTATAACTCTTAGATTATTTAATTATTATACCTAATATATATAATTAGGTTTGAAATAATTAATAAATTGAGATATAAAATAATTGTCTTAAGCTAGTCCATTAGTATATAATTAAATACTTGGACTATTAAATAAATTTAACACTTAAGTTATTTAATATAATTAGAATATAAGGCTTTCATCTCAACTTTAGTTAGTTAGTAACATAAGCTTAATTAAATAAATTCCTATTTCTTGGCTTTCCTTTTTGTTCCACTAATTCATTAAATTTTATTAGCATTGATTGGCTTGATAAATTATTACACATCTTTATCCACTTAATATTAGTCATACTAATTAATCAATTAATGATTATAAATCTTTTCATTAACCATTCAAGGTTAACATTCAAGCTATGTTAATTTTCAGCATAAGCTTATCTAATTCACATAACATATATTCACTCATAAAAAAAATTATTCATAAAAATATACATATATAATCATATAAAATTATTGGTCCTTACAAGTAGTGTATGGAAACTCGATCAAAGAAGTCAGAATTGTTACCTTACGAGGACGACATAGAAAAGAGGTTTCAGCGGTTGAGTAAGTGGATTAAGGAAACTCAAGAGACACTAGAAACACCTGTTAATATGGCTGAAGAAGAACAAAAAGCACTGCGGGACTATGTCATACCACGAGTTACAAAAATTCAGTCAAGTATTACCAGACCTGCCATTAAAGCCATAAATTTTGAGATTAAGCCTGGTACAATACAAATGATTCAGTATTCATGTCAGTTTGGAGGTTTTTCGAATGACAACCCGAACGATCACAAAGTCAGCTTCATAGAAATCTGCGATACTTTCAAGTACAATGGTGTGTCAGAGGATGCTATTAGACTGAGTTTATTTCCGTTCACTTTCACGAATTATGCTAAGATTTGGCTTCATTCTCTACCACCGGGCTCAACAACTACATGGAATGATTTGACTCAGAAATTCCTTGCTAAGTTCTTCCCGCCAGCAAAGACAGCAAAGATGCGGAAAGATATCTTCTCTTTCTTTCAACATGACTCAGAATCACTATATGAAGCATGAGAAAGGTTCAAGGACTCATTGAGGAAATGCCCACATCATGGGATTCCCAAATGGCTTCAGGTGCAGACTTTTTACAATGGACTATTCAATACGGTGAGATCGAGTATAGATGTTGTTGCGGGTGGGGTGATTATGGCCAAGAACTGTGATGAGGGGTATCAGTTGCTGGAAACTATGACAGCTAACAATTATCAGTGACCGACTGTAAGAATGAATCAGCTTAAGGTAGCAGAGGTATTAGAAGTGGACGGAGTAATAGCTTTAGTAGCTCAAATGTTAGCACTTTCAAGGAAAATAGATGCAATTACAGGGGGAAACATTCAACAAGTGGTATTCGCTTGTGAGTTGTGTGCGAGTTCACATCCAATGGAGCAGTGTGCGATTAATTCTGAGGTAGTTTAGTTTGTGGGCAGTTATAACCGTCTGCCGAATCCATATGAGAATAGATACAATATTCTGTGGTCAAGGAATCATCCTAACTTTTCCTGGAGTAGTAATCAGAATCATGAGTAGGCTCCACGACCGACATATCCTCCCGAGTTTCAAAATCAGCAAAGCAGTCAGTTCCGCAACCCGAAAAGAAGTCAGATTTGAAAGAACTACTCATGAAATACATAGCTAGTAATGAGGTGACAATAAAAAATCAAGTAGTTGCAATAAATAATCTTGAAAACCAAATGGGACATATTGCAAGTGCTCTAAACAATAGACCTCAAGGGTCTCTTCCGAGTGATACCGGGAAGAATCCTAGGAAGGCCATGAACAGTGTAATGCTATCACGCTTCAGAGTGGAAAGGAGCTGGTTATAGATTCTTATGGGACAGTAACTAATAAGGATGATGAAAATGACGTGGGAGATTTGACAAGAAAGTCTGAGAAAAAAGTCATGGAAAAGCCGACGGAAGAAAAGCAGAATACAGGCATACCCCCTGTGCCTTTTCCTCAACGATTAAAGCATAAAACCTTAAGAACCAAATCGTCAAATTCATGGAAATCTTTAAGAAGTTATACATTAACATTCTGTTCGCCGAAGCACTAAAGCGGATGCCAAGCTATGTCAAGTTTATGAAAGAAATATAAAAAATGCAAGCTTGGTGAATTCGAAATCGTGTCGTTAACTAAAGAATGCAATGCAATTCTTCAGAAAAAGCTCCCTCCTAAGTTAAAAAATCAGGGTAACTTCACTATCCCTTGCTCGATTGGTAATCAAGATTTGGGTAGAGCACTATGTGACTTGGGACCGAGAATAAATCTCATGCCTCTTTCCATCTATAAGAGGTTGGGTTTAAAGGAAGCAAAGCCAACAATTAACACCTTACAACTGGCAGATAAATCGATCACTTATCCGTTGGGTATAGTGGAGGATGTACTGGTGAAGGTAGATAAATTGATTTTTTTGGCAGATTTTGTGGTGTTGGAATTTGATGAGGAAAAGAATATTCCAATCATTTTAGGAAGGCCATTTCTCACAATCGGAAGAACAGTGATCGACGTGCCGAATGGAGAACTTACCATGAGAGTATTTGATCAAAAAGCGAAAATCAAAGTGTTTAAGGAAATCTCAATCCCGAGTGATAAGGAAGAGTGTTATAGTGTTGATGACTTCAAGGATGCAGTTCATAAAGAGTCTCGAGAAGATGGTGGTTTAAAAAACCTTACTGGTGAACAACAGAGGAATACTCATCCGATAATTACGCGGAAATGGCATGTGGTACAACACTTTTGGTTATGCACGGAAAAAAAGTAGAATGCTCAAACCATCCCAGCTGATCCAAACTAAAACAGGGAGTAGTCAAGCTGAAAGACTTTAAATCAAGCATTTGATGGGATGCAACCCAATCATTGTTTAAGTTTTCCTTTGTTAGATATTATTTTTTTTATCCATTAGTGTAGGTAGTTAGGATTCATTGTTAGGATAATATTTAATTAATCAATGTTTTCATAGTCAACTCCCGAAATGCCCGCTCTAATCCTTGATATTTATTCTCATCACAGGTTTTGGGGTTGTAATATACAGTTGGAAACATGAGGAGGAGATCTCAGTGGAAGTATTAAAGCATGGGAAGTTTATCTGAACAATAAGATAGAAGCATAAGTTAAAAAAAAGTTTCAAAAAAACTCCAAAACCGCCCCGACGGAGTAATTATGCCTGGGAAACTACCCTGATGAATTAGGCTCTGCCCAAACGCGCCCTAACATATTCATGAAGCGCCTCGGCGCGCACCTCTCTGCCAACATCTGCCCAGCAGACTTCCGAGTTCAATTAAATCTGCCCCGGTGAATATGTGAACTTCAGTTTTTGAAAATTCAAATTCCAGCCGATAGACAAAACCTCTTTCTCCCATCTAATTTTTTTTCTCTCTAAGCATTAACACCAAATCTCAGTCACTCCCATCCCCCTTTTTCGAAAGTAAACACATATTCAAATCCTAATTTCTTTCCAATCAAATTAAACAACTCCACATAGGGATTTCATCTCAAAACTAGGGTTCTATTAATCCGAATTGGGGGAATTTTGTACTAGGGTTCTTTCAGCGGAATTCGACCAAATCTGAGCCATATTGTGCATTCAAAAAGGTTTTTTCGATGAATTGAAGTAGCTAGTACACAGAAGTCCAACATCAAACAAGTCAGTTTAGGTATCTCCAGTAACATATTGATTAGAGGTCTAAGCTTGCGAATAAAAAGAATAAGAAGATAGCTGGGAGACAAGATCACATGTTCGCAACCCAAGAAAACTTTAACTTGGCATTAGCAGATATGTTTGCATGACTTAATCTGAATGCCCAGCCATTCCAGTTCCCGGTCCCGCAGCCTATGCCAGCATATTCCCCTTCTGATTCAGATGTTAAGGAGGTTGAGCCTCACGCTTAGCCTGTCAGGGAAGTCTTCTGTTTAAACTTCTGTATGTAAGACCCCAGCTTTTATGAATAAATATTAATGTTTCTCAGAATATATTTTTGAATATTATGGTGTGGATATGATATAATGTTATAGTTGTGGGTAATATTTACAAATTTTGCAAAGTAAGCAAGTTGTTATAAAATATTCGATTGGTCGGGGAATATTCGTTTTAATAGGGAATATTCGTACGACGACACAATCATTGGTGGACCCCACAACGAAAGTATTGTCGTAGTTAGAAAACGACAGAATTATCTTTTTATAAAAATAACGACGAAAGTTTTACCGTTAAACTGTTGAACTACCCGGTAGTAAATGTACAGTAATACGGGTAGTTGCATAGTAACACACGGTATTGATTATTGATGCTTACGTGATAAGTCACTCGCTTATACTCAATTATTACTCGATAATTCACGCATCATATCTCTCATATTATTGATTCAATTATTGTCACAGTATCATCTGTATAATATTTTATATTATTAAATCAATAATTGAGACGACAAAGTTATTCATATTATTAATTGCAATATTGAAAATGTCTAGAAGTTCTCTCAAGGAGAGGTTAGGTCATTTAATTGCGCGCTAATAGGGAGAAATCATTATCGGAAAGCCCCCTCTTTCCTGAGAATGACCTGGTTGTTAAATATTATGAGTTATAATATTAATGATGAATAAGTTCAAAGATGAAATTGATAGTTCCATTGTGTTGGGATTATTAGTGTTAGTGAAAATCGACATTTATTTCGATAATAATTGATGTCTGGAAGTTAGACCAATCGGATAATTAATTGGATAAATGAGTAATTAATTGCTATTAATTCACATGCTTATAACTATGTGTTCACATGTATGTACTATTGATTCACTTACAGTACTATTAGGGAAGGTGGTGCAAGATTTATAATACTTGCATGACTAAATTAAAAATAGAGGTATAGATGAAGGTACTATAGTGTAACTATTTTTTTCACATGTATAGAACTATTGATTCACATGAATGTACTATTGATTCACATGATGTACTATTAGGGGAGGTGGTGCAAGTTTGATAATACTTGCAGGACTAAATTAAAAATGAAAAAAAAGATGAAGGTATTATACTGTAATATTTCGAGCCCCAAAATTTGTAATTATCGAAACTATATTTTTCTATAAATAGAAGCTCATTCTTCTTTCATTCTCAGCAATTCAGGAAGACTCACAAGAGCAATTATAGAGAGAGAAGCTATAGAGAGAAGAAGAAGAAGATCTGTTCTACCTCATTATTCCAAAGATCCGATCTTTTCTTCTGAGGTAAGGGATATTATTTTTGTTCAGTATTCATAAGGAATAATATTTTCTTCCATAATCTGTAGTATGTGAGTAATATTATTTCGTCTCGTATTCGTTATTATACCCTCGTCTTGTTAAAATATTGCTTCTTTACTCCGTAAAATTAGTAGAATATCCTTGAAATTTATGCTTCATCTAGTATCGTTTCACAAGGATATTTTCTGCACATTCTTGTTAAATTTTAAACTTTTCATGCCGGAGTACTGTCCATGAGTACTATTCATTTATATGGTACTATTCATAAAAGTACTATTCATGGGTACTATTCATAAAGTAATATTCATAAAGTACTATTCACAATGTACTATTTACAAAGTACTATTCACAAAGTACTATTCATAGGGTACTATTCTCGAAGTACTATTCACCCGGGCACTATTCACCCGGAGTACTATTCATGACAAAAATTGATTTATTTTCGGTCTAAATCATTTTTGATACAATATCATTCTTGAATTTTACTCCACAAAGCAGTATTATGTTGGCAGTTTGAACATTATTGAATTCTGGATAAATTAAATTATTAATCTTTAAAAATTTATCCTTTGTTTCTTTTAATTGAATTCTTATATCATTGTCATCATCTTCATGCTTATATTGTGATGAAAGACATCTTTGGCTTACGTGCATAGATGGACTGTTGATTGGTATGATTATGACCAGGGATCATTCGGTATAATCATGACCCGTAATGTTACAAATTATGTGGTAAAAGTCCTCATTGGCCTATAGTGCATTGATGGACAGTTGTTGGAATGATTATGACCAGGGATTATTAGGTATAATCATGACCATTGATGATTACATGAATATCCTTGGTCATGGTACATGGATGATTCGATGATTTGGCTTATTTATTAAGCTGAGTCTCAGCGATAAAGTTGATGAAAAGCTTTTTAAATCATAGAAGATAGTAGATATCATGCTCTACTTTACTCTTCTCATGGATTGCTTGTTCCGCTGCAGTTAAACTTGTTGTTTATTATATTCTATCAGTTTAACATTGTTGAAGGCTAACGATAATTTATTCTACATTATCTTAGTCATAATATTTCTTACTGGGCTGGTTGAGCTCACCCTTTTGCTTTCATTGTTCTCTTCAGAAAATGAGAATGTAGCCGGGACTAGTCGGGGAACGGAGTGACTATCCAGAAGGTTGCATTAGTAGTCCTCACTATCTTGTGAAATAGTGTGATAATAAATGAGGACTTATTTTGAGTTTGAATACTGTCTAGAAGATAATATTTGTATTAAACTCACAGTTTATGTTGTATAATTAAGTTTGTAATTGTATTCAGTACCATGTATTTGGCAACCCAAGATGGGTGATGTATACCTATTTTGGGGGCGTCACAGTTGGTATCAAAGCTTAGGGATATGATCCCTGGCTGAGATGTGAGACAAGAACTAGGAGGGGAGAGACGGGGAATTCCTTCGCTAGTATGACCTACCTAAGTTTATTTGGTATTTAATTGGTCGGTCAGAGTATAGGGATAATATGTGACATGTCAATTAACCCTTGTTTTGTGGTAGTATTTGAAAATGGCATCCGAAAATGTTAAGATAAGCAATGAAGCACATGAGACCGTTGAGTCACCAACGATCAATAACCAGGATAATGTGCAACAGGAAGACAATAATCCTCAGGTAAATAACAACACCGATCAAATGAAGAACGATGGGATGTTCAGAGGCTTTATGAAATTCATGCAACATCAGGCGAAAGCGACTCCTGTTCAAAATGCAGGTGGAAACACTGGCAACTCTCGGACGGTCACTGCTAAGCAGTTCAAGGAGCTGGGACCACCGGAGTTTTTGGGAGAGCCAAAACCAATTAAGGCAGAGATGTGGATAAAGTAGATCACCAAGATATTTGATGTCTTGGGATGCTCCGAGGAGTAAAAGGTTCCCTTTGCCACCTTCATGTTGCGAGGAGAGGCAGATTACTGGTGGGAATCTGTAAAGCGTACTCAACCTGCCATACTGAAGATGTCTTGGGAGAAGTTCCAAGAACTATTCAACGATAAGTACTTTCCCAAAAGTATTCGTCACATAAAGGAGGTAGAGTTCATCAAGCTAGAACAAAACAATATGAGCGTGTCGCAGTACGAGGCTATGTTTGCTGAGTTGTCCCAGTTTACGTCCCACTTGGTTGATAATGAGGAAAGAATGACGCGGATGTTTCTAAGAGGTTTGAAACACAAGATAGATTAATAGCTCATTTCTCACAAACTATGTTTGTATTTAGATATTATAAATAGGGCTCAGCTATTGGAGCGCGATAATGAGTCAACCCAACCAAGAGAAAGCAGCCGACAAATCGATAATACTAGTGGTAGCAGTCATCGAAGCGGTGACAACAAACGTGGAGGGAATCAATATGCCAGAAATGGTAACCACTTTGGTGGTAATCATGGCCAAGATAATAAAAGGGGAAGTTTCAAGAAAAGAAGATTCAATAATGATGGAAAGACGTCAGCACTAGCACCTGTTGTTAAGGAAGGAGAACGATCGCCGGTCGTATGTTAGAAATGCAGAGTGGAGGGACATATCAGTCCAAACTGCGTGATGCAGTCCAAAGCATGTTACAATTATGGAAGAAAAGGTCACCTAGCCCAATTTTGTCGTGCACCAAAGTCAAGTCCAGCTGGGATGGAGGCATCAAAGGCCGTCCCAAACAAGACAAAATCGGTAGTTCAAGGGAGAGCGTTTGTCGTAACCTCCCAAAAAGCGAGGAATCTGAACGAGGTGATCACGGGTAAACTTATCATAAACTATAGCGAAGTATATACCTTATTTGATACCGGTTCTACCCATTCTTTTATTTCTCCTACTTGCGCTCAACGTTTAAATTTGACTTCAGAGAAATTAAACTTTGACTTATCTGTTGAAACTCCGTTGGGAGAAACCTTGATTACATCCACTGTTTATAAGTCTTGTTTGATTCAAATCGGTAACCGCTCGTTACCTGTCGATCTTATTTCTTTGAAAATACTTGCATTTAATGTGATTTTAGGGATTGATTGGTTAACTACTCATTATGCTAAAATCGATTATTTTCGTAAGGTTGTTAGCTTTCATATTCCTAACCAACCTATTATGCGAATTCAAGCAACCATACCACTAAAGCCAATCACTGTCATATCAAGCCATAAAGCTATTCGTTTATTGAAAAATGGATGTCAAGCTTTCTTAGCCCATGTCACAGATTTAAATAAAAATATGTTAGATTTGAATGATATTTCTATTGTTAATAAATTTCCTGACGTATTCCCTGAAGAACTTCCTGGCCTACCCCCAGAGCGTGAAATTGAATTTTGTATCGACCTTGAATCTGGTACAAAATCCATTTCCAAAGCCCCATATCGAATGGCTCCTATTGAACTTCGTGGAGTTAAAACCCAACTACAAGAATTGTTAGACATCGGTTTCATTCTGGTCCTAAGACGCCTCCTCGGGGTGCTCTGTTCTATTCGTGAAGAAAAAAGATGGAAGTATGCGACTTTGTATTGATTATCGGGAGTTAAATCATGTCACCATCAAAAATAGGTACCCGTTACCTCGTATTGATGATCTATTTGACCAATTGCAAGGCGCCAAATTCTTTTCAGATCGATCTTCGTTCCGGATATCATCAGTTGAAGATTAAAATTGATGACATTCCAAAGACGGCTTTTAGAACTCGGTACGGGCATTATGAATTCCTTGTCATGTCTTTTGGATTGACTAATGCTCCTGCTGCCTTCATGGACATGATGAACCGAGTATTCATAGAATATTTGGATCATTTTGTAGTTGTCTTTATTGATGACATCCTCATATACTCCAAAACCCGTGAAGACTATGAGCAACACTTGAGGCTGATACTCCAAAAGCTTCGTGAAAACAAGCTATATGCAAGTTGAAGAAATGCGAGTTCTGGCTTGAGAAAGTTGCTTTCCTTGGGCATGCGATATCAAATCACGGAATATCTGTTGACCCGAAAAAGATTGAAGCAATTCAAAGCTGGGAGCAACCTAAGTTAGTGACCGAAGTATGTAGCTTTCTCGGCTTAGCTGGTTATTATCGGAGATTCGTGGGATTTTCTCGAATCGTTACTCCATTAACTTAGCTGACTCGAAAAGATACAAAATTTGGTTGGAACGAGGAATGTGAGAAGAGTTTTCAAGAACTCAAGAAGAGACTCATTTTAGCACCTGTTCTGACAATACCATCTGGTTCTAAGGGATTTGTCATAATACAGCGATGCTTCAGGTAAAGGTTTAGGATATGTTCTCATACAACATGGGAAAGTCATAGCCTACGCCTCACGATAACTCAAGAAATATGAGAGGAATTATCCTACTCATGGTCTAGAGTTGGCAGCTGTCGTTTTTGCACTTAAAATTTGGAGGCATTACCTGTATGGAGAGAAGTTGGAGATCTATACGGATCATAAAAGCCTCAAATATTTCTTCACTCAAAAGAAATTTAACATACGGCAACGACGTTGGCTTGAGTTGTTGAAAGATTACGATCATACCATTCAATACCATCCTGGAAAAGTAAACGTAGTAGCTGACACATTGAGTAGAAGATCATATGCGGGTACGGGTGCGATATTGTCAACACAAAGGCCCATTTTTTATGACTTTCAAAGGATGGAGATAGAGTTAAAGACTCCAGGGACCCACGTGATAATAGTCAATATATGAGTAGAACCGACTTTAATCGATAAAGTTAAAGCTGTTTAAGCTACAGACCTGGAGCTGATGCGTATGAAGAAGAAAGTGCAAGAAGGTTCTATTACAGAAGCAAGAATCGATGAAGAAGGAATACTTCGAGTCAACTCCAGACTTTGTGTTCCTAACGATTCTGACTTGAAGTATAAAATCATGATGGAGGCGCACAATACACCGTTTTCAATCCATCCTGGGAGTACCAAAATGTATCGTGATCTTCGATATACATTTTGGTGGAGCAATATGAAGAGAGAGATAGCGGGTTTATCTCAAGGTGTCTAACTTGTCAACGAGTCAAGACGTAGCATCAAGTGCCAAAAGGTCCATTACAACCACTTAAAATTCCAGAATGGAAGTGGGAGCACATTACCATGGATTTCGTTACTGGTCTTCCCAAGGTTTCTCAAGGCATAGATGCGATTTGGGTCATTGTTGATAGATTGATCAAGTCTGCTTATTTCTTACCGATAAGAGAAACTTATACACTTGAACGACTTGCTAGTATGTACATAAACGAGATTGTAAGATTGCATGGTATGCCAATATCCATATTTTCTGATCGAGACCCAAGATTTGCTTCAAGATTTTGGGTTAGTTTGTAAAAAGATATGAGCACGGATTTACGATTTAGTTCGGCATATCATCCTCAAATGGACGGGCAGAGGACTATTCAAACTCTTGAAGATTTATTAAGACTCTGTGTCCTTAACTTCAAGGGAAGTTGGGACAAGTTCTTATCATTGGTGGAGTTTTCCTACAACAATAGTTATCAAGCAAGTGTAGACACTCAAAATTTTCTGCACTCCTATTACTAACATTGCAGGAGGGTAGATTTGTCTTTTGGAGATAACCCTGAAAGACAGCTTACATCTATCCCAGATACTACCGAAAGTTCAGCTCCAACCCGGAACATAAACCAGGAACATCAGTTCCAACCTGGAACACAAACCGGGAACGTCATGTCAACACCGGGACACACACCTGGAGTGTCATTTCCAATCTCGGAGATAACCCCGAGATATGCAGATCAAAAGACCGACAATAACACCAGAGAGGATAGTTCTGTCTCGGCGATAACACCGCGACGTTCAGTTCCAGTCCCAGATAACACTAGGAGTAGCAACCCCATCCTTGGTGATAGCACCAAGGGATGCCATTGCAGTTTCGGTGATAACCCCGAAAATGCTTGTTTCAAATACATGCGTTTAGCTTCAGGCTCAGACATCTGTCGAGGCACACATACCTTAGACCCGGGGCTAACAATGGGCAGACAGGAACCCCTACAGATAACAGTGAGGTATATAAACAAGCAGCAATCCAATCTCAGATGTAACCCTGAGCAATGTCTGCTTTCCAATTAAACCGGCGATAACCCTGGTGAGGAGTCAACACGTCATCTTACCACGTCAACAAGATGATATCGCGGCATACCAACAAGTAGTCCAATCTCAGCTGTAACCCTGAGCAATGTCTACTTTCAACTCAAACCGGCGATAACCCCGGCGAGGAGTCAAGCATCATCTTGTTCCTTCGACAATGGCACGTCGTCTCAACACTTCATACATACATACATCCAACGATGTCCCACAAGAGCCGAGGAGTGACAATCTCGAGTGACTATTACGTGTGGCAGTACATTGGATAGAATTTGAAGCTTGAAGACCATAGGCATAGACCCCTCTTCCTGACTTCGTACAACCTCTAATCCATGTCATTACGTAACTCTCGACACAAGTAATATGAAGAAGTACAGATATACTTCGTTTGGATGCTCGGATTGAAGTTTTGCAAGTTCGAGCGGACATTACAGTGCACGAGTGCACGTACTACGAGATAACGGGACCCGCGAGCCTCGGATGCATCACGACCAGCAGAAGGTACAACTGCGGTTGCCGAAGGTGTACCTGCGGCCATCCGTCTATATATACAAGGCTTGGGTCAGCCATTTAAGAAGAGAGAGAGAGAAGGAAAAAGGCGAGGAAGCCCTGTCCATTTTACTCTGCATACACATCGTTTGAGTGTTTCCTCTTCTTTAAACACTAGTTAGCTCATATATAGCTATCTTTTATCCGGCGGGAGCTGAGTGTTTATCCATTTAAAGACATAGAAGTTTACTTTGGCAGCCCACTGTAAGCCTTCTTACATTTTATAAAGCCTCTTTCTCATATAACACACACTGTTGTACACGTTGAGAGTCGTGTGAGTGTGTTTGCCCAGACTTCTGTCCGTGGTTTTCATTTCTGTCTGTATATATATACTAATATATGTATATATTTCATATATATGGACTAACATTATTGAGTTATCCCTCGAATGAGCCTAGACTTCGATCTGGAGCGTTTATTTGCTTATATATATATATATATACTTATATATATAACTGTTGTCTGATGAGCCTGGATTTACATATCTGATGAGCCTGGATTTACATCCGGTGCGTTTATTCGCTTATATATATATATATACATATATATAATTGCTGTCGGACATATCCAATGAGCCCGGATTCACATCCGGTCGTTCTTTATCGCTATATATATATATATATATATATATATATTTGTACATATATATATATTTACATTTTTTTGTCCGCTTTTTAGTTTACTTTGTGGCCTTTTACGACTTTATTTACATTTAATCCTCGCTGGAGTTTACTTTAAGTGGCGATTGATCGCTTTTACAACTTTATTTACATTTAATTCCTTTTTGAGTTTACTTATGGGTTAATCATGTCCATATATATATATATATATATATATATATATATATTTATCGCTTTTTATATATTTACATTTCTGATTCTCCATGGAGTTGCTTCGTGGTGGTTGATCAAGTCTGTATATATATTTACAGCTTTTATATATATAACTGCTTATTACTTTCCATACAAATTGCAGTATCATGTGAGCCTAGGAATCATGTGATCATAGGTTCAGTCTACTGAATCTAGATTCGGTTCCCATGATGGACATTTTTCAACTATAACCAGCTTGTACATTATTTTACAATGTCTGAATTTCCTTGGATGGTTGTCATGCCCGTGAGGAGTTCGGCATTGCTGTATATTATTTTTCTCGAGAATGCTTCGCATCTCGAAAATAAAAGCAAACAAGCCGGACATTTAATAATAAAATGGAAGTATGAAAAGGTCTCAATTCCTATTGAGCACATGGTTTGAAAAATCTTTTTTTACAAAATTTCATTGCTATATTATAGTTAAAACTGATTTTTTCTAAATAAAATTCAAACCCTTGTATATAGGTGCGAACGAGGCCTCGCACTACTTTCAGATAATTGCACATTGATCCACACACACACATTCATATAACAATTTCTTTGAGAAGTGGCGGTCACTGTGATAACACGGATGTCGGGGGGTGCCTAACACCTTCCCTCCGCATAATCAAGCCCCCGGACCCAAAATGAATCTCGGTTTCACAGACCCTTTAGCGATGTCAAATCAACGGGTCAATGTGCAAACCTTTTCATTAAACGTTAGTGCAACCAATAAAATACACCAACCGCGACTCTTAAAGTCCAATCGTCGACATTATACATGTGCTCGGACCTTTTTCACTTATTTTTTCAAACAAATCTCACATTAACATGAGAACACCAAAGAATAAGTAACGAAAAGGGATACTCAAAAATTCTGACGTCGATAGGTGGCGACTCTGCTGGGGACTCCAGTAAGAGGGCTTAAGCCGCTATTATAAGCTTTTCAAAATTATTATATGCTTGTGTGTGATTGTTGCATTACATTTCTGATGAATGTGTACGAATGCATCTTACTTATTTCACTGCTAAATATCTATCTGTAATATTAGTGCTTCGCACATGTCATCATTTTGCATAAATGGTGAGACACGTTGTATGTGAATGTATGTTGTGTGGTCCCTCCATCAGGAGGCTATCCTGTAGGTGTTTGATTACTTGACTCGTGGGAAGAATAATTCCCCGGGGCTCAGGAAAGGCACCACTCAGATTCGCTCCAGTTGAAAGACCGGATTAACTTCCCATCTAGTAAATTACGATGATCTGGGAACCTTCATGCCGAAAAGCCGCGAGAGAAACCCTAGGATAGGTCAAACCTCTGATAAACAAAACGCGGAGAAAAGTCTCTACATGCTTTCCATTTTCAATTACTTGTAAAAGCATTTACTTGTAATTTTATTCCATGTTCATCCATATGTAATGGAAAATATGAAGAATATCTGTGCATGCATGACATGTTATCAATTAACAACCGGTTTTGCAGGACCAAATTCCTAAAACGAACATGTTATGATAAAATTTACATTACCCTAAGACTAAACTACGTAAGTCTTTTGTAGGGAAGCAATTGGGCCTGTTACCCGTTCAAAATCCAAGAAGGCCGCAAGCCTACAGTCAATCATGTCTTCTTCCGAACAGTCTAATCCTGTTTCCCGAGAAGAATTTGACGGATTGAGTAAACAAATCACAGACTTGGCTATTCTACTAAAAGAATTACACCAGTCTACTCAGGGTATGAAGATACCTATACATATATAATCCTCTACACAAGGAGGAGTTCATGGTCTAGAAAAAACAATTGCAGAACATCAGTTGGATACAACCAACAAAGACCCTGAAGGCACCCATCTCAAAGGAGATCCAGACACGGGTGATATCAGGACGAAGGTCCTTCAAATGGAGGAAACCATTCGTGTTCTTAAAGGGATTGGAACACATGTCAATGTTTCATATACAAACCTTTGCATATTTCCTGGTGTGCATTATCCAGAGAAATTCAAGACCCCTTATTTTGAAAAATATAACGGATTAGGGGATCCTTATACACATTTAAAGGTGTTCATTAGAGAACTCGGATCTTATGCTGAGAATGAAAAGCTCAAATGCAAATTGCTTTAAAAAGTCTGACCGGAGAAGCCTGCTTCATGGTATACCGATTAGACAACTCTAAGATCCATAGTTGGGAAGAGTCGCTCACGCCTTCCTCACTCAATACAGATTTTCAATCTCGGATGGCTCTGGCCGGTACTAAATTACCAAGGTCAAGAAATGTCTAATGAGTCATTCGTTCGAGAGTATGCTCAAAGGTGGAGGCGCCTTCTTTGCTCAAGTTATTCCTTCCATGACGAATCGAAATGGTCATGACTTTCATAGATGTACAGGAAGCTCCTTTCTATGAACGAGTTCTAGCTGGTATTGGCAAACCATTTTCTGAAATGATCAAACACGGTGAGATGGCTGAAATAGGATTGAATTCTGGTAAAATTCAAGACCTAGCCGCTCTTAAAGCTTTTGCTGGGCACATCCAGTCCGGATCTTATGGAAACAACCCCCGGAGGGTCCATAAAAAGAAAGAGGAGGATGTTTCCTTGATATTACAAGGACAAAAAGGCAATCCAAACATGCCTATACAGAGGAGATATTACTCCCCTTTTCCAGCACAATCTTTAGACCCTCCATTGCCTAAAAGTGGAGAAGTAAAGCGACCTCGAACGTTCACACCCTTAGGGGATTCACCCGAGAACATTCTTGCTCTTCTAACTGCTCAGAAGAAAATTACACATCTTCTTCCACAAGCCAACCCTAATGGGAGGGGTTTTAATGCTACTCGGAAGTGTGCTTATCATGACGGGGCACCCATACATGATACTCAAGATTGTTGGGCCTTGAAACACAAGATTCAAGACCTGATAGACAACGGTGAGATTGTGGTCACCAAGCTAGATCAACCTCATGTGCAAGACAACCCTCTTCCTCAACACAAAGAAGAAGAAGTTAACATGATTAGTTGGAGCACTGTACAAGGTTGCAATGGCGAATCATCCCAACCCATCACAGACGGTGTTGACAAATGGGATTATGTAAAGTTCTAGTTTACCATGGAACGAAAGAGGAAAGCTCTTTGCAAACAAATTGAGCAATTGGCAGAACTGGTAACCCACCAACACCAAGTCACATGCCAATTAATCAGGCAGGAGCATGCCTATCTCCTTCCATTTGTTATGAATGCTCCATCAACACCTTTAGAAAGCAAAGCTATGGAGGACAAGGTTGTAAAGTGAGCAAGTGCTAAAGCCCATCGGGATTTTTCCAATCAAATGGAATTGACTTATTTGGGCCAATCTATGGAGGAGATACTTCAAATGCTGATCAATGAAGGAAGAATCACATTCCTTCTCCCTCCAATCAATCCCCGCTCAGGACAGTTCAATCTTGATGAAATGTGTCAATATCATTCACATTCTTGCGGTCACAGCACAGAAGAATGCTGGGCACTCCGCCATCTCATTAAGAATCTTGTTGATAGCAGTGTCCTGCAAATAGCAGATTATTACACTGTGCAACTCAAGGGTCAGAATGCATGTCCTACCAAATGGAAG
The DNA here is from genome assembly GCA_020205605.1 of Panax ginseng. Taxonomy (NCBI): domain Eukaryota; kingdom Viridiplantae; phylum Streptophyta; class Magnoliopsida; order Apiales; family Araliaceae; genus Panax; species Panax ginseng. The sequence continues at coordinate 32,458,605 of CM035133.1, forward strand.
GGATCAGCAGTAGTTATATCTGATGATGAAACTATCAAAGTATTTCCCATACAACCAATTCAACTCAAAGGAGCTGACAATCCTTTGAAAGTGGCCGCACCAGAGCCAATTCTTTTACTTTGCAGACCACAACATCCTGTTGTCAGCTTGCACAAAGTTCCATGGAATTATGGAGAAGCTGAAGGATCCATGTCTCATACTACTGCTACAGTGTCGAAAAAAAATCCACTGTACCTTCCTCAACGGGTTATCAAGCCTACTTGCGAAGCAAAGGGGAAATTACACATGGAGAAGATTGAAAAATTCCTCCGTACTATGGGTCACAATGAAGCCAAAGTGGTTTTAAGCTTACGAGAAGCTCCACACCAGATTTCAATACTGGACTTGGTTTTCTCTTCCGAGGATCATCGGAAGGTCTTACTGAAGGTTTTGGAAGAAGCCTACTTGCCAAAATCAGTGGATGTGGAAAAATTTTAACATTTGGATGATCACATTTTCAACAACAATGTGATATCCTTCACTGATGACGACATACCTCCCGAAGGGACCGATCATTGCAAGCCATTGCACATCATAGTGTTGTCTTCCGGGTACATGCTAGCAAGAGTTTTGATAGATGGAGGCTCATCTCTAAATATCTGTCCTTATGCCACCTTGATGAAGATGACTATCAATCTCAAGCAAATCCAAAGTAGCCATACGGTCATCAGAGCTTTTGATGGATCTCGGTGAAATTCCATTGGAAAGATTGAATTGCCAATTGAGATTGGTCCAAATACATTCAATGTATCCTTTCATGTCCTCAAGATAGACTCAGGATACAACCTGCTATTGGGGAGACCATGGATATGTAAGGTTTTGTGAAAATCAAAGAAGCAATCAAATTGCAAAATTAGCGAAAGCGTAATAAAATCAGATTTTAAAATTTTTCACAAACCAATAACTCGGATCATCCTTTATGCATATTCTTAATTAAAACGAAGAATAAGAAGTTATGGAATCATACCCTTGTAGAAAAGAGCTTCCTCAGGTACGAGTTCACCTCCTACTTCTCCGCGATCTCCTTGAATCTCTAGGTAGATTCCTTCCTTTGATCAATTTAAGCCACCCAAATGTATGACCTCTAGAGGTGATCCACTAAGGAAGATGAATTTTCAAGGAGAAGGGTGTATTGGCTCAAACCCTAGTTTTTCCTATCTCTATAGAAAAGGGGGCGTACTCTCCAACTCTTGGAATTACGTATATCTAATATCTGATATAAGACTCCTCTTATAAAGATATCAGGTAACCCTATTTTAATTTAAATAAGGTATTATTCATTTAATTAAACTCTTTTAATTAAATGGGCTCCCTAATCCTATTAGGGATAATTAATTAAACTCCTTTAACTAATTTTCCCTCCTAATCCTATTAGAAATAAATGAGAGTACTTATATTAAATTAATTCCTAAACTCTTTTAGAAATTAAAATAATAATAATTATAATAATATTAATAAGACTCTCTTATTAATTTATATTTAATATTTCTAAAATATTAAATAATAAATATTAAGCTATTTAATTTATTCTATCACCATAGATTAAATTAAATATACTCAACATATTATTACGATTATGCCATTAACTTCTTAAATAATTATTCTTCCTTTTATGGTGTGACCCTTTAGGTTCTCCATATTAAACCGGTTGTGAATAAATCAATTAAAAAAATTCTAATCTTATTTAAATAAATAAATTAAATGATTAATTTATTTAAATAAATAATATTTATTCTACAATAGGGATAAGCCTCCCTAGCGATCAACGACTTTTCGGATAATATAGATTTCAACATTAATCATAAAAGAACCTTTGAGTAAATAGTTACCGTACAATTCAATCCTTCCACCATACAATGTCCCAATTAAATATAAGACATGGAATTACTGTCAAGTCTTATTTTATTTAATTATATGTATTTTGATTCCTAAATGCACAACTCCTAATGAATGCAAATTAGAAGCTACTTTCTAATTTCATTCCACCTTGGCCAAGGATTCCTGGGTTGTCATTTATTAAATCACATAGGACATTTCTCTTCTTTTACTAGAAGTGGTAGATTCTTTATTGATCATTCACTATCTTCATATATAACTTATTACACCCAAACATATCCTTTGATTTACTCTAAGAGTCTTAAGGAATAAGTCAAAGTGTAATTCATTATATATAAGATACTATGATGATCTCAAGTCTAAGGATCATTTGTACTACTATCACTACAGGAATTCCTATTGACAGGCAAGTAAAACTCCATTAGGTATTCCTTAGAGAGTCATGTTCAATGAACTTATTCTCTAATAAGCATCAAGAAGGAAGTCTTGCTAATTGCTCAAAGTCATCAAGTTAATCAAGAACATAAGAAGTAAGTAATCAAAAACTCATCTATTTACTTCATCTCAAGTCTTTAAAAGCTTTCTAGATATGTTATGAAGTGCTTGTTGGTGGATGGTTAAGTGGTTCATGATGAATCATTAGCATACCTGTGGAATAAGGATGATTTAGTGGATTAAAATTACTAAACTATTCATGTTAAAAGAAATTATAAGTATAAAAGGAAGAACATAAGAAACTATGTTAAAAGTTGTTGTTGGACAAGTTTAAAATCGTCATATATGTGTTATTGATGGAAAAATTGAAAACCATCATTTGTTAGTGTAAGAATTGTGTAAATGTTTCCTTTGAAATGGAGTAAAAATATGTTATAACGAAGTTATAGCTAAAATTTTAGTAAAAGATGTTAATCGATGAAAACCCTAAGTTAAAATGATTTTCATTTATAGTTAGTTAATTCTGAGAAATTTTTTTAAGGGGTTGAGTAATTCGCGAGAATAGGAAGTCATGGACTCGAGAACGAACTCGTTCTGACTCTGGATGAGAAAGATAGGAAGAAACGAAAATTAAACGTTAAAAATGTTAAGTATAAAAAGCTATGTGTCATGGGATTTTGAGCTAATTAAACATCTAGTTAGAATGTTCGAGAAAAAAAATTATGTCCGGGGGAATTTATAGTATGATATGAAAGCTAGAGAATGGCTCAAGAATGGATTGATTCCGAGTTAAAACGACTAAGAAAAGAGATATCAAAGTGGACGACAAGATCGTAGTTTAAAAGTTAAAAAAATTTCAAAGGGTTATGTTTGGCGTCACAGAGCCAATTATGACTAAAAAATGTGTGTTGCAGTGCTGACTTGGCTTACAATTTTTTCTAAATGGCGCCACAGTACCAGAAAAGAAAAGGAAACCCAGCGCCGCAGCACCGATCCTGTATTTTGCCTAATGAAAAGATTTTTAAAGTAGAAAGTAAAAGAAATGTTATGGAATAAAACTGAAGTTAATTATTAATTAATTAAAACATCTTAATAAGGGTATTAGAACTTTAACTTAATGATTGAAAGTAAAGAGAAAGAATAAAATAACACTTAAACGTAAAATACCGAAACAAAGTAATTTTTTCGTATTTGCGTAGAATGAATATATTTAAGATATACGAATGAATAACTTCTATATTTACACTTAATAAAGGTAAAGTATGACAATTCACGTCAATGAATGGTAATAAATGATAGTAAATGCTAACGAATGGTAATGAACTTAAAGTGTAACTTAAATCTAACGTATAAAATGGGTACGATCGTAGGAAGAGTATAATTTAACCAATACTCAAATTTTTCTATGTGTGTAATTGGTATATGCAAATTTATGTGTGTAGGCTGTTAAAGAATTAAATTAGCATAAACTATTAATAGAAGACGCTTGAGAGAAGTTTTCTAAACCTTGCTCTTGTGAAATTATATGAATTTTTATACTTAAGCAAATCTTTTACATATTTTTTCAAGTACTCAAGTCATGTTTTGCCATGTACTGCATAAGAAAATGTTGATGCCATTGTTCGGCTAAACAAATGTTATAATGATTTATTGATTTCATAGTAACTCTTTTTAAATGTTATTTATGAAAATTTAATCTATCTTAACACTAATTACTTTGGTATTGAAAAAAAATTAAGCCCAAGAATGAACAATCAAATGTATTTAGTCGAATCTTCGGCTAACACGCTTGGTGTCAAAACTAAATGTAAATACTTTAATGGATGAGTGTTGATCAACATATAGTACTATAGGCTGATCACCTAGAAGTGCTCGTAAGATATATCAGATTTACTGTTTTATTACCTGGAAGGCCATTTTTAATGAAAAAAATGGTTAACTCACGGCAGTTTGACCATCTCAGTTTTAATATTCGAAAATATTTTAAACAAAACAAAAGTATTGGTTTTGATTATTCTTGTGTTTTTTAGCTAAGGTCGTAAAAGTTGAAGGGTTCAATAAGGACAAAGGAAATGCGAAATTGGAGAACTAATTAGCCGATGTAATAATAGTAGTACTTTTGTAATAATTTATATTATGACATAATGAATATGTAATGGTTATAGATAAGCTGGGAGAATGAATGTAAATGATGTAATAAATATAGTTTTTATATTTATGTCAAGCAAATATATAGTAATATATTTTGTATGTCGTAGCACAGTGTAACACCTTATTCAGGTTTAAAGGAACCCAAATTTGGGGGCGTCACATGGTCCATGTGTTTATTAAGATCCCTTGATAATGGTTCTCTAGTGTTGCTGACATTATATGTCGATGACATGTTGATAGCAGCAAAGAGGAAGTCAGATATTCTTCAGCTAAAGAATTAGTTGAGAAGTGAATTTGACATGAAGGATCTTGGGTCAACTAAGAAGATCCTAGGTGTGGAAATTTTCAGGGATTGTCAGGCAGAAAAATTATGGCTAACTTAGAAAGGATATGTGCAGAAGGTCTTGGAGAGGTTTAACATGAACAATGCTAAATCAGTTAGCACTCCGTTGGCTGCACATTTTAGGTTGTCTTCACAGTTGAGCCCACAGACAGAGGATGAGGTGGAGTATATGTCCAAAGTATAGTATGAAAATGCGGTGGGTTATCTAATGTTTGCCATGGTATGTGATAGACATATAATTCATACATTTTATTATCCCTAATTTTTTCCTTTTAATTATATTAGTTTATTAAATTAATATGTTTTATTTTATTTTGTAAGATTTAATATTTGTTGCAATAAAGTCAAAATCTTGGTGATCAAGCGATATTTAATGCTCTTATTCATGTAAGGAATGTCCAAGAAGAATCCTGCAAGGAGAAGGAAAGAGGTGGAACAATCTTGGTGTGCAAGTCAAATCCAACAAGAGAAAGGAAAGTCTATTTAGAATATATCTCTATCTAGAAGATCACTTTGAGAAGTTAATTGTCACTAGAAAGTTGAAACCTACATGGAAAGGAAATAAAAGTGTCCAAGTTCAATGAATCTAAATTAGGATTCAAAGTTATTTTTCCAATAAATAGGTCTCTTATTTTAAAGAGGAGGAAGTATTAGGTATTTTATTAGTTTAGGTAGGAGTAGGAGTAGATTAAATTATTTCTCCATTGTACGTTCGTTGGATGATCGTTAATTAAAGGGAGTTTTCTTATTTATTTTTAATCTTCTTCTTTTCTTTATTCTAGTTAGTTTACTTATTATTTTTTATGTCTAGATTGTTTCCTCATTAATAGTTTTCATATTCTAGTTAATCAATTTTCAATCTTTATTTTTAATTAGCCTAAAATAGATATTAAGGATACATTAAATTAATCTAGTCTCTGCGGGTTCGACCTGTATTTGTCAGTTCTTCAATTTGACATTGTGCACTTGCAGTACATATTTTTATCACATCATGTTTTTGGCGCCGTTGCCAGGGAGTATACTTAATTTTATATTCCTTAATTTTTATTTATTTGAATTTTTATTTTTTCTTTTTCTAATATTTTTTCTTTAAGATTATCGAAGCGGATCAACGATGCGGAAAGACAAGATTATTGATGTGCTTTTCCTAGTATTTTGTATCTTAACTAAAAAACAAAAAAATAATAAAAAAAATAAGTAGCTTAGTTTTTTTTGTTAGTTAGAAAACTAATTGTTGCATTCATGCATTCACCCACGTAGAGCACATTCTGTTAGGTTTTTATTTATATATTTATTTTATTTTATTGTCAAATATAAACTGTGGTGATTGCTTGAGGATTGAAGTACGTCAAAATTTCCATTTCGTAATTCACATAAATGTAGGACATTTTATTTGTTTATAATTATTTTCTGTGCATTTTCATATTTAATCTAACAATAAGGGCACAACCTATAACAAGATAAGGTGGGGATTGCATAACCTTGACTTAATAAAATCAAGTAGACATTGGCCCCTAGGACTCTCGAGCTAAATTAGGACAAGGGACTCCAAGAGGAGGCTAAATTTTAAATTAATCAAACTATTGGTGTCTAGGCAAGTGGTTCAAAAAGCAAATGCTTAAATGATGTGTGGTTATTCAATTAGTCACCGTACCCACAGAGAGACTCCCACCTTTGTTACACTTACCTGGCTAGTGGTGTGATTAATTTCGAATTTAGTGGACCTTGCGGTGTAACATGGAAAAGTTAGGAGCTGTCTAGATTTTCTTTAGGTTAACCGTAGAATTAGGATTTTTATTTTATTTTTTTATTATATTTTTTTTGTGACTTTTTTGGTTAGTTGTCTATTTGTTTTGTGATTTGTGGATAAATGGATTCTTATTATTGTTAGAATAATAATTTTGCTTGGAATCAAGAACTGATAAACTCATTTTAAAACTTATCCCTTCAGAAAGATTCACCACAAAATTTGCATATGCACTGGTAGCCAAAACCATTAAAGATGAACCAAACCTTTCATTTCCAAACTGTCAAGACCTTCGCTAGCCACACCCACTCTCAACAAACTCAAATACTTCCTAAGGCTCTGTGCCCATAATCTTCTTCCAACCAGGAGTCATCTGCACCACATATACATTATAGCTAAAAACTTCTACCCTCTTTGTCCTTTCGAAATAAAAAATGTTCTCCATGTGCTTCGAGACTGCACAAAAGCTAAAACTATATGGAGGGAGTCAATCTCCATCTATGAAATTCTTTATGAAAAGTGAAGTCATAAGTTCGTTGATTGACAGCCATCACACAGGCGTACCATCATTTAGGATTTTTGATACTCACAAGCTGCTTATGCAAGGGAATTGCCAAAGAGGGCCTTCTCGACCAATCCTAGCTACCTTGAGTTCACATGCCATATATCTGCTTATCAAACTTCCTCTCCGATGAAGGGAGATAGATGGGTAGTTCCTACTCATTTGATCTAGTTTTTTGGCGGTACCGAATAAAAAGCACGAATGACGATATAGGAAAAATTCATATAGAAATGCCAAGGCGGGGATACCAATCCTGAAATAAAGCTTACATCTTCCCAGCCTATGTCATCTCATCGAGCACTAAATCAATCCATAACTCTTATTGAATGAACTGCTTGAATTTGAACCCTACCTTACCTTACCTTGAAATCCGAACATACGGGGCTCTCTAATTATAAGGCTTCCGCTGGCGATGATAGGAGTGTAGTAATAGACGGTTCCATTTAAATCTGCAATGGAATCATTTATGCGGTGTCTCACTAAAAATGAATTTGAACTGGAAAAGGAGTTCAGGCTCCTCCTATGATAGACTGGAAAGAACTACTACAAGCCTTAGAAGGACTATTTTGGCTTCAGTATATGCCACTTTGTCGTATAGTCAAATCCAGATGCTCGCGATTTTGATTTGAACCCGCCAGTCTCAAAAGAATGTCTTTCCTCTATCTTTGTCGTTCAAAAGTTAAGACACTTGCACTAAGAACCCCCCCAATAACCCCGAAGAGAGCTTTCCGGAAAATTACTTACTCACACTAAAGTGCTACTACAGAGAAGGAAGTGGAAAGTAATAAAAAAAGTTCAGAAAGATTGGTAACTAGAAGATAGAGACAGAGAAGGTTACGAGTGCAATCACTTATGTGATTGGGGGCAGAGGTCCGGGCAGGGATGGAAAGCCTGTTCCGATTCCTAAAAAAAGAAAAGAAGTATCAACTCAAGGATCTACAAGAAAAGACTCAAAGACAACCAATGAAGGGACATGGGATAGCCTATTAGGGTAAAAAGGAAGCTTTATAGAGGAAAGATGGGCACTAGCCCGCAGGGAGAGAGAGAAGCACAAACAGAAGCCTAAGGGAGAAAATCTTTCGTCCACCAAGGACTTTTAGGTTCTTCTTCTTCTAATCCTTTTGACAACAGCGCTTACTTCTATGACACCACCACCGGTACTGGTTAGGAGAACAACTTTTTTGCCCACTTCTCTTACTGATGTGGCATTTTTCCTTCAAAGAGATGATTCAATAGCAGTAGTGCCAGTCATAAACCAAGGAGCTCCAACTCGTACTCATAGTTAAGCAGTGGAAAGAATAAGAAGGGCAAGAGCCATAGCTTCTATTAACTCCACTGCTGATTCAATTGTGACAAGAGAAGATTGGAGATCATCAATGAATGTTCTTGCATCCTCTTCTTCATTATACCTCCCAATGGGAACTGTGCACAACCGATTCCTCCACCTCATCTGCACCTCAAAAGAGGGTATTCTAGAGTAGATAAAAATAGGAAAAGCTCATCTAATGTGGTCACTATTAGCGTAACATCTGATAGTGAAGAAGAGGCCCAAGAGGGTAAACAGGCAATGCGCGTAGGCGTAGGTCTTCCACTACCAACTCTGGTGTGCCACTCGTCAGTTGAGAAACCTGGAGGAGCTATCTTCGTGGTACCAATGACTGGGGGCAGGGGCCTTATTATATAAAATAGGGCAACTTAAACATATGTTTTTGAAGGTGGAGCCTATTGCTACATAACGAGGCCTTACTTTTCCAATTATGGCCTTATTGCTAAGAATATAATGCAAAAAATGGGCTATAACATGGAAAATCCTGTCGGACTAAAACATGGGAAGGGGCTTGACGAAGGCACAAAAGCAGGCATTAGAAGAAAGAAAGGCTATCAACTTTTTGACGTACGGCTTGGGGTACATCCCTAATTATGGAATGACAGACGGGTCAAAATCTGAAGCTTATGAGTCGTATACTACAGAAGGCTGATACTCTGAAGTTGAAATTGATAATTAAGTTGCTCTTGCAGTAAACTTTGCAGCAGTCCTAATTTACTAATAGAGCTTCGACAATGATGAATCAGGCGAGGAAGATAAAGAAAAACTCCAAGCCTTAACACGTGCAGTGTCAGAAAGAGAGGAGCCCACTATTACGTAAAGATCCTCCCACGGAAGACGAAGTAAAGAAGATAAATTTGGGAACAGACAATGAACTATACCAAATATTCATCAATGCCCACCTTGCTCCAGAAGAAGTAATGTAGTTACCCAACTCCTCCAAGAGTTCCGTGATGTGTTCGCATTCTGCTATGCAGAGATGCCATGGAAAAAATACGTCGCCGTTCATGAGCTCAAAATTCGGGAAGATGCCAAAGAAAGTAAAACAAGTATAGAGAAGCTTCCGTTCCCAGGAAGTAATGAAGATCACCAAGATCTTTCATGTTAAACTTATTCCCAAGACTACGGATGAACCGAGTGATAAGCGAAGATTGAGTGCCAGTAACTAGAATGTCATCTTAATATAATAAGAGTTCCAACGTACCAACCGAGGAATGTCTGATGAACAAAGAGGAGTCTGCACGGCTGCAGTGAAAATCGAGGCCGAGCGAAGTGAGGGAAGCGATGAAACCAAGCTCTCAGGGCTTGTTTAAGGCCATAGATAGCCTTATGTAGGTGACATACATGAGATAAATGAGTAGGATTGACAAAGCCTGGCAGCTATTGCATGTATACCTCTTCGGAGATAAAGCCATAAAGGAAGGCATTACGAACACCTAACTGTCAGATCAACCGGCCTTTGGATACAGCAATAGAGAGAACGGTACGGATTATTGTCGGTTTGACAACCGGACTGAAGGTTTCATAAGAATCTAACCCCTCCTTTTGATTGAATCCCTTGGCAACCTATCTTGTTTTATAGCGTTCAATCGAACTATCCGTATGACGCTTAAGCTTAAACACCCACTTTGATCCAACTACATCCATAGACGGATGGTAGGGAATAAGTGACCAAGTGGAGTTGCGAAGTAGAGTATTGAACTCATCCTGCATGGTTGCGCGCCATTCTGGTACCTTCGAAGCCTGAGAGAAGTAGGGGCTACAGTAGCTGCTGAATCTTCTACTGGTACATGGACAACTGTGTGGACCGATGGTCTTACTAGTCTTGATCATTATAAAGGACGATGCTACCACATCAAGCCAGTTGCTGGAGAATAAAAGAAATATATTTCTTATGTAGCTTACCCCTTATACCTTTTTGAAGGGGGTTCTGTTACAAACATGTTTACTTCCATTGTGGGTAATATATTTGGATACAAGGCCCTGCGCGCTCTACGCCCGGAGGATTTTCGAATCCCTTCTTCTTATTCCAAAACTTTCCAAGGCCCGCCTCATGGCATCCAAGTTGAGAGAGATAAATTAAACAAGTATGGCCATACCCTATTTGGATGTACTATTAAACCTAAATTGGGATATCCACACATTGGTCCCTAGGACTCTCGAGCTAAATTAGGATAAGGGACTCCAAGAGGAGGCTAAATTTTAAATTAATCAAACTATTGGTGTCTAGGCAAGTGGTTCAAAAGGCAAACGCTTAAAGGATGTGTGGTTATTCAATTAGTCACCGTACCCACGGAGAGACTCCCACCTTTCTTACACTTACCTGGCTAGTGATGTGATTAATTTTGAATTTTGTGGACCTTGCGGTGTAACTTGGAATAGTTAGGAGCTGTCTAGATTTTATTTAGGTTAACTATAGAATTAGGATTTTTATTTTATTTTATTTATTATATTTTTTTGTGTGACTTTCGTGGTTAGTTGTCTATTTGTTTTGTGATTTATGGAAAAATGGATTCTTATTATAGTTAGAATAATAATTTTGCTTGGAATCAAGAACCATATAAACTTATAATGTACACCATGTAAATCATTTTTTCCAACTTATGAAAATTCTTATCTAAGTCCATATCCATATCCATATTCGGATCCAGAACCTCAATATCCACAATAATTATCAAATGAAGAAGAGGAAAGACTTAGTGCCTTAGAGAAAACTATGAAAGTTTTAATGGAAAATTAATTTAGCATGGATCAAGTTATATATCGTCTAGACATTCAAATGAGTCGATTAGCCACCATAATAATGAACAAGAGGTGGGTGAATTTTCTAGTAACTCCGAGGTTAATTTTGAAAATCTTAATAGTTGTGGAAATGATGAGGAGAATGAACATTTTGTATTCAATTCTACACAATTTGAGTCAAGTGAATTTGAGGAGTCTAAAAATTATGAGTTTATGCCTAAAATTGATCATGTCAGATTTAATGAGTCAGTTGAAAAACTCTATAAGCTTAAAGCTCCATACCCTGAAAGACTTATTCCTAAAAAACCACCTAGTGATTTTTTGGACCAACCCATTAAAGTAAACATGATCCAAGTGTTGTCAATGACCCAAGAAATAATTAAAAATAATAAACTTTTGATTGAAAAAGATCCAATTGATTTTTTCTTCAATCACTTTGACCAAAATCGGAATGAATTCGAATATTTAGATAAGGTCAATGAACTGTTGAGATCCACTAAAAATAAGTCAACTAAATTAGAACATGTATTTGAATCAATTCTTCCATCATTTGAACATGTTAGTGAAAGTTTTTTTGAGGTAAATTTTAACTATAACTGTGATAAAAATTCTGACTATTTTCAATTTCCTAGATCTCCTGAAAATAATGAAAAGTTCACACTAACTTACCCATTTGTATCATTTATGTATAGTCACATAATTTTTAAGATTTCTGAAATTTATGGATATGTACATTTGTTTTCTTTCTCAACACATTTTCTTTCAGAACAAATGCCCAGCATACAAGGTACAATTCTTTCACATCTTTGTTCTATTTTCTTCATATGCATACATTGAGGACAATGCATGATTTAGGTATGGGGAGTTTGTTTGTATTATTGTATTAGATTTTTTTTTCTTTTTAGGAAAATATAGTAAAAAGCACAAAAAATAAAAAAAAATGAAAATATGAAAAATTTTGTTTGACTTTTTATGGATTGAATTAATTCTAACAAGTGTTTGTGGAGCAAAACTCATGAGTAAGATTGAAAGATTTAGAACTGTTGAATATTTGATAAGATACAAAATCTTAGTTCGAAACACCACCGAGATTAAAATTGATTTCACAAGCATTTTTGCACTTCACATTTGCACTAATTCTTAGTTATGGGGTATAAACTTTTATTCGAGTAATTTCAAGGAAAAAAACTGCAAAAAAATTGAAAATTGAAAAAAAGTTGAAAATAAAAATAAATAAATGCTTCAATATCCATTGAACGAAATAACTGGGTATCCAAACCTCGTGAAACATCGATATTCACGCTGAAAAGTGTGATGGATAAAAGCAGCTTGACTAGTCTAATTTTGTGGCCTTTGTTACTCAAGTTAGTAAGCCTTTAGGGGTGTCTCTACACCTAGTGCCCTAAAGCCAATTGGTTTGGGAATCATTGGTCCAACGCTCGCCTCATGAGTAACTCTGAAAAGCTTAAGAAAATGAGACATTGCACAAGTCAAGAATCAAAATTGAAAAAAATTGGGGAAAAATTGATTTTGCTTGATTTTCACGATAAAAATCCCTACTAAGAGTTACATCATATACATAATGCATGCATCACATGAAATTAATTTAATGAAGGATGGTGTTTAGAATGAAGATTGAGTATTTTTGATAAAGTGAAAGTGTGATTTAATTTGAGTTAAATCTTGCGTATGTATAATGCCCATGGATATTTAGAAATTCTCTTTCAATTTCATAATTTGTTGAACTCAATTTTTTTTTGAATTTTGTGGGTGTATTCACTGCAAACCCTCACGAGTCACAACTCGTCCACTTGCGGCAACCTTGGGGTTTAAAGGCTTGTTGCACATGCTAAGTGCAATCGTGTTTCCTACGAAAATGGGGTAGTATAATTTTATTTTTATTTTACTCGAGGATGAGCAAAAGCTAGGTAATGGGGTATTTGATAGACACATAATTCATAAATTTTATTATCCCTAATTTTGTCCTTTTAATTATATTAGTTTATTAAATTAATATGTTTTATTTTATTTTATAGGATTTAATATTTTTTGCAATAAATTTAAAATCTTGGTGATCAAGAGATATTTAATGCTCTTATTCATGTAAGGAATATCCAAGACGAATCCTGCAAGGAGAAGGAAAGAGGTGGAACAATCTTGGTATACAAGTCAAATCCAACAAGAGAAAGGAAAGTCTATTTAGAAGATCTCTCTATCTAGAAGATCTCTTTGAGAAGTTAATTGTCACTAGGAAGTTGAAACCTACATGGAAAGGGAACAAAAGTGTCCAATTTCAATGAATCTAAATTAGGGTTCAAAGTTATTTTCCCAATAAATAGGTCTCTTGTTTTAAAGAGGAGGAAGTATTAGGTATTGTATTAGTTTAGGTAGGAGTAGGAGTAGATTAAATTACTTCTCCATTGTACGTTCGTTGGATGATTGTTAATTAAAGGGAGTTTTCTTATTTCTTTTTAATCTTCTTCTTTTCTTTATTCTAGTTATTTTAATTATTTTTTATGTCTAGATTATTTCCTCATTAATAGTTTTCATATTCTAGTTAATCAATTTTCAATCCTTATTTCTAATTCGCCTAAAATAGATATTAAGGATACATTAAATTAATCTAGTCTCTGTGGGTTCGACCTGTACTTAACAGTTCTTCAATTTGACACTGTGCACTTGCAGTACATATTTTTATCACATTAGTATGTACAAGACCAGATATCTCACATGCAGTCAGTATGGTTAGCAAGTATATGGCAAATTTAGGGAAAGAGCATTGGAATGCTGTGAAATGGATTTTTCTTTATCTAGCCAGTACAACCAATTACAGTCTTATGTTTGATCGTGATACCGCAAGAAGAGAGATTACAGGGTTTGTTGATTCGGATTATGCTGGAGACCTAGATGAAAGGAGATCTACGACATGGTTTGCATACATCTTTTATGAAGGATATATATGTTGGAGGTTAGTGTTGTAGTCTACGGTAGCATTATCAACCATAGAGGATGTGTATATGGTGTTGCCAGACGCAGGCAAGGAGGCTTTGTGGCTTAAAGGACTAGTTGAAGAACTAGGTTTCAAGCAGGACAATATCCAGATTTAGTGTGATAGTTAAAGTGCTATTAATTTAGCAAAGAATCCGGTGTTCCATTTCAGGACCAAACATATAGATGTTCGGTATCACAAGGTTCATGAGTGGCTAAACAATGGTGACATTGCAGTTCGCAAAGTTCACACAAAGGAGAATGTCGTAGATATACTTACAAAGTCAGTTACAGCAGAAAAGTTCAAGCATTGCTTGGACTTAATTCACTTCTTCGAATACTGAGTTCGTGGTGGAGTATCCAGGGAGAAGGATACATTCACAGACATGAAGAAGTTCATAATACGGAGTATTTGGAAAATATGAGCCAAGGTGGAGATTGTTGAATTAATATTGGCTCCCATTTTGGCTAGTAATAGTTAGGGGAATAACATTTATAATTAACGTTGATTGTTAGTGGTTGGGGGATGACATTCAATACCATTTTTCTCCTATAAAAGGGAGCTTTGGCTCCTCATTTCTACACACCAACATTAGAGAGTAAGAGAGGTAGAGAGAAAGCTCTAATTTGAGCATTAGTAAAATAGAGAGATAGAGATAAAATAAACAGTTAGTTCATTTCTGAGTTGAGAGTTTATATTCTTCATATTATTTTCTTAATGGTTTTTTGGGTTTTTCACGTAAAATTATTGTGTCATTATTTTATATCTTATACAGTAGTGTGCTTGTATTTATCTTAGTGTATTTGTGTGAGCCTAATTTCTCAACACATCCCCTAAAAATGGCGATCGTGGTTGAATTTTTTGGGACTTTAAGACCAGTTTTGGGCGATAAATTATAGAATCGGGGCGTTCACTCTATCCCAAGATTTGAATCTTTCCAAGATTTTACATTCTTCATGACTTTATGGATGGTTGATTTTGTCAATTTTTCTCAGCTAGTGTAATCAGTGTGCAAAATGAATATGTTAATTTCACTAATTTATACTAACAAGTATATCAATATGTAATATAGTTTATTGTTTACACAACCTCTAATGGTGAGAAAATGAAACATATTTTTATCTTTCAACCTGTACAAGTATATGCAAAAATCGGTATCGAACTAGCTAACTTGTTTGGGAAATCGGTACCGGTATCGGTACGTAATTTTGGTCACTTTCGGTAACCTATTCGGTATTGTGAGACCCCGAATTTTATGAAATGAAAGTATTCAATTTTCTTATATTTATTCTATTTAGTAAATGGTTAAATTGATAAAAGGTTAAAGTTAAGGGTGATATTTGAAAAATTTTCAAAGTAAACAAGTTGTCATAAAATAATCGGTGATAAAAGTATAGTAATATGCGTGGTTGCATAGTAGCACATGCTATTGATTATTAATGCTTACGTAAGAAGTCACTCAGTTTTATTCAATTATTGTTACAATATTTTATATTATTAAATCAATAATTGAGACGACAAAGTTATTCATATTATTATTTGCAATATTGACAATGTCTAGAAGTTCTGTCAAGGAGAGGTTTGGTCACCTAATTGTGCGCCGATAAGGAGAAATCGTTATTGGAAAGCCCCCTCCTTCCTGGAAACGACCTGGTTGTTAAATATTGTGAGTTATAATATTAATGATGAATAAGTTCGTGTTAATTAAAGATGAAATTGATAGTTTCATTGTGTTGGGATTATTAATGTTAGTGGAAATCGACATTTATTTCGATAATAATTGATGTCTGGAAGTTATACTGACCAATCGGGTAATTAACCGGATAAATGAGCAATTAATTGCTATTGATTCACATGATTATAACTATTTGTTCACATGTGTGTACTATTGATTCACATTCATGTAATATTAGGGGAGGTGGTGCAAGATTGATAATACTTGCATGACTAATTTAAAAATGGAGGTATAGATGGAGGTATTATACTATAATTCGTATTTTCACATGTCTAGAACTATTGAGTCACATGATTTACTATTGATTCACATGATTTACTATTAGGGGAGGTGGTGAAAGTTTGATAATACTTGCAAGACTAAATTAAAAATGAAGGAAAAGAGGAAAGTATTATACTATAATATTTCGAGCCCCAAAATGTGCAATAATCGAAACTATATTTTAATATAAATAGAAGCTCATTCTTCCTTCATTTCTCACCAATTCACTAAAGCTATCTACGTAGATTACCGCATGGCGGATGAAAATCTATTTGCAGTTTCGTATATTCTATTATACCCGTATGAGATATCATTTTTTTTGTACTCGCCATGAAATATCATTTTATTTGGTAATTTTCTGTTACGAGTTACTATTCACGGGTTTCTATTCACCCAATTATTATTCACTCTAGTATTATTCACTCGGGTATTCGGGGCATTTTTCATGCCGAAGTACTATTCACGAGTTACTATTCATGGGTTACTATTCACCCAAATTACTATACACCCGAATATTATTCACTCGGGTATTTGGGGTACTTTTCGTGTCGAGGTACTATTTATGGGGTACTATTCCCGAAGTACTATTCACGGGGTACTATTCACGATGAAAAATTGATTCTTTTTTGTCCAAATTATTTTTGGAACATGAATATTATTCTTGAATTTTACTCTACAAAGCAGTATCATGTTGACAATTTGGACGTTATTGATTTCTGGATAAATTAAATTATAAATCTTTAAAATTTATCCTTGAACTTGTTTTATTGAATTATTATGTCATTGTCATCATCCTCATGTTTATATTGTGATGAAAGTCATCTTTGGCTTACGTGCATAGATGGACTTGGTATGATTATAACCAGGGATTATTCGATATAATCATGATCGTAATGTAACGAATGATGTGGTAAAAGTCCTCATTGGCCTGTAGTTCATTGATGGACAATTGTTGATATGATTATGACTAGGGATTATTAGGTATAATCATGACCATTGATGATTACATGAATATCCTTGGCCATGGTGCAAGGATGATTCAATTTTATTTATTAAACTGAGTCTCAGTGATAAAGTTGATGAAAAACTTTTTAAATCATAGAAGATAGTAGATTTTATGCTCTACTTGACTCTTCTAATGGATTGCTTATTCTGCTGCATTTGTTGATCTAAAACTTGTTGTCTATTGTATTCTATCAGTTGTTATACTGTTGAAGGCTAAGAATAATTTATTCTGCATTATCTTAGTCATAATATTTCTTACTGGGCTAGTTGAGCTCACCCTTTCTTTCATTGTTCTCTTAAGGAAATGAGAATATAGTTGGGACGAGTTGGGAAATGGAGTAATGGTCCAGGATAAGTGGCTTTAGTAGTCCTCACTATTCTACAGAATAATGTGATAATAATTGTAATGAGGACTCCATTGAGTATGGATATTGTCTAGATGACAATATTCTTATTTAAACTCTCAGCTTATGTTTTGTCGTATTTTGCACGACAATTGTATAATTAAGTTTGTATTTGATTTCTGAACCATGTAAGTGGCGACCCAAGATGGGTGATGTATACCTGTTTTGGGGGCGTCACAGTTGGTATCAAAGCTTAGGGATATGGTCCCTGGCTGAGATGTGAGACAAGAACTAGGAGGGGAGAAATGGGGAATTCCTTCGCTAGTATGACCTACCTAATTTATTTGGTATTTAATTGGTTGGTCAGAGTATAGGGATAATATGTGGCGTGTCAATTAACCCTTATTTTGAAACTATATTCTTGAATGATATCTGAAATACAGGAGATGAGAAATAGGAAAATCATGATAGAGAGGAAATAATTGGGAAGGTACAATCCGAAAAGAAAGCAAGGTATTCTCATCTCTTCGAACTATCAGGTACATAAATTTCGAGGGCGAAATTTCATAAGGAGGACAGATTGTGTGACCCCGAATTTTATGAAATGAAAGTATTCAATTTTCTTATAATTATTCTATTTAGTAAATGGTTAAATTTATAAAAGGTTAAAGTTAAGGGTGATATATGAAAAATTTTCAAAGTAAACAAGTTGTCATAAAATAATCGGTGATAAAAGTATAGTAATATGCGTGGTTGCATAGTAGCACACGGTATTAATTATTAATGCTTACGTAAGAAGTCACTCAGTTTTATTCAATTATTGTTATAATATTTTATTTTATTAAATCAATAATTGAGATGACAAAGTTATTCATATTATTATTTGTAATATTGACAATGTCTAGAAGTTCTGTCAAGGAGAGGTTTGGTCACCTAATTGCGCGCCAATAAGGAGAAATCCTTATTGGAAAGCCCCCTCTTTCTTGGGAATGACCTGGTTGTTAAATATTGTGAGTTATAATATTAATGATGAATAAGTTCGTGTTGATTAAAGATGAAATTGATAGTTTCATTGTGTTGGGATTATTAGTGTTAGTGGAAATCGACATTTATTTTGATATTAATTGATGTCTGGAAGTTATACTAACCAATCGGGTAATTTACAGGATAAATGAGCAATTAATTACAATTGATTCATATGATTATAACTATTTGTTCACATATGTGTACTATTGATTCACATTCATGTACTATTAGGGGAGGTGGTGCAAGATTGATAATACTCGCATGACTAAGTTAAAAATAGAGGTATAGATGGAGGCACTATACTGAAATTCGTATTTTCACATGTCTAGAACTATTGAGTCACATGATTTACTATTAGGGGAGGTGGTGCATGTTTAATAATACTTCCAGGACTAAATTAAAAATGAAGGAAAAGAGGAAGGTATTATACTATAATATTTTGAGCCCCAAAACGTGTAATTATCGAAACTATATTTTCCTATAAATAGAAGCTCATTCTTCCTTCATTTTTCATCAATTCACTAAAGCTATAGAGCAATTATTATAGAGGGAAATTATAGAGAGAAAGAAGAAAAGAAGTCTGCTACCACAGTATTCCAGTATCCAGTTTTCTTCTAAGGTAAGGGGTATTATTTCTTTCGTATTCATGAAGAGAGCTATTGTTATTCCATTCCTTATTATTCTGTTGGAATAACCTATATACGCGGACTACCGTATACATGGTGAAATTCTTCTGTTATTCTATTCTTTATTATTCTGTTGGAATATCCTGTCTGTGCGTATTACACATGACCTGGTTCCATTCTTTATTATTCTGTTGGAATATCCTGTCAGTGCGTATTATGCATGACCTGGTTCCATTCTTTATTATTATGTTGGTATAACCTGTCTGTGCGGATTACGTATGACCTGTTTTCATTTTTATTATTCTGTTGGAATAACCTGTTTGTGCGGTCTATCGCATGCCTGGTGAATTTTTTTGTTATTCCATTATTTATTATTCTGTTTGAATAACCTGTCTATGCGGTCTATCGCATGCCTGGTGAATTCTTTTGTTATTCCATTCTTTATTATTCTGTTGGAATAACTTGTCTACGCGGACTACCGCATGTATGGTGAATGACCTTTCGTATTCATTCTTTATTAAATTGTGAAAATGATCTGTCTACGTGGATTACCGCATGGCGGATTAAAATCCATTTGCATTTTCGTATATTCTATTATACTCGTATGAGATATCATTTCTTTTGTACTCGTCATGAAATATCATTTTATTTGGTATTTTTCTGTTACGAGTTACTATTCACCCGGTTACTATTCACTCTAGTATTATTCACTCAGGTATTCGGGGAGCTTTTTATGCCAGAGTACTATTCATGAGTTACTATTCATGGGTTACTATTCACCCAAATTACTATTCACCTGAATATTATTCACTCGGGTATTTGGGGTAGTTTTTGTGTCGGGGTACTATTCATGGGGTATTATTCCCGAAGTACTATTCACGGGATACTATTCACGATGAAAAATTGATTTTTTTCTGTCCAAATTATTTTTGGTACTTGAATATTATCCTTGAATTTTACTCTACAAAGCAGTATCATGTTGACAATTTGAACGTTATTGATTTCTGGATAAATTAAATTATAAATCTTTAAAATTTATCCTTGAACTTATTTTATTGAATTATTATGTCATTGTCATCATCCTCATGCTTATATTGTGATGAAAGTCTTCTTTGGCTTACGTGCATAGATGGACTTGGTATGATTATAACCAGGGATTATTCGATATAATCATGACCGTAATGTAATGAATTATGTGGTAAAAGTCCTCATTGGCCTGTAGTTCATTAATTTACAGTTGTTGGTATGATTATGACCAGGGATTATTCGGTATAATCATGACCATTAATGATTACATGAATATCCTTGGTCGTGGTCAAGGGATGATTCGATTTTATTTATTAAGCTGAGTCTCAGCGATAAAGTTGATGAAAAACTTTTTAAATCATATAAGATAGTAGATTTTATGCTCTACTTGACTCTTCTAATGGATTGCTTATTCCGCTGCAGTTGTTGATCTAAAACTTGTTGTCTATTGTATTCTATCAGTTGTTATACTATTGAAGGCTAAGGATAATTTATTCTGCATTATCTTAGTCATAATATTTCTTACTGGGCTAGTTGAGCTCACCTTTTTCCTTCATTGTTCTCTTCAGGAAATGAGAATATAGTTGGGAAGAGTCGGGAAATGAGAATATGTCTAGAACTATTGAGTCACATGATTTACTATTGATTCACATGATTTACTACTAGGGGAGGTGGTGCAAGTTTTATAATACTTCCAGGACTAAATTAAAAATGAAAGAAAAGAGAAAGGTATTATACTATAATATTTCGAGCCCCAAAACATGCAATTATCGAAACTATATTTTCCTATAAATAGAAGTTCATTCTTCCTTCATTTCTCACCAATTCACTAAAGCTATAGAGCAATTATTATAGAGAGAAATTATAGAGAGAAAGAAGAAAAGAAGTCTGCTACCTCAGTATTCCAGTATTCAGTTTTCTTCTAAGGTAAGGGAATTAATTGCTATTAATTCACATGCTTATAACTATGTGTTCACATGTGTGTACTATTGATTCACATGATTTACTATTAGGGGAGTTGGTGCAAGATTGATAATACCTGCATGACTAAATTAAAAATGGAGGTATAGTTGAAAGTACTATACTGTAATTACTTTTTTTTCACATGATTATACAATTGAGTCACATGAATGAACCATTAATTCACATGATTTACTATTAGGGGAGGTGGTGCAAGTTTAATAATACTTGCAGGACTAAATTAAAAATAAAAAAAAAGAGGAAGGTATTATATTGTAATATTTTGAGCCCCAAAATGTGCAATTATCGAAACTATATTTTCCTATAAATAGAAGCTCATTCTTCCTTCATTCTCACCAATTCATTAAGTCTTACAAGAGCAATTATTATAGAGAGAAAGAAGAAGAGAAGTTTGCTACCTCACTATTCCAGTATCTAGTTTTCTTCTAAGGTAAGGGGTATTATTTCTTTCGTATTCATGAAGAGAATTATTTTCTTTCAATACTCGTAAGAGCTGTTATAATATTCTTTATTATTCTATTGAATAACTCCGCTCACGCGGACTACCGCATGCATGGTGAATTCTTCATTATTCCATTCTTTATTATTCATTAGAATAACTCGCCTATGCGCATTTCACCGCATGCATGGTGAATTCTTCTCGTTATTCCATTCTTTATTATTCATTTGAATAACTCCGCTCACGCCGACTACTACGCGTGCATGGTGAATTTTTCTGTTATTCCATTCTTTATTATTCTGTTGGAATAACATGTCTATGTGGACTACCGCATGCATGGTGAATGATCCTTTGTATTCATTCCTAAATTATATTCTAGAAATGATCTGTCTACGTGGATTACCGCATGGTAGGCGAAAATCCATTTGCAGTTTCATATATTCTATTATACTCAGTTGGTTAAAGTTTTGGCTTCTATACTCCATGAAATTAGTAGAATATCCTGGATACTTGCGCTTCATCCAGTATCTTTTCATGGAAATATTCTTCTGAGCATTCTTTAATTTTAATCCACAAAGCAGTATCATGTTGACAATTTGAACGTTATTTATTTCTGGATAAATTAAATTATAAATCTTTAAAATTTATCCTTGAACTTGTTTTATTGAATTATTATGTCATTGTCATCATCCTCATGCTTATATTGTGATGAAAGTCTTCTTTGGCTTACGTGCATAGATGGACCTAGTATGATTATAACCGTGGATTATTCGGTATAATCATGACCGTAATGTAATGAATTATGTGGTAAAAGTCCTCATTGTCCTGTAGTTCATTAATTGACAGTTGTTGGTATGATTATGACCAGGGATTATTCGGTATAATCATGACCATTGATGATTACATGAATATCCTTGGTCGTGGTCAAGGGATGATTCGATTTTATTTATTAAGCTGAGTCTCAGCGATAAAGTTGATGAAAAACTTTTTAAATCATAGAAGATAGTAGATTTTATGCTCTACTTGACTCTTCTAATGGATTGCTTATTCCGCTGTAGTTGTTGATCTAAAACTTGTTGTCTATTGTATTCTATCAGTTTTTATACTATTGAAGGCTAAGGATAATTTATTCTGCATTATCTTAGTCATAATATTTCTTACTGGTCTAGTTGAGCTAACCCTTTTCTTTCATTGTTCTCTTCAGGAATTGAGAATATAGCTGGGACGAGTCCGAAAATGGAGTGATGGTACAGGATAAGTGGCTTTAGTAGTCCTCACTATTCTGTGAAATAGTGTGATAATAATTATAATGAGGACTCCATTGAGAGTGGATATTGTCTAGAAGGCAATATTCTTGTTTAAACTCTTAGCTATGTTTTGTCGTATATTACCTGACAGTTGTATCATTTAGTTTGTATTTGATTTGTGTACCATGTATTTGGTGACTCAAGATGGGTGATGTATACCTATTTTGGGGACGTCACAGTTGGTATCAAAGCTTAGGGATATAATCCCTGGCTGAGATGTGAGATAAGAACTAGGAGGGGAGAGACGGGGAATTCCTTCGCTAGTATGACCTACCTAAGTTTATTTGGTATTTAATTAGTCAGTCGGAGTATAGGAATAATATGTGATATGTCAATTAACCCTTGTTTTGTGACAGCGTTTGAAAATGGCATATGAAAATGTTGAGATCAGCAATGAAACACATGAGACCGTTGAGTCACCAACAATCAATATCCAGGATAATGTGCAATAGGAAGATAATAATCCTCAGGTAAATAACAACACCGATCAGATGATGAACGATGGGATGTTTAGAGGCTTTATGAAATTCATGCAACATCAGGCGAGAGAGACTCCTATTCAAAATGCAAGTGAAAACAATGGTAACCCACGGTTGGTCACTGCTAAGCAATTCAAGGAGCTGGGACCGCCGGAATTTTTGGGAAAGCCAGAACCACTTAAGGCAGAGACGTGGATAAAGCATATCACTAAGATATTTGATGTCTTGGACTGCTCGGAGGAGCAAAAGATTCCCTTCGCCACCTTTATGTTACGTGAAGAGGCAGATTACTGGTGGGAATCTGTAAAAGGTACCCAGCCTGAAGCACTCAAGATGCCTTGGGAGAAGTTCCAAGAGCTATTCAACGAAAAGTACTTTCTCGAAAGTATTCTTCACATGAAGGAGGTGGAATTCATCAAGTTGGAGAAAAACAATATGACCGTGTCGCAATACGAGGCTAAATTTACGGAGTTATCCCGGTTTGCATCCCATTTGGTCGATAATGAGGAGCGAATGACGCGAATGTTTCTAAGAGGTTTGAAACCCGAAATACGTCAATACCTCATTTCTCACAAACTTTGTTTATATTCAGATGTTGTGAATAGGGCTCAGTTATTAGAGCGCGATAATGAGTCAGCACAACCAAAAGGCAACGACCAACAACACGATAATAATCTTACCGGTGGCAACGACCATCCGAACAATGATAACCATCGTGGGGGAAATTATCATGCCAAGAATGGTAACCACTTCGGTGGTAATCATGGCCAAGATAATAGGAGTGGAAATTTCAAGAAGAGAAGGTTCAACAACGATGGAAAGATAGCAGCACCAACACCCATTTTCAAGGAAGGAGAACGACCACCAATTGTATGCTTCAAATGCGGAGGGGAAGGACATATCAGTCCAAGCTACACAATGCAGTCCAAAGCATGTTACAATTATGGAAAAGAAGGTCACCTAGCCCGATTTTGTCATGCACCAAAGTCAAGTCCAGCTAGGACGCTGGCACCAAACGCGGATACGGACAAAACAAAGTCGGTGGTTTCAGGGAGAGCGTTTTTCATGACTTCTCAAAAAGCGAGTAACCCGAATGAAGTTAGCACGGGTTAGTTAATTATAAATTCTTGCGAAGTCTATACCTTATTAGATACCAGTTCTACCAATTATTTTATCTCTCTTACTTGCGCTTAATGTTTAATTTTGACTCAGGAGAAATTAGACTTTGACTTATCGATTGAAACTCCATTAGGAGAAACCTTCATTACGTCCACTATTTATAATCTTATTTGATTCAAATCAATACCCTCACATTACCTGTCGATCTTATCTCTTTGAAAATACTTGCCTTTGATGTGATTTTAGGAATCGATTGGTTAACTACTCATCATGCTTTTCGTAAGGTTGTTAGCTTTCATATTCCTAACCAACCTGTTATGCGAATTCAAGCAACTAAACCACTAAAGTCAATCATTGTCATATCAAGCTATAAGTAAAGAGCCCCGATCCTTTCGTTGTTGACTTCCTTGTGTGGAATGCACCGAAGCCAGACTTTCTGTAGGCGACGTCGTGAATAACGGTGGCAAGTTTATAGGTATCAATGTGACGTACTATCCAAGTCTTGGATGAGAGTCACAGTTTTGAATGATATTTCTATTGTTAATAAATTTCCTGACGTATTCTTGAAGACTTCTTAGCCTACCCCTAGAGCATGAAATCAAATTTTGTATTGACCCCAGTACAAAACCCATTTCTTAAACCCTCAAATATTTTCTTCACCCAAAATGAACGAAACATGCGCCAAAGATGTTGGTTCGAGCTGTTGAAGACTACAACTATACCATTCAATATCATTGTGGAAGAGCGAACGTGGTAGCTGACGCGTTCAGTAGAAGATCGTATGAGTTTACGAGTGCAATGTTGTTAACACAAAAACCCATTTTGTATAACTTACAAATGATGAAGATAGAGTTAAAGACTCTAGGGACCCACATGGTGATATCAAATATACGATTAGAATCGACTTTAATCGATAAAGTTAAAACCGCTCAAGCTACATACCCAGAGCTGATGAATGTGAAGAAAAATGTTCAAGAGGGCGTTATTCTAGAAGTAAGAATCGACGAAGAGAGGAAATCTCAACCCTCGATTTAATTGGCCCATCTGAAATCCTCGATGGAGTAGGAATTGAGGCCTATAAACTCATTTTACCACCAAGTATGTTGCGTGTTCATAACGTTTTTCACATATCTATGTTACGTAAATATGTGAAAGACCCGAACCACATTATTGAATTAGAACCAGACGAGATAGAGGAAGATTTAAAATATGAAGAGTCACCTGTTAAAATCTTAGATAAGAAGGATCATATTCTACGCTCCAAGGTTATACCTCAAGTCAAAGTTTTATAGAGAAACCACGATGTGGAAGAAATGACATGGGAGTTAGAATTTGAAATGAAGTCAAGGTATCCTCACCTATTCGGCATACCAGGTACGTACGTAAATTTCGAGGAAAAAATTTCATAAGGAGGGGAGATTGTAAGACCCCGAATTTTATGAAATGAAAGTACTCAATTTTCTTATAATTATTACTTTATTTTGTAAATGGTTAAATTAATAAAAGGTTAAAGTTAAGGGTGATATGTGAAATTTTTTGCAAAGTAAGCAAGTTGTTATAAAATATTCGTTGTGTCGGGGAATATTCGATTGGTCGGGGAATATTCGTTTTAACAGGGAATATCCGTACGATGGCACAATCATTGGTGGACCCCACAATGGAAGTATTGTCGTAGTTAGAAAATGACAAAATTATCATTTTATAAAAATAACGACGGAAGTGTTACCGTTAGAACTGTTGAACTACCCTGTAGTAAAAGTACAGTAATACGCGTGATTGCATAGTAGCACACGGTATTGATTATTGATGCTTACGTAAGAAGTCACTCAGTTATACTCAAATATTGCTACAGTAATTGTTGCATCATATCTCTCATATTATTGATTCAATTATTATCACAATATCATATGTATAATATGTTATATTATTAAATCAATAATTGAGACGATAAAGTTATTTATATTATTATTTGCAAAATTGATAATGTCTAGACGTTCTGTCAAGGAGATGTTAGATAATCTAATTGCGCGCCAATAGGGAGAAATCCTTATCGGAAAGCCCCCTCTTTCCTGGGAACGACCTGGTTGTTAAATAATGTGAGTTATCATATTAATGATGAATAAGTTCGTGTTGATTAAAGATGAAATTGATAGTTTCATTGTGTGGGAATTATTAGTGTTAGTGGAAATCAACATTTATTTCGATAATAATTGATGTCTGGAGGTTATATTGACCAATCGGGTAATTCACCGGATAAATGAGCAATTAATTGCTATTAATTCACATGCTTATAACTACGTGTTCACATGTGTGTACTATTGATTCACATGATTTACTATTAGGGGATTTGGTGCAAGATTGATAATACTTGTATTACTAAATTAAAAATGGAGGTATAGTTGAAAGTACTATAGTACTGTAATTAGTTTTTTTCACATGATTATACTATTGAGTCACATTAATGAACTATTAATTCACATGATTTACTATTAAGGGAGGTGGTGCAAGTTTGATAATACTTGCAGGACTAAATTAAAAATGAAGAAAAAGCGGAAGGTATTATACTGTAATATTTTGAGTCCCAAAGCGTGCAATTATCGAAACTATATTTTCCTATAAATAGAAGCTCATTCTTCCTTCATTCTCACCAATTTACTAAGTCTCACAAGTGAAATTATTATAGAGAGAAATTATAGAGAGAAAGAAGAAGAGAAGTCTGCTACCTCATTATTTCAGTATCCAGTTTTCTTCTAAGGTAAGGGGTATTATTTCTTTCGTATTTATGAAGAGAGTTATTTTCTTTTAATACTCGTAAGAACTGTTATTCCATTCTTTATTATCCTGTTGGAATAACCTGTCTACGCGGACAACCGCATGCATGGTGAATTCTTCTGTTATTCCATTCTTTATTATTACATTGGAATAACTTTTGTCTCTACGAACTACCGCATGCATGGTGAATTCTTCTGTTATTCCATTCTTTATTATTCTGTTGGAATAACATGTCTATGTGGACTACCGCATGCATGGTGAATGATCCTTTATATTCATTCCTTATTATATTCTGGAAATGATCTATCTACGTGGATTACCGTATGGCCGGCAAAAATCCATTTGCAGTTTCATATATTCTATTATACTCAGTTGGTTAAAATTTTGGCTTCTATAATCCATGAAATTAGTAGAATATCCTGGATATTTCTGCTTCATCCAGTATATTTTCATGGAAATATTCTTCTGAGCATTCTTGAATTTTACTCCACAAAGCAGTATCATGTTGAAAATTTGGACGTTATTAATTTTTGGATAAATTAAATTATAAATCTTTAAAATTTATCCTTGAACTTGTTTTATTGAATTATTATGTCATTGTCATCATCCTCATGCTTATATTGTGATGAAAGTCATCTTTGGCTTACGTGCATAGATGGACTTGGTATGATTATGACCAGGGATTATTCGGTAAAATCATGACCGTAATGTAACGAATGATGTGGTAAAAGTCCTCATTGGCCTGTAGTTCATTGATGGACAGTTGTTGATATGATTATGACCAGGCATTATTCGATATAATCATGACCATTGAGGATTACATGAATATCCTTGGCCGTGGTGCACGGATGATTCGATTTTATTTATTAAGCTGAGTCTCAGCGATAAAGTTGATGAAAAACTTTTTAAATCACAGAAGATAGTAGATTTTATGCTCAACTTGACTCTTCTAATGGATTGTTTATTCTGCTACAGTTGTTGATCTAAAACTTGTTGTCTATTATATTCTATCAGTTGTTATACTATTGAAGGCTAAGGATAATTTATTCTACATTATCTTAGTCATAATATTTCTTACTGGGCTAGTTGAGCTCACCCTTTTCTTTCATTGTTCTCTTCAAGAAATGAGAATATAGCTGGGACAAGTCGGGAAATGGAGTGATGGTCCAGGATAAGTGGCTTTAGTAGTCCTCACTATTCTGTGAAATAGTGTGATAATAATTATAATGAGGACTCCATTGAGAGTGGATATTATCTAGAAGGCAATATTCTTGTTTAAACTCTCAGCTATGTTTTGTCGTATATTACCCGACAGTTGTATAATTAAGTTTGTATTTGATTTATGTACTATGTATTTGGCGACTCAAGATGGGTGATGTATATCTATTTTGGGGGGGTCACATGTTGCTCATGATCTTCACGACTTTTGAAGTATATGAGAATGCCATCAATAAAGACAACCACCAAATGATCAAAATATTCCTCGAATACTCGATTCATCATAACCATGAAGGCAACATGAGCATTAGTCAATCCAAAAGACATCACTAGGAATTCATAATGCCCGTTCCGATTTCTGAAAGCAGTCTTTGGAATGTCATCAGTTTTAATCTTTAACTGGTGATATCCGGAATGAAGACCGTTCTTTGAAAAGAATTTGGCACCTTGCAACTGATCAAATAGGTCATCAATGCGAGGCAACGGGTACCTATTCTTGATGGTGACATGATTCAACTCCCAATAATCAATACAAAGTCACATACTCCCATCTTTCTTCTTTACGAATAGAATAGGAGCACCCCAAGGAGATGTACTAATACGAATTAAATCGATGTCTAACAACTCCTGTAGTTGGGTTTTTAACTCTTAAAGTTCAATATGAGCCATTCGATATAGGTATTTGGAAATGGGTCTTGTACCAGGTTTAAGGTCAATACAAAACTCGATTTCACGCTCTAGTGGTAGGCCAGGAAGTTCTTCAGGGAATACGTCAGGAAATTTATTAACAATAGAAATATCATTCAAATCTGACGTATTTTTGTTTAAATCTGTGACATGGGCTAAGAAAGCTTGACATCCGTTTTTCAATAAACGAATAAATTTATGGATTGATATGACAGTGATTGAATTTAGTGGTTTGGTTGCTTGAATTTGCATAATACGTTGGTTAGGAATATGAAAGTTAACAACCTTACGAAAACAATCAATTTTTGCATGATGAGTAGTTAACCAATCAATCCCTAAAATCACATCAAATGCAAGTATCTTTAAGGAAATAAGATCGACAGGTAATGTGAGGGTACCGATTTGAACCAAACAAGACTTATAAACAATGGATGTAATGAAGGTTTCTCCCAACGGAGTTTCAACAGATAAGTCAAAGTCTAATTTCTCCAGAGTTAAATTTAAACGTTGAGCGTAAGTAAGAGAAATAAAAAAATTGGTAGAACCAGTATCAAATAAGGTATAAACTTCGCAAGAGTTTATGATTAACTTACCCATGATAACTTCATTCGGGTTGCTCACTTTTTGGGAGGTCACGACAAAAGCTCTGCCTTGAACTACCGGCTTTGACTTGTCTGGGATAGCCTTTGGTGTCTCTATCCCAGCTGGACTTGACTTCGCAGCATGATAAAATCTAGCTAAATTGTGACGCCCCCAAATAGGTATACATCACCTATTCTGAGTCATCAAATACATGGTACAAAATTCAGATACAAACTTAAATATACAACATGAGATGTGAGTTTTAATACAATCATTGTCTTCTAGACAATACACAAACTCAAAATAAGTCCTCAATACATTTATTATCACACTATTTCATAGAATAGTGAGGACTACTAATACTATCATCTAGACCGTCACTCCGTTCCCCGACTCGTTCCAGCTATATTCTCATTTCCTAAAGAGAACAGTGAAAGAAAGGGTGAGCTCAACTAGCCCAGTAAGAAATATTATGACTAAGATAATGCAGGATAAATTATCATTAGCCTTCAACAATGTTAAACTGATAAAATACAATAGACATCAAGTTTAATCAGCAATGAACAAGCAATCCATTAAAAGAGTCAAGTAGAGAATAAAATCTAATATCTTTTATGATTTAAAAGGGTTTTCATCAATTTTTATCATTTGAGACTCGACTTTTTAATAAATAATCCACATCATCCCTGCACTACGGCCAAGGATATTCATTAGGGTCACGACCACAAATTATCCATGCACTACGAGCCAAGGATATTCATGTATTCATCAATGGTCATGATCATGCCAACAACAGTCCATTAATGCACTACGGGCCAATGAGGACTTTTGCCACATCATTTGTAACATTACGATCATGATTACACCAAATAATCCCTGGTCATAATCATACTAAGTCCATCTATGCACTTCTTTGTAGAGTAAAATTCAAGAATGCTCAATAAAACATGAGGATGATGACAATGATATAAGAATTCAATAAAACAAGTTCAAGAATTAATTTATTCAGGAACTAATAACGTCCAAATTGTCAACATGATACTTCTTTGTAGAGTAAAATTCAAGAATGCTCAGAAGAATATTTCCATGAAAAGATACTGGATGAAACGCAAATATTAAGGATATTCCATTAATTTCATGGAATATAGAAGTCAAAACTTTAACCAACTGAGTATAATAAAGAATGGAATAACAAAAGAAATCACCATGCATGCGGTACCCATATGCAGTTATTCCAACAGAATAATAAATAACGGAACCAGTCGGATTTAAATTAAGCCGGCAGGATGTTCCAATGTAATAATAAAGAATGGAATAACAACATAAATCACCATGCATGCGGTACTTCGCATGACATATTATTCAAACAAAATACTAAATAATCTTAAACCAGTCGTGCCAAATTCAAGACCGACAAGATGTTCCAATGTAATAATAAAGAATGGAATAACAACGTAAATCACCATGCATGTGGTACTTCAGATAGACAAAGTTATTCAAATGAATACTAAATAATCGGAACTAGGTCAAAGTAAATTGCACCGAAGCAGGATGTTCCAACAAAATAATAAAGATTTTAACTAGGTCCCAAGTAAAACGCATGCAAGAAGATATTCCAACGTAATAATAAAGAATGCAATAATAGAAGAATTTCACCAAGTATAGGGTAGCCCACGATACAAAGTTATTCCAATGTAATAATAAAGAATGGAATAATGTAAGTTCTCTTCATGAATACAAAAAGAAATAATACCCTTACCTCGTAAGAAACTGGATACTGGAATAGTGAGGTAGCAGGCTTCTCTTCTTCTATAGATTTTCTCTCTACAATTTCTCTCTATAATAATTGCTCTATAGCTTTAGTGAATTGGTGAGAAATGAAGGAAGAATGAGCTTCTATTTATAGGAAAATATAGTTTCGATAATTGCACGTTTTGGGGCTCAGAATATTATAGTATAATACCTTCATCTTTTATTTTATTTTTAATTTAGTCATGCAAGTATTATCAAACTTGCACCACCTCCCCTAATAGTAAATAATGTGATTCAATAGTACACACATGCAAACAAATAGTTATAATCATGTGAATTAATAGCAATCAATTGCTCATTTATCCGGTTAATTACCCGATTGGTCAATATAACCTCCAGACATTAATTATTATCGAAATAAATGTCGATTTCCACTAACACTAATAATCCCAACATAATGGAACTATTTTTATCAATAATATAAATTTTGAAATTTCAAAGTTTGGCTTTTCTGGAAAAAGTCAACTGTTGACTTTTTGACCAAAAAGTTAATCCCGGAAAATTTTGTGTTTATAGTCTATTTTTACTAATTTCATCATTCCGGACTCAAATATCACGTCCGCGTCTCCAAATTCAACTCCGGACTCAACTTCGATTTTTAATAACATTTATCATTAATATTATAACTCACAATATTTAACAACCAAGTCGTTCCCAAGAAAGAGGGGGCTTTCCAATAAGGATTTCTCCCTATTGGCGCGCAATTAGGTGACCAAACCTCTCCTTGACAGAACTTCTAGACATTGTAAATATTACAATTTAATAATATGAATAACTATGCCATCTCAATTATTGATTTAATAATATAACATATTATGCAGATGATACTGTGACAATAATCGAATCAATAATATGAGAGATATGATGCAGCAATTACTATAGCAATAATTGAGTATAACTGAGTGACTTCTTACATAAGCATCAATAATCAATACCGTGTACTACTATACAACCACGTGTATTACTGTACTTTTACTACCGAGTAGTTCAACAGTTTTAATGGTAAAACTTCTGCCGTTATTTTCATAAAAATATATTTGTCATTTTCTCAATCCGACAATAATTCCGTTGTTTGGTCCACCAATGATTGTGCCGTCGTATGAATATTCCCTGTTAAAACGAATATTTCCCGACCAATCGAATATTATATAACAACTTCCATACTTTGCAAAATTTATAAATATTATCCACAACTATAACATTATATCAAATCCACACCATAATATTAAAAAAATTATTTCGAGAAAATTAAATATTTATTCATAAAATCTGGGGTCTCACATAAATGACCTTCCTTTCTGCAATTATAACATACTTTGGGTTGCTGCGTACAGTTTGGATTGATGTGTCCTTCCTGTCTGCATTTGTAGCATATGATCGGTGGTCGTTCTCCTTCCCTGAAAATGGGTGCTGGTGCTGCTGTCTTTCCATCATTATTAAACCTTCTCTTCTTGAACTTTCCACTTCTATTATCTTGGCCAGGATTACCACCACAGTGGTTACCATTCCTAGCATGTTGATTTCCTCCACCTTTGTTGTCACCACTTCAAGGACTGCTACCACCGGTATTATCACTTTTCCCGTTGCTATCTCTTGGTTGGGTTGACTCATTATCATGCTCCAATAACTAAGCCCTATTCACAACATCTGAATACAAGAAATATTTGTGAGAAATAAGGTATTGACGTATTTTGGGTTTCAAACCTCGTAGAAACATTCGTGTCATACGCTCCTCATTATCAACTAAATGGGATGCAAACCGGGATAACTACACAAAGTTAGCCTCGTACTGCGACACGGTCATATTATTTTTCTCCAACTTGATGAATTCTACCTCCTTCATGTGACGAATACGTTCGAGAAAGTACTTGTCGTTGAATAATTCTTGAAACTTATCCCAAGACATCTTTAGTGCTGCAGGTTGAGTACGTTTTACAGATTCACACCAATAATTTGCCTCTCCTCGCAACATGAAGGTGGCAAAGGGAACCTTTTACTCCTCGGAGCATCCCAAGACATAAAATAACTTGGTGATCTGCTTAATCCACGTG
This sequence comes from Panax ginseng, assembly GCA_020205605.1. Classification (NCBI taxonomy): domain Eukaryota; kingdom Viridiplantae; phylum Streptophyta; class Magnoliopsida; order Apiales; family Araliaceae; genus Panax; species Panax ginseng. The sequence goes on from CM035133.1 coordinate 32,492,246, forward strand.
TCTGCCTTAAGTTGTTCTGGCTTTCCCCAAAACTCCGGTGGTCCTAGCTCCTTGAATCGTTTAGCAGTGACCAACCGTGAGTTACCAATTTTTCCACGTATATTTTGAACAGGAGTTTCTCTCGCCTGATATTGCATGAATTGCAGAAAGATCTTAAACATCTCGTCGTTCATCATTTGGTCGGTGTTGTTGTTTACATGAGGATTATTATCTTCCTGATGCACATTATCCTGGTTATTGATTGTCGGTAACTCAACGGTCTCATGTGCTCCATTGCTTATCTCAACATTTTCATATTCCGTTTTCAAACACTGCCACAAAACAAGGGTTAATTGACATGCCACATATTATCCCTATATTCTGACCGACCAATTAAATAACAAATAAGCTTAGGTAGGTCATACTAGCGAAGGATTTACCCATCTCTCCCCTCCTAGTTCTAGCCTGAAATCTCAGCCAGGAATCATATCCCTAAGCTTTGATACCAACTGTGACGCCCCCAAAATAGGTATACACAACCCATTCTGAGTCGCTAAATACATAGTACAAAATTTAAATATAACTTCATTTATAAAATACGACAAAAACGAAGCTAAGAGTTTTAACACGAATATTTTTCTCGTTGACAATATCCAAACTCAAATAGAATCCTCATTACAATCATTATCACATTATTTCAAAGAATAGTGAGGACTACTATAGCAACCATCAGGACCGTCACTCCATTCCCCGACTAGTCCCAACTATATTCTCATTTCCTGAAGAGAACAATGAAAACAAAGGGTGAGCTCAACTAGCCAAGTAAAGAATATTATGACTAAGATTTATCGTTAGCCTTCAATAGTGTTAAACTGATAGAATAAAATAGACAACCAGTCTAACTGCAGCGAAACAAACAATCCATTAGAAGAGTCAAGTAGAACATGATATCTACTATCTTCTATGATTTAAAAGTTCATCATCAATATTTTATCGCTATAACACAGCTCACTAAATAATCCACATCATTGATTATCCATGCACTACGGGCCAAGGATATTCATTAGTATCACATCCACGAATTATCCATGCACTACGGGCCAAGGATATTCGTATTATCACCAGTGGTCATGATCATGCCAAACAACTATCCATCAATGCACTACGGGCCAATGGGGACTTTTACCACATCTTTGTAACATTACAGGTTATGATTATACCGATACAATACTTCCTGGTCATAATCATACCGATTAACAGTCCATCTATGCATTACGGACTAAAGATGACTTTCATCACAATATAAGCATAAGGATGATGACAATGATATAAGCATCAATCAAATGAAATCAAGAATAAATATTAAAAAAATTTCATTTATTCAGAGTTTAAAAATGTCCAAATTGTCAACATGATAACTGCTTTGTGGAGTAAAATTCAAGAAAAATTCATGTAAAAATAATTTGGACAGAAAAGAAATCAATTTTTATCATGAATAGTACCCCGGGTGAATAGTACTTGGGTGAATAGTATCTCATGAATAGTACTTTGTGAATAGTACCCCGGCATAAAAAGATTAAAATTTAACAAGAATGTTCAGAAAAATATCCCTGTGAAACGATACTAGATGAAGCAAAAATTTCAAGGATATTCTACTAATTTCAAGGAGTAAAGAAGCAATACTTATCAACATAAATGAAGAATTAGGAATATGAAATGAAATAATATTACTTACATACTACAGAGTATGGAATAAAATATTATTTCTTACGAATACTAAACAAAATAATATCCCTTACCTTAGTAGGAGAGTAATTTCGACTGGTATAGCGGAGATATTCTTGAAGAAAACTTGTACTGTTTTCTATACTCAAAGCTTCCTTAACTCAAAAGAAATATGCTCAATATTATAGAAGAAGAATTCTCTGATTCTGGTGTGATTTTCATTTCTAAACTAAGCATCCTATTTATAGAAGAATGATAGGATACTATTTGGGAAAATAATCACGGATGCACAGGAAAAATATCACGGTTTGCAATTCATCAGCATTTTATTTGCAACAACCAATAAGGGAGTGCCCTCCTGAGGAGGTGTAAGACCCCAACTTTTATGAATAAAGATGAATTTTTCTATAAATATCATTTTTGAATATTAAGGTGTGAATATGTTATAATGTTATAGTTGCGGGTAATATTTATAAATTTTTGCAAAGTTTGCAAGTTGTTATAAAATATTTGATTGGTCGGGGAATATTCATTTTAACAGGGAATATTCGTACGACGACACAATCATTGGTGGAACCCACAACAGAATTATTGTCGGAGTTAGAAAACGACAGAAATAACTTTTTTAAAAATAACAGCAAAAGTTTTACTGTTAATTGTTGAAATACCCAGTGATGAAAAGTACAGTAATACGCGTGATTGCATAATAGCACACAGTATTGATTATTAATGCTTACGTGAGAAGTCACTCAGTTATACTCAATTATTGCTAAAGTAATTGCTGCATAGTATCTCACGTTATATGATTCAATTATTGTTACAATATTTTATATTATTAAATCAATAATTGAAATGACAAGTTATTCATATTATTATATGTATAATTAACAATGTTTAAAAAATTCTGTCGAGGAAAGGGGTTAGGTTATTTAATTGCGCGCCAATAGGGAGAAATCCTTATCGGAAAGCCCCATCTTTTCTGGGAATGATCTGATTGTTAAAATTGCAAGTTATATTATTGATGAATAAATGTTGTTAAAAGTATTAAGGGGATTTTTATAAAGTATTTGTTGTAAGTTTGATTTATTATTCGGACCCTCGCTTACCCATTTTTCAAAATAATATGTGTTATGAGTATGATAATATATATATATATATATATATATGTGTGTGTGTGTGTGTGTGTGTGTGTGTGTGTGTGTGTGTGTTTGTTAAAAATGACATGTTTTGGTGGGGGGGGGAGGTATCACGGGTTGTAAGAAAAAAAAGAATGGCATTGTAATGGTGGGAACATATATATATATATATATATATATATATAAAATGATGATTGAAGGGGGGGGGGGAGTATTGCCCGGGAGTGGAGGGCGTATTATTATTATTATATAAGTTTTGTTTTTTTATGAAAAAATAGAATATATTATATTTTATTATGCATAGTATTTTCATAGTGTCTGCATAGTGAATCTTGTGACTTCAGCCGGTGCCCGTGAATTTTTGTCGAAATTTTTACTGTGCGTCCGTGATTTTAGTTTCCAAATAATATTCTTCCATTTTCCTATAAATAGGATGCTTAGTTAGAATTGAAAATCACACCAGGATGTTTTAGGAAGTTTTGAGCATAGAAAAAAGTTCAAGTTTTCTTGAAGAATATCCCCTCTATACTAGTTGGAATACTCTTCTTTTTAAGGTAAGGGGTATTATTTTTGTTCAATATTCGTATGAAATAATATTTTCTTCCATACTCTGTAGTATGTAAGTAATATTATTTCATTTTAGATTCAAAATTCTACACTCGTTTTGTTAAGTTTTGGCTTCTATACTTCGTGAATTTAGTAGAATATCCTTGAAATTTGTGTTTCATCCAGAATCTTTTCATGAAAATATTATTCTGAACATTCTTGATAAGTTTTAACTTTTCATGCCAGAGTACTATTCACGGGGTACTATTCCTGAATTACTATTCACGGGATATTATTCACCCGGTGCACTATTCATGACAAAAAATGATTTCTTTTCGGTCTAAATCATTTTTGATACAATATTATTCTTGAATTTTACTCCACAAAGCAGTATCATGTTGACAATTTGGAAATTATTGAATTCTGAATAAATTAAATTATAAATCTTTAAAAATTTATCCTTTGCTTTCTTTTAATTGAATTCTTATATCATTGTCATCATCCTCATGCTTATATTATGATGAAAGTCATCTTTGGCCGTAGTGCATAGATGGACTTGGTATGATTATGACAAGGGATTATTCGGTATAATCATGATCGTAATGTTACAAATGATGTGGTAAAAGTCTTCATTGGCCCGTAGTGCATTGATGGACTGTTGTTGGCATGATCATGATCATTAATGAAAACACGAATATCCTTGGCCCGTAGTGCATGGATAATTCATGGCCGTGATACTAATGAATATCCTTGGCCCGTAGTGCATGGATAATTCAGTGATATGGATTTTTATTAAGCTGAGTCTCAGCGATAAAATTGATGATAAACTTTTTAAATCATAGAAGATAGTAGATATCATGATCTACTTGACTCTTCTAATGGATTGCTTGTTCCGCTGCAGTTAAACTTGATGTTTATTATATTTTATCAGTTTAACACTGTTGAAGATTAACGATAAATTATTCTGCATTATCTTAGTTATAATATTTCTTACTGGGATAGTTAAGCTCACCCTTTGCTTTCATTGTTCTCTTCAGGAAATGAGAATATAGTTGGGACTAGTCGGGGAGGCGGAGTAGCCGGTCGTATGTTTGCATCGATGAGTCCTCACTATTATGTGAAATAGTGTGATAATAATTATAATGAGGACTTATCTTGAGTTTGAATACTGTCTAGAAGACAATATTTGTATTAAAACTCACAACTTATGTTTTGTCGTATTCTACACGACACTTAACAGTTGTATAAATTAAGTTTGTATTTGAATTATGTACCATGTATTTGGCGACCCAAGATGGGGTATGTATACCTATTTTGGGGGCGTCACAGTTGGTATCAAAGCTTAGGGATATGATCCCTGGCTGAGATGTGAGACTAAAACTAGGAGGGGAGAGACGGGTAATTCCTTCGCTAGTATGACCTACCTAAATTTATTTGTTATTTAATTGGTCACGTAATATAGGATAATATGTTGCATGTCAATTAACCCTTGTTTTGTGGCAGTATTTGAAAATGACATCCGAGAATGTTGAGAATAGCAATGGAGCACATGAGACCGTTGAATCACCAATGATCAATAACCAGGATAATGTGTATCAGGAAGGCAACAATCCTCATGCAAACAACAACACCGACCAAATGATGAGCGACAAAATGTTTAGGAGCTTTCTGCAATTCGTGTAAAGAGAGATTCCTGTTTAAAATGCAAGTGAAAACATTGACAACTCTCGGACGGTCACCGCTAAGCAATTCAAGGAGCTGGTGTGACAACCCGAGAATTTCGAAAATTATTAAAATCATAATTGATTGATTTAAGGCTCAATAATAGAACCTAGACTGAAAATAAGTGTATGGATTTGACAGTTATGTAAAGAAATTTGAAGGATTTTAAAATTTTTGGACAAGACTTGAATAATTTGGTAGACTGTAAGTGATTGTGTGATAATGAGGTATAAGATTTTGGTGGATTTAAAATTCTTGTAAAGAATTATCAGGATTAAGTATCTAAGTGTATTCAAGTCGGTATATGTGATCATATATGTAAATAGTAAAAATTTTTGTGTATAGTTTATGGATAAGGATCAAATCTTGATCAGATAAGTTACATATAAACCCTAAATTTATATGGCGATTAAGTTAGAAAACTCTAACGAACTGTTCGAAACCCTAGCGATACTCTTAGAAACCATAATTTCAATTTCGGGAATCCAAAACCCTAATTCGGATATTCAAAACCCTAATTTGGGAATTCAAAAGCCAAGTATAAAAGGTTAAGTGTAATAAGTTATGGGATAAATGGGAAATGTCCAAAATACCCTTCAAATTATAGGGGAAAAGACCAAATTTTCCTTAGTGGGTGCGAAATGACCAAAATGCCCTTTTCTTAAACTTTAAGTAAAGGATTTTACAAATCTTGATGAGTCATTACTCTAACCTAACCCATGTGCTCAAAATTTATCTAATATATCATATATATATTGCCACCTTGCAAGTCTTGGTGCATTGAATTCAAGTTTATAAACTTAAAAGTTAAGAAATTAACTTACTTTAGTTTCTCTCAAGCCAAACCTTTTCTCTTTCTTCAAACTTCAGAATTTTGAGAGGAAGGGAAAGAAAAGTTAAGCTATGTTAGCCTCTTAGCAAGCCAATAACAGAAACAAAGATCAGAAATCAAGATCAAAGCTAGAAAAGGTATAAAACCCTAACTCTTGTAAATCTATGTATTTGATGTTAGATGTTGTTAGTTATTGGTTAAATTTATGTTAAGAGATGTTATTTAGTGATCCAAGATGTTACATCAAGGATCCATAACATCTAGGTGTTAGAAAATCAAGTTTTAAGGACTGACCAAGAACCCTAGAATATGGCTTGACAGCCATATGTTAGGGCTCATAGATCCTTGTGTTTTAATGATTTGTTGTGTTTTAAGTTATAGACTTGTTCTTTACCATGAGGAGAGTAGACTGGAAGTCGAATCAAGTCCATACCATGTCTAGATCTCAAGTTATAAGCAGTCAAACATGGTTGACCGACCATGACCAAACTGTTCTGGAAAACCCAGATTTACCCAGAATGGTCTGACAAGCTTTTCAAGGCCTCTTATCTTGCTACTGACAAGTGATTTGGCCATGTTTGTGTAATAGACTTGTAGTCTGGTATAAGGACTACACAATCAAGCCCTTATCTCACCCAGAAAGTAAATAGAATCAAAAGTTATAAAGGGTCAAAGTAGCGTTGACCAACTGCCTAGAATGAAATCTGGAAAACCTAGAAATCGTGAAGAACAATTTTCTGACATGGTTTGACCATGCCAGATCTTGTTCATGTGATGTTGTTTGATGGATCTAGTGTTATGATATTGTACCCTGACGTGTATGCTACATGTTTGAACTTTTAGATCACAGAAATAATGTTTAGAATCAAAGTTACAGAGCACCAAAATAGGTATTTTCACATCGTTCTTCATTTCTGGAAAACCCAGAAATGAAGAACAGCTCTGACAAGAATTTTGGGAGTCTAGATCTTGCTGGTATGTTGTTGTATGGCCATGAAACAAGTTGGTGATTGTAGTATTACATTAGTACTACAGTTCTAACCAAATTACAAGCCAAGAAACCTTTTGATCAAAGATCTATAACTGGTCAAACATGCCCACTTACTAACTGACTTGAGTTCTGGGTTTAGGCTCAAGAACACCTATAGCGATGGTTCTGTCGCTATAGGACCCTTTAGTGACACTTAATTTTCAAAAATTAATTATTTTATTAAATAATTAGAGAAAATTAGTTTTAAATTATTAAAAATACATAATAAATTACTAAAAATTATTTTAAAGCCTAAAAATTAGTTTTTAATAATTTTGAGTATATTTCATAAATATTTAATATTTTTTGGAATATAAAAGTATTTAATTTATTTAATCATAATTTTAAATAAATTATTTAAAAATGATTTTAATACTTGAAAAATAATAAAAATTATATTATGGTGTTAGAAAATATTTGAAGTTATTTTTAAATAACTTTTGATATTTTGTGATGAATTTCATTAATAAATTAATATTAATTGTAATGGATTTATTTAATGAATATATTAAATAAATTATGAAAAATTAGAATTAATGATTTAAAAATCATATAAAAATGATTTAAGGGTTAGAAAAATATTTTAAGTTATTTTTAATAACTTTTGATATTTTGTCATGAAAATATTAATATTTTAATATTAATGTCAATTATTGGATAATGGATTTAAAGGTTTAAAATCATATAAATATGATTTTAAGGTATTAAAATACTACGATATATTATAAATATATTATAATATTATGTTATGATTTTTATTAATATTTAATATTAAATAAATATTAATGATAAGAGAATAATGTGGTATTTAAATTATATAAATACGATATAAGTGATAGAAAAGTTATGATAAATGGTAATAATTACTTAAGAAATATTACGAGACTTTGAAAAATATTTTGACTGATAATAAAATTATCTAAGTGTTTGGACCTAGTCTTAGCGATATTAGGCTTGATATTTATCCGACTAGATCGTTGGGATGTTAGATGAATTGTGTCGGGTTCAACTCAAACTAAAATAGTTTGACTTGATACCGAGTCTTAGGTAGTTTGTGGACTGATAGGGTTATGTGTTATGTGTTTATGATTACTTTATATATATGTATAACAGTATTATACTGTGAGGATATTATTCTTATATTGGAGATCTATATAACTAATATTAGGTCTTCGGATAAAGCGATATAAACTATGTAGAAGTAGTCGGTGATACAGGCAAGTTCCTAACCTTAAACTTTTAATTATTGTGTAATTTTTCTCTAAACTCGACCTCGAGTGGATATTTCTTTCAATTATACTTATGGCTAATCATTTCTGATTACCATGTCTATGCATTGTTGAATAGCTTTCTGTGCAAATAATGCATGTGTTCATCAGGTATGAAAGGCTGATCACCTTCATTACCATCTAGTCCAGTTATAAATTGTTCATGTTCTTTCTTGACCATTCAATTCCTATTGACTTGGTCGTTCAGTTATAAAAATTTGTTTATGCTAGTTCCCAACTATATTGTTGAATGTTAGCCAGCTATTATTCAAATTCTTTCAATCATGATATATCCTCAAATAAACTTATACTTGCTAGGCAACCTTTTTGCTCACCCTTGCTATATCATGATAAACATTACAGATTAAGACGAATACGTCGGATACAAGGAAAAGTCAAAGACAGTTCCAGCTTTAGTTTATGTGTGCAGCTAAATTTGTAATAGTATTATATAATAATAACATTTTATGTTAGATAGGATATGGATTCAGGTTTTATATGAAGGTTTTCGACCTTAGGGTAAGTGTGTAAATGTAATGTATAAATAATTTATGTTTATATCTTCTGTAAAAGTTATAGAAATAGTATACCAGATCCATGGTGATTTGAGACCCGGATTTGGGGTTATTACAGTTGGGACCACCAGAGTTGTTGGGAAAGCCAGAACCACTTAAGGAAAATGTAAGACCCTAACTTTTTAATAAAGATGATTTTTCTATAAATATCATTTTTGAATATTATAGAATGAATTTGATATAATGTTATAGTTGTAGGTAGTATTTATAAATTTGTCAAAGTACGCAAGTTATTTTATAATATTTGATTGGTCGAGGAATATTCGTTTTAGCAGGGAATATTCGTACAACAGAATTATTGTCGAATTGAGAAAATGACAAAAATATTTTTATGAAAATAATGGCGAAAGTTTTACCGTTAATAATTTTGAACTACTCGGTAGTAAAAGTACAGTAATACGCGTTGTTGCATAGTAGCACACGGTATTGATTATTGATGCTTACGTGAGAAGTCACTCAGTTATACTCAATTATTGCTATAGTAATTGTTACATAATATCTCTCATATTATTGATTCGATTATTGTCACAGTATCACCTGCATTATATGATATATTATTAAATCAATAATTGAGACGACAAAGTATTCATATTATTAAATTTCAATATTTACAATGTCTAGAAGTTCTGCCAAGGAGAGGTTTGGTCACCTAATTGCGCGCCAATAGGGAGATAACCTTATTAGAAAGCCCCCTTTTTCCTGGGAACGACCTGTTTGATAAATATTGTGAGTTATAATATTAATGATGAATGTTATTAAAAATCAAAGTTGAGTTCGGAGTTGAATTTGGAGACGCGGACGTGATATTTGAGTCCGGAACGATGAAATTAGTAAAGATAGACTATAAACACAAAATTTTTCGGGATCAACTTTTTGGTCAAAAAGTCAACAGTTGACTTTTTCGGGAAAAGTCAAACTTCAAATTTTCAAAATTTATATTGTTGATAAAAATAGTTCCATTGTGTTGAGATTATTAGTGTTAGTGTAAATCGACATTTATTTCGATAATAATTAATGTCTGGAGGTTATATTGACCAATTAGGTAATTAACCGGATAAATGAGCAATTGATTGCTATTAACTCACATGATTATAACTTTTGTTCACATGTGTGTACTATTAATTCACATTTTTGTTACTATTAGGGGAGTTGGTGCAAGATTGATAATACTTGCATGACTAAGTTAAAAATGGAGGTATAGATGGAGGTATTATACTGTAATTCGTATTTTCACATGTCTAGAACTATTGATTCATATGATTTACTATTGAATCACATTATTTACTATTAGGGGAGGTGGTGCGAGTTTGATAATACTTGTATGACTAAATTAAAAATAAAGGAAAAGTTAGAGGTATTGTACTGTAATTTTTTGACCCCCAAATCGTGCAATTATCGAAACTATATTTTTCTATAAATAGAAGCTCATTCTTCCTTAATTTCTCACCAATTCACTAAAGCTATAGAGCAATTATTATAGAGAGAAATTATAGAGAGAAGCTATAGAGAGAAAATCTATAGAAGAAGAGAAGCCTGCTACCTCACTATTCCAGTATCTAATTTCTTCTGAGGTAAGGGGTATTATTTCTTTCTTTCGTCTTCATGAAGAGAACTTTTGTTATTCCATTCTTTATTATTATGTTGGAATAACTCCTTGTCTGAGTACCACATACATGGTGAAATTCTTACATTATTCCATTCTTTATTATTTTGTTGGAACATCCTGTATGCGTAGCTTTTCTGCGGGACTGGTTCCGCTCTTTATTATTTTATTAGAATATCCATCTTACGCGTTTTTACGTGGGACTGGTTCCGTCTTTATTATTCATTGGAATATCCAATCATGTGTTTTACTGTGGGACCTAGTTCCGTCTTTATTATTCTATTGGAATAACATGCACATGTGATGTGACATGTTGGGTTTTTTTACGTAAAATGCAAATGAAATTGAACAATTCAAAGTAATTTCAGAAACCCCAAAACAGGATCCATGCGAAAATCAATTAATTCAGAGGATAGAAATTTTACCGATTTGATTTGCTATAACCGATCCGGTCGAATCTCCAACGCAATTCAAGTGGATCATGGTCTACGGTCGATATCACACAAAACGCTATGCACGAATCGTCCTACGATCTGCAGAAGAAGGAAGTGTGGTACTAGCCACCAAGGATGGATTTCTGATTTTTCTCTCTAGTCTCTCTCTAAAGAGTGGCTAGGGTTTGGATTGTGAAGTGAGTTCTATCCAAAGTGGAGGCTACATATCATATATATAGCGAATTAAAAACCACTATTCAAAACCCTAATTTGTAAAATCCGAATTTATATATATATATATATATATATATATATCTTAATTAAGTCTTACTTAATTAATATACCTATATATATATAATTATCCTATTAATTTAAATTCGTAATTTAAATACTATCAATCACATTGATATATTTAAATCCTTTAAATTAATTCCCTTTTAATAACGTTCTATGTGTGTGACCCTATAGGTTATTATTACGTTGGCAATAATTTTAAAATCATATTATAAAATTATAAACAGTGAGCGGCATCTAGTAATGCATCACTGCTACCCAAGTAATAATAAGATCGATGATTCGATGCAACCTTTTCGTGACCAATGTTTCAATGTAATCTAATCCTTTTAACCTTAATATCCAAGATTAAACTCGAGTCATGGAATCATCATACTCTTCATAATTTAATCTGAGTTTTCTTGATCAATGAGTAGACTATATGAAACAAATCACTATTTGAGCATGGCCATGCATTTCATAGTCCTACTCAATCAAGAGGCCTATGGATATCATCACTAATATATAGGAAGGTTAAATTCCATCTAGATCACTCATATTCCTCACACGATTCATGATGTACCCAATAATCACCTTTATAGTCCACCTCATTAAAGGTGACATTTGATGATATCAAAGTACATAAATTCCCGTAGTAATAATATAGTGATTTCGAGTTGGAGGACCATTACATCATTGTCACTATGAGAATTGCCAATGACATTTTACAAAATATTCCATATAGAATTCTCATGGTGGATCCATCCAAATTACATCGTTTCTACAACATGTACCTATGCATTGACTTAATATCTCATATATTTATGACCATTGAGATTTGGCCATCAGTCAATCCACATACTAGTCTCAATGCATTATTGTTGTCCCATCAACAATGATACTCGACTAGGGACATTTAAGAACAGTGATACTAATAGTAATTATATAATCTCATGTTCAAGTCACATACTTGCAACTATATAATTTGTATCACTATTCTAAGGATTTTTATTATGTTGTCATTTATATAACGCAGTAAATAAAATCATAATAAAAGCATTCATTTATGCAATCAAATGTAATATCAAAACGTTAAGCAATTATATCAAATAATTGGCCTCTAGGGCATAATCTCTAACATGACAACCGTAATTTTGTAATTTAATTTTAATATTTATTGGATTGGATAAATATTTTCGATGAATTAATTTTTAGATTAAATAATTAATTAATTATTTTTGTTTGAGTTATGATTCTGGGGACAGAATCCTTTTAAGAGGGGAAAGATGTGACAACCGTAATTTTATAATTTAATTTTAATATTTATTGGATTTAATAAATATTTTTTGATGAATTAATTATTAGATTAAATAATTAATTGATGAAATTGTGATAGATTAATTTAATAATATATGTTACATTTATTAAATTAATGTGGAGAATTTTATTCAAGTATGTGATTATGTGAGCTTATTGGATTAAAAGAAATATTTAATAAGCATATGTTATTTTAATTAATTTAATTATTAATTAGAGATTTAATAATTTGACATTATTAATCAAAGAGAATTTGAATTATGTGACTGTGTATTAATGAGAATTTACTATATTTTAATTAAAACAAATTAAATTAGATAATTGATTTATTTTATATGGATGTGACATTATTTAAACTATATGATAAGGTTTTATTAAATTAAATAGTTTTTGAAACCTTTTAATTCTAGCCAAACATGGCACTATGAGGAGTTGGGGACAATTAATCCATGACTGGGTAACTGACCACCAACACGTCAGTTCAATACCTATATTATACGTCTTCCTTCCTTGTTCTGTCATTATTTGCCTACGTCTAGAATATCATATCAGAGAGAGATACAAAGAGAGAATTTGAGAGTTCAGAGATTGTTAAGAGATTTTGAGAGTTAAGAAGAATTGGAGAACGGTTTCATTCCGACTAATCTATGCTTGGGTAATTTCTTCAACCCAATTCTTACTGTACGTCTTTTAAGTTTCATGAAAATTGGCTTTCTTACGTTCTGTAATTTCTGTAAATTGGGATATGGTGTTAGGAATATATGTAATGATTTGAGTAATTTAGCATGTTTTACATATTGTATAGATTTTCATATCATAAGTTTCATAATATATATTATGACTGGTTATTTCAAAAATCTATAGAGTACGTGATATGGCCATATGGCCTTATACGTGTTTTTAGTATGTCACATATAAATTATTTTGTAAAATTCACACACTTATATGATTATGCATGTTAAAATGAACAAAATGAAATTTAAATGGTTGGATTTGGTTGTATAACGAATCCGTGGCGTTGAATTTTAGGAAATTGTGTTCAAAACTTCAAGAACATCAATAACAATATAATTTGCACGTTGAATTATGTAATTATATGTTTTATGGGTTAAAATCACTCTATATATGTTGGGTAATGGTTATGTATAAATTCTAGAATGTGGGTATGTTTAATTTGGTGAAACTAGTGTTAAAGATGTGTTGATTTCGCTGAATTCTGTGTTCTTCGCGAACTGGAAATTTAGAGTCCGGGCTTCGCATTACAAGCCAACTCCCATTCATTTCTCATGTACTTGTGCCAGACATCATTGGCAAGAATAATGTAAGAAATACCACTTGCTACCAAGAACGCCAAGACATAGTATAAAAGTGGCGCCCCATCGCCACTTAGTAGAATGGTCAGAAATGAGTTTTAAAAAGTGTACAAGTATGAAAATGTGATAGCAACTTAGTCTAATGATTATAAAGATTTGTTAGACCTATAATGAGATGTTAAAATAAATTCTTAACATGTCCATAACACAATTATGTGTGGATTGAATGATCGAATGCATAATTAGTTTATTTTTTGTGAAGTCTTAATTTTACACTAAGTGTAATAATTGACTAAGTATAGTCATGAATTCGAGTTAAACAAAGAGTAAAGTTATGATGTTAGTACGTTATTATTGACTGGTATTGTGAACGTAATTGGTATGTAGGATTTAATTCATAGAACGAGATTGTTTAAGTGTAATCTACACACGAGGCAAGTTTCTTACCCTAAACTTTCGTTGAGCAAGTTTCCTAACCCTACTTGTTATCGTTATATAAGTTGATTAATTCATCTTTCGATATTGAGAAAATTCTCATTATTATTGATCAAGCCTATCTTGTATATTAAAGTTTATTAATCTTCAAGCATGATGTTGTTATACAATAATTATTCTATTGTATACTTTTAAGATTTTATCTAAGTTAAATTATCTGTTATTGTTAAACTTTGTTAGACTAGCGAACCCTTATTGATTCGACTAGTCCATAGTTAATGAGCATTCTAAATTTTAGAACCCCTTGATGAATTATCCAAACCAAACTTCCTTTGGTGCGGACTCGAATGTCAAAAATGAGATGAACAACCCTGCATAGTGGATTATTTACGCTTTAGCGTTAAGATATTGTGCACAGTATGGTACTAAGGGCTGATCCCCCTAAGTACGAGAAGAAGAGTCCATAGTCTTATGACTGTTAAAGGTTTCAAGTAAAAACACTTGACAACCTAGGACGTAGTTCAAGGTCTTATGACCCTCAGAAATTCTTTTGATTCTTGTTATTCATTCTTGATTCAAAAGTTGAGCTTTTATATCCGAAGTTATTATTTCTCTCGCATGTTATTATTCATTGTTATATTGTTATACTTGTGGGCAAACATGCTCACTCTTGCGTAATAATAACATTGCAGTTAAGAACGAAAGAGCAGATGAACCTTCCACTAGTAAGGGCAAGGGCAAGCTTAGCAAGTAATGAAGACTGTTTTATTATTGTGGTTATGTGATGTAATTAGAATTGATGTTACTAAGACTTATTTGTTTATGTTTTCCGCACAAATATTTTAAGGTTAGAGTAACCTGGGATTTATTATTATTCAGCTGATGTAACCCCATAAGGGGAGAGATTTTATTATTATTTCTATCTATTGTATGGTTTACATTTATTTATGGGTAGATAGATAGATGATGTTTGTACACTGAACACCAAATCCTGTGGAAATGGAAGTATCGGATTTGGGGGTGTCACATACGGTCTATCGCATGCCTGATGATTTCTTTTGTTATTCCATTCTTTATTATACTCAGTTGGTTAAATTTTTGACTTCTATACTCCATGAAATTTGTGGAATATCTTTGATATTTGCGCTTCATCCAGTATCTTTTCATGAAAATATTCTTCTGAGCATTCTTGAATTTTACTCTACAAAGAAGTATCATGTTGACAATTTGGACGTTATTAGTTCATGGTTAAATTAATTATTGAACTTGTTTTATTGAATTCTTATATCATTGTCATCATCCTTATGTTTATATTATGTTGAAAGTCATTTGTGGCCTGTAGTGCATAGATGGACTTGGTATGATTATGACTAGGGATTATTCGGTGTAATCATGACCGTAATGTTTACAAATGATGTGGTAAAAGTCCTCATTGGCCCGTAGTGCATTGATGGACAGTTGTTCGCATGATCATGACCATTGATGAATACACAAATATCCTTGGCCCGTAGTGTATGGATAATTTATGGTCGTGACCCTAATGAATATCATTGGTAGTAGTCTTGTGGGGATGATGTGGATTATTTATTAAGTGAGTCTCGGCGATAAAAGTGATGAAAAACCCTTTTTAAATCATAAAAGATAGTAGATTTTATTCTCTACTTGACTCTTTTAATGGATTGCTTGTTCCGCTGCAGTTAAACTTGATGTCTATTTTATTTTATCAGTTTAACACTGTTGAAGACTAATGATAATTTATCCTGCATTATCTTAGTCATGATATTTCTTACTGGGCTAGTTGAGCTCGCCCTTTCTTTCTCTGTTCTCTTCAGGAAATGAGAATATAGCTTGAACAAGTCAGGGAACGGAGTGACGGTCCAGATGATACTATTAGTAGTCCTCACTATTCTGTGAAATAGTGTGATAATATATGTATTGAGGATTTATTTTGAGTTCGTGTACTGTCTAGAAGACAATGATTATATTAAAACTCATAGCTCATGTTGTATATTTAAGTTGTATCCGAATTTTGTACAATGTATTTGATGACTAAGAATAGGTGATGTATACCTATTTTGGGGGCGCCACAGTTGGTATCAAAGCTTAGGGATATGATCCCTAGCTGAAATGTGAGATAAGAACTAGGAGGGGAGAGACGGGGAATTCCTTCGCTAGTATGACCTACCTAAGTTTATTTGGTATTTAATTGGTCAGTCAGAGTATAGGGATAATATGTGATATGTTAATTAACCCTTGTTTTATGGCAGTATTTAAAATTGGCATCCGAATATGTTGAGAACATCAATGGAGCTCAGGAGACCGTTGAGTCTGCACAGATCAATAACCAGGACAATGTGCATCAGGAAGGCGACAATCCTAATGCAAACAATAACACTGACCAAATGATGAACGATGGAATGTTCCGAGGCTTCATGCAATTCATGTAACATCTGGCGAGAGCGGCTCCTGTCCAAAATGCAGGTGGAAACATTGGAAACTCTCGGACGGTTACCGTCAAACAGTTCAAGGAGTTGGGACCACCATAGTTTTTTGGAGAGCTAAAACCACTTAAGGTGGAGACGTGGATAAAATAGATCAACAAGATATTTGATGTCTTGGGTTGCTCTGAGGAGCAAAAGGTTCCCTTTGCCACCTTCATGTTGCAGGCAGAGGCAGATTACTGGTGGGAATCTATAAAGCATACTCAACCTGCCGCACTGAAGATGTCTCGGTAGAAGTTTCAAGAACTGTTCAATGACAAGTACTTTCCCGAAAGTATTCATCACATGAAAGAGGTAGAGTTCATTAAACTGGAGCAAAACAACATGATCGTGTCGCAGTATGAAGCCAAGTTTGCCAAGCTATCCCGGTTTGCGTCCCATTTGGTTGATAATGAGGAGAGAATGACGCGAATGTTTCTAAGAGGTTTGAAACCCGAGATACGTCAATATCTTATCTCTCATAAAATGTATCTGTATTCAGATGTTGTTAATAGGGCTAAGTTATTGGAGTGCGATAATGAGTCAACCCAACCAAAAAGAGAGCAGCCGACAAAATGATAATACCAGTGATAACAATCATCGAAGCGGTGACAATAAGCGTGGAGGGAATCAATATGCCAGAAATGGTAACCACTTCGGTGGTAATCATGGCCAAAATAATAAGAATGGATATTTCAAGAAGAGGAGATTCTATAATGATGGAAAGACGTCAGCATCAGCACCTGTCGTTAAGGAAGGAAAACGACCACCTATTATATGCTTCAAATGTGGAGGGCAGGGACACATCAGTCCAAACTGTGCTATGCCATCCAAAGCGTGTTACAATTGTGGAAGAAAAGGCCACCTAGCCCAATTTTGTCGTTCATCGAAGACAAGTCTAGCTGGGAAGGAAGCACCAAAGGTCGTCCCAAAAAAGTTAAAACCAGTAGTGCAAGGGAGAGCATTTGTTGTGACCTCCCAGAAAGCAAGGAACCCGAACGACGTCATTACGAGTAAGCTTATCATAAACTCTAGCGAAGTCTATACCTTATTTGATACCGGTTCTACCCATTCTTTTATTTCTCCTACTTCCGCTCAACGTTTAAATTTGACTTCGGAGAAATTAGACTTTGACTTATCTGTTGAAACTCCGTTGGGAGAAACCTTCATTCCACTGTTTATAAGTATTGTTTGGTTCAAATCGGTACCCTCACATTAACTGTCAATCTTATTTCATTGAAAATACTTGCATTTGACGTAATTCTAGGGATTGATTGGTTAACTACTCATTATGCAAAAATTAATTATTTTTGTAAGGTTGTTAGCTTTCATATTCCTAACCAACCTATTATACGAATTCAAGCAAGTAAACCATTAAAATCAATCACTGTCATCTCAAGCCATAAAGCTATTCATTTATTAAAAAACGGATGTCAAGCTTTTTCTTAGCTCATGTTACAGATTTAAACAAAAATACGTCAATTTTGAATGATATTTCTATTGTTAATGAATTTCCTGACGTATTCCCTGAAGAACTTCCTGGCCTACCCCCAAAGTGTGAAATTGAATTTTGTATCGACCTTGAACCTGGTACAAAACCTATTTCCAAAGCCCCATATCGAATGACCCAACTTCAGGAATTATTAGATATTGGCTTTATTCGTCCTAGTACTTCTCCTTGGGGTGCTCCTGTTCTATTCGTGAAGAAGAAAGATGGGAGTATGCGACTTTGTATTGATTATCGGGAGTTGAATCATGTCACCATCAAAAATAGGTACCCATTGCCACGTATTGATGACCAGTAGCAAGGAGCCAAATTCTTTTCAAAGATTGATCTTCATTCCGAATATCACCAATTGAAGATTAGAACCGATGACATTCCAAAGACGGCTTTTAGAACTTGGTACGGGCATTATGATTTCCTAGTCATGTCTTTTGGATTGACTAATGCTCCTGCTGCTTTTATGGATATGATGAACTGAGTATTCAAGGAATATTTGGATCACTTTGTGGTCGTCTTTATTGATGACATCTTTATTTATTCCAAAAGCTGTGAAGATCATGAGCAACACTTGAGGCTGATACTCCAAAAGCTTTGTGAATATAAGCTTTATGCCAAGTTGAAGAAATGCGAGTTATGGCTTGAGGAAGTAGCATTCCTTGGGTACGTGGTATCAAGTCATGGAATATCTATTGACCCAGTAAAGATTGAAGCTATTCAAAGCTAGGAGCAACCTAAATCAGTGACCGAAGTACGTAGCTTTCTCGGCTTAGCTGGTTATTATCGAAGATTTATAGAAGGGTTTTCTCAAATCGCTACTCCCTTAACTCAGCTGACTCGGTAAGATACAAAATTTAGTTGGAACGAGGAATGTGAGAAGAGTTTTTAAGAACTCAAGAGAAGACTCATTTTAGCACCTGTTCTGACAATACCATCTGGCTTGGAGGGTTTGTCATCTACAGTGATGCTTCAGGCAAAGGGTTAGGATGTGTTCTCGCGTAACATGGGAAAGTCATAGTCTGTGCTTCTCGATAACTCAAAGAATATGAGAGGAATTATCCTACTCATGATCTAGAGTTGGCAGCAGTCGTTTTTGCACTAAAGATTTGGAGGCATTACTTGTATAGGGAAAAAGTGGAGATCTTACGAATCATAAAAGCCTCAAATATTTATTCACTCAAAAGTAACTCAACATGCGATAGTGACGTTGGCTTGAACTGTTGAAAGATTATGATCATACCATCCAATACCATCCTAGAAAAGCGAACGTGGTAGTTGACACATTAAGTAGAAGATCATATGCAGGTACGAGTGTGATATTGTCAACGCAAATGATGGAGATAGAGATAAAGACTCCAGGGACCCACTTGATGATGGTGAATATACTAGTAGAACTGACTTTAATCGATAAAGTTAAAGCTGCTCAAGCTACAGACCTGGAGCTGATGCATATGAGGAAGAAAGTACAAGAAGGTGCTATGCCAGAAGTAAGAATCGATGAAGAAGGAATATTTTGAGTCAACTCCAGACTTTGTGTTCCTAATGACCCTGAGTTAAAGTATAAAATTATGATGGAGGCGCACAATACACCGTTTGCAATCCATCCTGGGAGTACCAAAATGTATCATTATCTTCGACATACATTTTGGTGGGGCAATATGAAGAGGGAGATAGCGCTATTTATCTCAAGGTGTTTAACTTGTCAACGAGTCAAGGTAGAGCATCAAGTACCAAAAGGTCCATTGTAACCACTTGAAATTCCATAATGAAAGTGGGAGCACATTACCATGGATTTCGTTACTGGTCTTCCCAAGGTTTCTCAAGGCATAGATTCAATTTGGGTCATTGTTGATAGATTGCCCAAGTCTGCTCATTTCTTACCTATACGAGAAACTTATACACTTTAACGTCTTGCTAGTACGTATATAAATGAGATTATAAGATTGCATGGTATGCCAGTATCCACAGTTTCTGATCGAGACCGAAGATTCACTTCATGATTTTGGGTTAGTTTGTAGAAAGCTATGGGCATAAATTTATGATTTAGTTCGGCATATCATCCTCAAACGGATGGGCAGTCAGAAAGGACTATTCAAACTCTTGAAGATTTATTAAGACTCTGTGTCCCTGACTTCAAGGGAAGTTGGGACAAGTTCTTACCATTGGTGGAGTTTTCCTACAATAATAGTTATCAAGCAAGTATTGGCATGGCTTCATTTGAGGTGTTGTATGGAAGAAAGTGTCGTTCTCCAGTATGCTGGGATGAGGTGGGTGATGCAACGTTGTTGGGACCGGATTTGGTACGTATGACTACGAAAAAGATTCAAACAATCTGACAACGTATAAAAACCTCACAAGAACGACTAAATTGTTTTGTTGATCTTCATCGAAAGGACATGGAATTCGATATTGGAGATCATGTGTTGTTACCTGTTGCTCCATGGAAAGGAGTTACGAGATTTGGAAAGACAGGAAAGCTCAATCCTCGATTCATTGGTCCATTTTTAATCCTCGAACGAGTAGGAACTGTGGCCTATAGACTCGCTTTATCACCAAGTATGTCTCGTGTTCATAATGTTTTTCACATATCTATGTTACGTAAATATGTGAAAAACCCAAACTACATTATTGAGTTAGAACCGGACGAAATAGCGAAAGATTTAACGTATGAAGAGGTCCTGTTAAAATCTTGGATAAGAAGGATCATATTCTACGCTCCAAGGTTATACCTCAAGTCAAAGTTTTGTGGAGAAACTACGATGTGGAGGAAATGACTTGGGAGTTAGAATCTGGGATGAAGTCAAGATATTCTCACCTCTTCGACATACCAGGTATGTACCCTAATTTCGAGGGCAAAATTTCATAAGAAGGGGAGGTTGTAAGACCCTAACTTTTTAAGAAAGATGATTTTTCTATAAATATCATTTTTGAATATTATAGAATGAATTTGATATAATGTTATAGTTGTAGGTAGTATTTACAAATTTGTCAAAGTACACAAGTTGTTTTATAATATTTGATTGGTCGGGGAATATTCATTTTAGCAGGGAATATTCGTACAACGACGCAATCATTGGTGGACCCCACAACAGAAATATTGTTGGATTGAGAAAACGACAAAAATATTTTTATGAAAATAATGACGGAAGTTTTACCGTTAATACTGTTGAACTACTCGGTAGTAAAAGTACAGTAATACGCGTGGTTGGATAATAGCATGCGGTATTGATTATTGATGCTTACTTGAGAAGTCACTCACTTATACTCAATTATTGCTATAGTAATTGTTGTATCATATCTCTCATATTATTGATTCGATTATTGTCACAGTATCACCTGCATTATATGATATATTATTAAATCAATAATTGAGATGACAAAGTTATTCATATTATTAAATTGCAATATTTATAATGTCTAGAAGTTCTGCCAAGGAGAGGTTTGGTCAACTAATTGCGCGCCAATAGGGAGAAATCCTTATTGGAAAGCACCCTCTTTCCTGGGAACAACCTGGTTGATAAATATTGTGAGTTATAATATTAATGATGAATGTTATTAAAAATAGAAGTTGAGTTTGGAGTTGAATTTGGAGATGCAGACGTGATATTTGAGTCCAGAACGATGAAATTAGTAAAAATAGACTATAAACACAAATTTTTCTGGGATCAACTTTTTGGTCAAAAAGTCAACAGTTGACTTTTTTAGGAAAAGTTAAACTTCAAAATTTCAAAATCTATATTGTTAATAAAAATAGTTCCATTGTGTTGAGATTATTAGTGTTAGTGGAAATCGACATTTATTTCGATAATAATTGTTGTCTGGAGGTTATATTGACCAATCGGGTAATTAACCGGATAAATGAGCAATTGATTGCTATTAACTCACATGATTATAACTATTTGTTCACATGTGTGTACTATTGATTCACATTCTTGTTACTATTAGGGGAGCTGGTGCAAGATTGATAATACTTGCATGACTAAGTTAAAAATAGAGGTATAGATGGAGGTACTATACTGTAATTCATATTTTCACATGTCTAGAACTATTGATTCACATGAATTACTATTGAATCACATTATTTACTATTAGGGGAGGTGGTGCAAGTTTGATAATACTTGCATGACTAAATTAAAAATAAAGAAAAAGTTGGAGGTATTGTACTGTAATTTTTTGAGCCCCAAAATGTGCAATTATCAAAACTATATTTTTCTATAAATAGAAGCTCATTATTCCTTCATTTCTCACCAATTCACTAAAGCTATAGAGCAATTATTATAGAGAGAAATTATAGAGAAGCTATAGAGAGAAAATCTATAGAAGAAGAGAAGCCTGCTACCTCACTATTCCAGTTTCCAGTTTCTTCTGAGGTAAGGGGTATTATTTCTTTCTTTCTTCTTCATGAAGAGAACTTCTGTTATTCCATTCATTATTATTATGTTGGAATAACCTGTTTATGCGACGTACTGCAGACATGGTGAAATTCTTCTATTATTCCATTCTTTATTATTTTGTTGGAACATCCTGTTTGTGCTTTACGTCGGACCTGGTTCCGTCTTTATTATGTGGTAAAAGACCTCATTGGCCCGTAGTGTATTGATGGACAGTTGTTGGCATGATCATGACCATTGATGAATACACGAATATCCTTGGCCCGTAGTGCATGGATAATTTGTGGTCGTGACCCTAATGAATATCCTTGGTCGTAGTGCAGGGATGATGTGGATTATTTATTAAGCTGAGTCTCAGCGATAAAAAGTGATGAAAAACCTTTTTTAAATCATAAAAGATAGTAGATTTTATTCTCTACTTGACTCTTTTAGTGAATTGCTTGTTCCGCTGCAGTTAAACTTGATGTCTATTTTATTTTATCAGTTTAACACTGTTGAAGGCTAATGATAATTTATCATGCATTATCTTAGTCATAATATTTCTTACTGGGCTAGTTGAGCTCACCCTTTCTTTCATTGTTCTCTTGAGAAATGAGAATATAAATTGGAACGAGTCGGGAAGCGGAGTGACACCCGATGATATAGTAGTAGTCCTCACTATTCTGTGAAATAGTGTTATAATAAATGTATTGAGGACTTATTTTGAGTTTGTGTACTGTCTAGAAGACAATAATTGTATTAAAACTCACAGCTCATGTAACGCCCCCAAAATAGGTATACATCACCTATTCTAAGTCGCCAAATACATGGTACAGAATACAAATACAATCTTAATTATACAACTGTCGTGTAAAATACGACAAAACAATTGCTGTGAGTTTTAATACAAATATTGTCATCTAGACAATATCCACACTCAATGGAGTCCTCATGGAGTATAGAAGTCAAAACTTTAACCAACTGAGTATAATAAAGAATGGAATAACAAAAGAAATCACCATGCATGCGGTACTTATAGCATGAAGTTATTCAACGAATAATAATAAATAACGAAACCAGTCGAGCAAAATTTACAAGCGGGATGTTCCAACAAAATAATAAAGATGGAACCGTGTGCGGCGTAAAAACGTCTGAACATGATATTCCAAATGAGAATAATAAAGATTTTAACCGAGTCGGCCGATAAAAACGCACATATCTGAGGATATTCCAACAAGAATAACAAAGATTTTAACTAGGTTCGGGCGTAAAACGCATGCATAACAAGATATTCAAACAAAATAATAAAGGATGGAATAACAGAAGAATTTCACCAAGTATAGGGTAGCCCGCGTATACAGGTTATTCGAATAGAATAATAAAGAATGGAATAGCAGAAGAATTTCACCAAGTATAGGGTAGTCCCCGTATACAGGTTATTCCAAAAATAATAAAGAATGGAATAACAAAAGTTCTCTTCATGAATACGAAAGAAATAATACCCCTTACCTTAAGAAGAAGAGTACTGAATATATGAGTAGTAAAGTAGCAGAATACTTTTCTTCTTTCTCTCTCTACAGTTTATCTCTAGAGAGTTTCAAAGAATTAAGTAAGAAATAATGAAGGAATGAGCTTCTATTTATAGAAGAATGGATCCATATAATAACTAACTCTAACTCATGAGCAGTCTAGATTGATTTACTTTTAATCGACGATCCATATTTAAAGTAAAATCTTTTAAATAAAATATAATATATTCTATTTATAATCTAATAAAACGAATAACTTTATAAAAGATTTTTACTATGCAAATACTATGCAAGCACTATACAAAACACTATGCATAATAAATATAATATATTCTAATTATTGTCTAATAAAACGAATAACTTTATAAAAGTATTACATTTTTTATATAAAAAGATTTTTCTATTAGCCTAATAAAACGAATAACTTTATAAAAGTATTACATTTTTATATAAAAAGATTTTCTACGTTCTATTACATTAATAATACTAATAAAACAAAACTTCATCATCATTATTATTATTCACATTATTAATCGACTGTGTCGTTCCTGTGAAAGAGGGGCTTTCAATAAAGATTTCTCCTATTGGCGCTCAATTAGGTGACCAAACCTCTCATTAACGTAAACTTCTAGACATCGTTAATATTGCAAATAATAATATTAATAACTCATCATCTCAATTATTAATATATAAAATATCAACAATAATTGAATAAAAGCTGAATGACTTCTCACGTAAGCATCAATAATCAATACCGTGTAATACTACTATATGCAACACGCCAGACATCGTATTTCTTTTACTTTACTACCTAGTAGTTCAACAATATTAACGATAAAACTTCCGCCGTTATTTTTAATAAAATATTTTGTCGTTTTCTCAATCCGACAATAATTCCATTCTGGGGTCCACCAATAATTGTGCCGTTATGCGAATATTCCCTGTTAAAACGATATTTCCCAGACCCAATCGAATATTATATAACAACTTGCGTACTTTGCAAAATTTATAAATATTACCCACAACTATTATATAAAATTCATTCCATAATATTCAAAAATGATATTTATAGAAAAATCATCTTTATTCATAAAAACTGGGGTTTTACAACCTCCCCTTCTTAAGAAATTTCGCCCTCGAAATTAGGGTACGTAACTGGTATGTCGAAGAGATAAGGATAGTTTGATTTCATTTCAGATTCTAACTCCCAGGTCATTTCCTCAACATCGTGGTTCCTCCATAAAAATTTGACTTGAGGTATAACCTTGGAGCGTAGAATATGTTCCTTCTTATCCAAGATTTGAACAGGAACCTCTTCATACGTTAAATCTTCCGCTATTTCGTTCGGTTCTAACTCAATAAAGTGGTTCGGGTCTTTCACATATTTACGTAACATGGATACGTGAAAAACGTTATGAACACGAGACATACTTGGCGGTAAAGCGAGTCTATAGGCCACAGTTCTTACTCGATCGAGGATTAAAAATGGGCCAATGAATCGAGGATTGAGCTTTCCTCTCTTTCCAAATCTCATAACTCCTTTCCATGGAGCAACACGTAACAACACATGATCTCCAATATCGAATTCCACGTCCTTTCGATGAAGATTAGCATAACTCTTTTATCGATCTTGTGAGGTCTTTATACATTGTCGGATCGTTTGAATCTTTTTTGTAGTCATACGTACCAACTCCGGTCCCAACAACGTTGCTTCACCCACCTCATCCCAGCATACTGGAGAATGACACTTTCTTCCATACAACACCTCAAATGGAGCCATGCCAATACTTGTTTGATAACTGTTATTGTAGGAAAACTCCACCAATGGTAAGAACTTATCCCAACTTCCCTTGAAGTCAAGGACACAAAGTCTTAATAAATCTTCCAGAGTTTGAATAGTCCTCTCTGATTGTCCGTCCGTTTGAGGATGATATGCCAAACTAAATCGTAAATCCGTGCCCATAGCTTTTTGCAAACTAACCCAAAATCGTGAAGTGAATCTTGGGTCTCGATCAGGAACTATGGATACTGGTATACCATGCAGTCTTACAATCTCGTTTATGTATATACGAGTAAGACATTCAAGTGTATAAGTTTCTCATATTGGTAAGAAGTGAGCAGACTTGGTCAATCTATCAACAATGACCCAAATTGCATCTATGCCTTGAGAAACCTTGGGAAGACCAGTAACAAAATCCATGGTAATGTGCTCCCACTTCCATTCTAGAATTTCAAGTGGTTGTAATGGACATTTTGGTACTTGATGCTCCGCCTTGACTCGTTAACAAGTTAGACACCTTGAGATAAACAGCGCTATCTCTCTCTTCATATTGCTCCACCAAAATGTATAATGTAGATCATGATACATTTTGGTACTCTCAAGATGGATTGCAAACGGTGTGTTGTGCGCCTCCATCATGATTTTATACTTTAAATCAGGGTCGTTAGGAACACAAAGTCTGGAGTTGACTCAAAATATTCCCTCTTCATCGATTCTTGCTTCCTAGATAGCACCTTCTTGCACTTTCTTCCTCATACGCATCACGCCTCCGTGTCTCAGTAGCTTGAGCAAACTTTATCAATTAAAGTCGGTTCTACTCAGATATATTCGCCATCATCACATGGGTCCCTGAAGTCTTTAACTCTATCTCTATCCTTTGCAAGTCACATAAAATGGGCCTTTGTGTTGACAATATCGCACTCGTACCCGCATATGATCTTCTACTCAATGCGTCAGCTACCACGTTCGCTTTTCCAGGATGGTATTGGATCGTATAATCATAATCTTTCAATAGTTCAAGCCAACGTCATTGTCGCATGTTGAGTTCCTTTTGATTGAAGAAATATTTGAAGCTTTTATGATCCGTAAAGATCTCCACTTTCTCCCCATACAAATAATGCCTCCAAATCTTTAGTGCAAAAACGACTGCTGCCAACTCTAGATCATGAGTAGGATAATTCCTCTCATATTCTTTGAGTTGTCATGAGGCATAGGCTATGACTTTCCCATGTTGCATGAGAACACATCCCAACCCTTTGCTCGAAGCATCACTGTAGATGACAAATCCCTCCGAGCCAGATGGTATTGTCAGAATAGGTGCTGAAATGAGTCTCCTCTTAAGTTCTTGAAAACTCTTCTAACATTCTTCACTCCAACCGAATTTTGTATCTTTCCTAGTCAGGTGAGTTAATGGAGTAGCAATTCGAGAAAACCCTTCTACGAATCTCCGATAATAACCAGCTAAGCTGAGAAAGCTACATACTTCGGTCACTAATTTAGGTTGTTCCCAGCTTTGAATGGCTTCAATCTTTGTCGGGTCAACAGATATTCCATGACTTAATACTACGTGCCCAAGGAATGCTACTTCCTAAAGCCAGAACTTGAATTTCTTTAACATGGCATAAAGCTTATATTCACAAAGCTTTTGGAGTATCAGCCTCAAGTGTTGCTCATGATCTTCATGGCTTTTGGAATAAATAAGGATGTCATTAATAAAAACGACCACAAAGTGATCCAAATATTCCTTAAATACTCGGTTCATCATATCCATGAAGGCAGCAGGTGCATTAATCAATCCAAAAGACATGACTAGGAATTCATAATGCCTGTACCAAGTTCTGAAAGCCGTCTTTGGAATGTCATCGGTTCTAATCTTCAATTGGTGATATCCGGAACGAAGATCAATCTTTGAAAAGAATTTGGCTCCTTGCAACTGGTCAAACATGTCATCAATATGTGGCAATGGGTACCTATTTTTGATAGTGACATGATTCAACTCCCGATAATCAATAAAAAGTCACATACTCCCATCTTTCTTCTTCACGAATAGAACAAGAGCACCCCAAGGAGAAGTACTAGGACGAATAAAGCCAATGTCTAACAATTCCTGCAGTTGGGTCTTTAACGCTTAAGTTCAATAGGAGCCATTCGATATGGGGCTTTGGAAATGGGTTTTGTACCGGGTTCAAGGTCAATACAAAATTTAATTTCACGCTCTGGGGGTAGGCCAGGAAGTTCTTCAGGGAATACGTCAGGAAATTCATTAACAATAGAAATATCATTCAAAATTGACGTATTTTTGTTTAGATCTGTGACATGAGCTAAGAAAGCTTGACATCCATTTTTCAATAAACGAATAGCTTTATGGCTTGAGATGATAGTGATTGATTTTAATGGTTTGGTTGCTTGAATTCGCATAATAGGTTGGTTAGGAATATGAAAGCTAATAACCTTACGAAAATAATCAATTTTTGCATGATGAGTAGTTAACCAATCAATCCCTAGAATCACATCAAATGCAAGTATTTTCAAAGAAATAAGATCGACAAGTAATGTGCAGGTACCGATTTGAATCAAACAAGACTTATAAACCATGGATGTAATGAAGGTTTCTCCCAATGGAGTTTCAACAGATAAGTCAAAGTCCAATTTCTTCGGAGTCAAATTTAAACGTTGAGCGCAAGTAGGAGAAATAAAAGAATGGGTAGAACCAGTATCAAATAAGGTATACACTTTGCTAGAGTTTATGATAAGCTTACCCGTAATGACCTCGTTCGGGTTCCTTTCTTTCTGGGAGGTTACAACAAACGCTCTCCCTTGCCCTACCGACTTTGACTTTTCAGGGACGGCCTTTGATGCCTCCATCCCAGCTGGACTTTTCTTCGGTGCACGATAAAATCGGGCCAGGTGACCTTCTCTTCCACAGTTGTAACATGCTTTGGATGGCATCACACAGTTGGGACTTATGTGTCCCTCTCCTCCACACTTGAAGCATATGATAGGTGGTCATTCTCCTTCCTTAACGACAGGTGCTGATGTTGACGTCTTTCCATCATTGTTGACTCTCATCTTCTTGAAATGTCCATTCTTATTGTTTTGGCCATGATTACCACCGAAGTGGTTACCATTTCTGGCATGTTGATTCCCTCCACAGTTATTCTCACCGCTTTGATGACTATTATCACTGGTATTATCATTTTGCCGGCTGCTTTCTTATGGTTGGGTTGACTCATTATCGCGTTCCAATAACTAAGCCCTATTAACAACATCTGAATACAAACACAGTTTATGAGAGATAAGATATTGACGTATCTCAGGTTTCAAACCTCTTAGAAACATTCGCGTCATTCTCTCTTCATTATCAACCAAATGGGACGCAAATCGGGACAACTCGGCAAACTTGGCTTCGTACTGCGACACGGTTATGTTGTTTTGCTCCAGCTTAATGAACTTTACCACTTTCATGTGACGAATACTTTCAGGAAAGTACTTGTCATTGAACAGTTCTTGGAACTTCTCCCAAAACATCTTCAGTGTGGTAGGTTGAGTACGCTTTACAGATTCTCACCAGTAATCTGCCTCTGCCCGCAACATGAAGGTGGCAAAGGGAACCTTTTGCTCCTCGGAGCATCCCAAGACATCAAATATCTTGTTGATCTGCTTAATCCACGTCTCCGCCTTAAGTGGTTTTGGCTCTCCAAAAAACTCTGGTGGTCCTAGTTCCTTAAACTGCTTGGCAGAGACCATCCGAGAGTTGCCAGTATTTCCACCTGCATTTTGTACAGGAGACGTTCTTGCCTGATGTTGCATGAATTGTATAAAGCCTCTGAACATTCCATCGTTCATCATTTGGTCAGTGTTGTTGTTTGCTTGAGGAATGTCGCCTTCCTGATGCACATTATCCTGATTATTGATCGGTGGAGACTCAACGGTCTCCTATGCTCCATTGATGTTCTCAACATTCTCGGATGCCATTTTCAAACACTGCCATAAAACAAGGGTTAATTAACATATCACATATTATCCTTATACTCTGACCGACCAATTAAATATCAAATAAACTTAGGTAGGTCATACTAGCGAAGGAATTCCCCGTCTCTCCCCTCCTAGTTCTTATCTCACACCTTAGCCAAGGATCATATCCCTAAGCTTTGATACCAATTGTGATGCCCCCAAAATAGGTATATATCACCTATTCTGAGTCGCCAAATACATGGTACAGAATACAAATACAATCTTAATTATACAACTGTCGTGTAAAATACGACAAAATAAATGATGTGAGTTTTAATACAAATATTGTCATCTAGACAATATCCACACTCAATGGAGTCCTCATTACATTTATTGTCACACTATTTAACAGAATAGTGAGGACTACTAATACTATCATTTGGACCATCACTCCGTTCCCCGACTCTTCCCAACTATATTCTCATTTCCTGAATAGAACAATGAAAGAAAGGGTGAGCTCAACTAGCCCAGTAAGAAATATTATAACTAAGATAATGCAGAATAAATTATTATTAGTCTTCAACAATGTTAAACTGATAAAATATAATAGACATCAAGTTTAATCTGCAATGGAACAAGCAATCCATTTAAAGAGTCAAGTAGAGAATAAAATCTACTATCTTTTATGATTTAAAAAGTTTTTCATCACTTTTATCGCTGGGACTCAGCTTAATAAATAATCCATATCATCCCTGCACTACGGCCAAGGATATTCACTAGTATCACGACCACAAATTGTCCATGCACCACGGGCCAAGGATATTCGTGTATTCATCAATGGTCATGATCATGCCACCAACTGTCCATCAATGCACTACGGCCAATGAGGACTTTTACCACATCATTTGTAACATTACAGTCATGATTACACCGAATAATCCCTGGTCATAATCATACCAAGTCCATCTATGCACTATAGGCCACAGATGACTTTCAAAAAATATAAACATGAGGATGATGACAATGATATAAGAATTCAATAAAACAAGTTCAATAATTAATTTATTCAGGAACTAATAACGTCCAAATTGTCAACATGATACTTCTTTGTAGAGTAAAATTCAAGAATGCTCAGAAGAATATTTCCATGAAAAGATACTGGATGAAGCGCAAATATCAAGGATATTCCACTAATTTCATGGAGTATAGAAGTCAAAACTTTAACCAACTTAGTATAATAAAGAATGGAATAACAAAAGAAATCACCATGCATGCGGTACTTCCAACAAAATAATAAAGGATGGAATAAAAAAAGAATTTCACCAAGTATAGGGTAGCCCGCGTATACAGGTTATTCCAAAAATAATAAAGAATGGAATAGCAGAAGTTTTCTTCATGAATACGAAAGAAATAATACCCCTTACCTTAAGAAGAAGAGTACTGGATATATGAGTAGTGAAGAAGTAGAATACTTTTCTTCTTTCTCTCTATAGTTTATCTCTCTAGAGTTTCAGTGAATTCGTAAGAAATAATGAAGGAATGAGCTTCTATTTATAGAAGAATGGACTGCATAGTAACTAACTCATGAACGGTCCAGATTAATTTACTTTTAATCGGACGATCCATATTTAAAGCAAAATCTTTTAAATAAAATATAATATATTCTATTTATAATCTAATAAAACGAATAACTTTACAAAATATTTTTACTATGCAAACACTATACAGGCACTATGCAAATACTATGCATAATAAAATATAATATATTCTAATTATTGTCTAATAAAACGAATAACTTTATAAAAGTATTCTATTTTATATAAAAAAGATTTTACTATTAGCCTAATAAAACGAATAACTTTATAAAAGTATTCTGCTTTATATATAAAAGCTTTTCATTTTATTACATTAATAATACTAATAAAACAAAACTTCATCATCATTATTATTATTCACATTATTAATCGATCGTGTCGCTCCCGGAAAGAGGGGCTTTCCAATAAGGATTTCTCCTATCAAGCTCCAATTAGGTGACCAAACCTCTCCTTGGCGTAACTTCTAGACATCGTTAATATTGCAAGTAATAATATTAATAACTCTGTCATCTCAATTATTAATATATAAAATATCGGCAATAATTGAATAAAACTGAATGACTTCTCACGTAAGCATCAATAATCAATACTGTGTATTACTACTATGTAACTTATCGCCAGACATCGCATTTTTTACTACCGAAAGTAGTTCAACAAGATTAACGGTAAAACTTTCGCCGTTGTTTTCAATAAAATATTTTTGTCGCTTTCTCAATCCGACAAATAATTCCGCTCTGGGTCCACCAATGATTATCTTTGTTGTCTTTAATATTTCCTGTTAAAACGAATATTCCCCGACCAATCGAATATTATATAACAAGTTGCGTACTTTGCAAAATTTATAAATATTACCCACAACTATTATATCAAATTCATTCCATAATATTCAAAAATGATATTTATAGAAAAATCATCTTTATTCATAAAAACTGGGGTTTTACAGCTCATGTTGTATATTTAAGTTGTATCTGAATTTTGTACCATGTATTTTATGACTCAGAATAGGTGATGTATACCTATTTTGGGGGCGTCACAACAAAGACGTGGACAAAGAAGATCACCAAGATATTTGATGTCTTGGGATGCTCCGAAGAGCAAAAGGTTCCCTTTACAACCTTCATGTTGTGAGGAGAGGCAGATCATTGGTGGGAATCTATAAAATGTACCCAGTCTGCCACACTGAAGATGTCTTGGGAGAAATTCCAAGAACTGTTCAACTACAAGTACTTTCCTAAAAGTATTCGTCACATGAAGGAAGTAGAGTTCATCAAGCTGGAACAAAATAACATGACCGTGTCGCAGTACGAAGCTATGTTTGCCGAGTTGTCCCGGTTTGCATCCCACTTAGTTGATAATGAAGAGAGAATGACGTGCATATTTCTAAGAGGTTTGAAACCCGAGATACGTCAATACCTCATTTCTCACAAACTTTGCTTGTATTCAGATGTTGTAAATATGGCACAGTTATTAGAGCGTGATAATGAGTCAACCCAACCAAGAGAGAGCAGCTAGCAAAATAATAATACCAGTGGTAGCAGTCATCGAAGCGGTGACAACAAACGTGGAGGGAATTAATATGCCAGAAATGGTAACCACTTCGATGGTAATCATGGCCAAGAAAATAAAAGTGGAAATTTCAAGAAAAAGAGATTCAATAATGATGGAAAGATGTCAGCATCAACACCCATTATTAAGGAAGGAGAATGACCACCTATCATATGCTTCAAATGTGGAGGGGAGGGACACATCAGTCCAAATTGCATGCATCAGTCCAAAACGTGTTACTATTGTGGAAGAGAAGGTCACCTAGTTCGATTTTGTCATGCAGTGAAGCCAAGTCCAGCTGAGATGGAGGCACCAAAGCCCATCCTAGAGAAGTCAAAATTAGTAGTTCAAAGGAGAGCATTTGTCGTGACCTCCTAGAAAGCAAGGAACCCGAACGAGGTAAGCTAATCATAAACTCTAGCCAAGTTTATACCTTATTTGATACCGGTTCTACCCATTCTTTTATTTCTCCTACTTGCGCTCAACGTTTAAATTTAACTCCTGAGAAATTAGACTTTGACTTATCTGTTGAAACTCCATTGGAAGAAACCTTCATTACATCCACTGTTTATAAGTCTTGCTTGGTTCAAATCGATACCCTCACATTACCTGTCGATCTTATTTCCTTAAAGATACTTGCATTTGAAATGATTTTAGCGATTGATTGGTTAACTACTCATCATGCAAAAATTAATTATTTTCGTAAGGTTGTTAGTTTTGATATTCCTAACCAACCTATTATGTGAATTCAAGCAACCAAACCACTAAAGTCAATCACTGTCATATCAAGCCATAAAGTTATTCGTTTATTAAAAATTGGATTTCAAGCTTTCTTAGCTTATGTCACAGATTTAAACAAAAATACGTTAGATTTGAATGATATTTCTATTGTTAATAAATTTCCTGACGTATTCCCTGAAGAACTTCCTGACCTACCCCCAGAGCGTGAAATCGAGTTTTGTATTGACCTTGAACCCGGTACAAGACCCATTTCCAAAGCCCTATATTGAATGGCTCCTATTGAACTTCAGGAGTTAAAAAGCTAACTACAGGAGTTGTTAGACATCGGTTTCATTCGTCCTAGTACGTCTCC
Source organism: Panax ginseng (assembly GCA_020205605.1). Lineage (NCBI taxonomy): Eukaryota > Viridiplantae > Streptophyta > Magnoliopsida > Apiales > Araliaceae > Panax > Panax ginseng. The sequence continues at coordinate 32,526,281 of CM035133.1, forward strand.
TTGGGGTGCTCCTGTTCTATTCGTAAAGAAGAAAGATGGGAGTATGCGATTTTGTATTGATTATCAGGAGTTAAATCATGTCACCATCAAAAATAGGTACCCGTTGCCTCACATTGATGACCTGTTTGACCAGTTGTAAGGTGCCAAATTCTTTTCAAAGATCGATCTTCGTTCCGGATATCACCAGTTAAAGATTAAAACTGATGACATTCCAAAGACTACTTTCAAAACTAGGTACGGGCATTATTAATTCCTAGTCATGTCCTTTGGATTGAATAATGCTCCTGTTGCCTTCATGGATATGATGAACCGAGTATTCAAAGAATATTTGGATCATTTTATGGTTATCTTTATTGATGAAATCCTCATTTACTCCAAAAGCTATGAAGATCACGAGCAACACTTGAGGCTAATACTCCAAAAGCTTCGTGAAAACAAGCTTTATGCCAAGTTGAAGAAATGTGAGTTCTGGCTTGAGCAAGTAGCATTCCTTGGGCACGTGATATCAAGTCAAGGAATATCTGTTGACGCAGTGAAGATTGAAGCAATTCAAAGTTGGGAGCAACCTAGGTCAGTGACCCAAGTACGTTGCTTTCTGGGCTTAGCTGGTTATTATCGAAGATTCGTGGAAGGATTTTCTAGAATCGCTACTCCATTAACTCAGCTGACTCGAAAAGATACAAAATTTGGTTAACCGAGGAATGTGAGAAGAGATTTCAAGAACTCAAGAGGAGACTCATTTCAACACCTGTTCTGACAATATCATCTGGCTCGGAGGGATTTGTCATCTATAGTGATGCTTCAGGCAAAGGGTTAGGATGTGTTCTCATTCAACATAGGTAAGTCATAGCCTATGCCTCATGACAACTCAAAGAATATTGTAGACACTCGAAATTTTCTGTGCTCCTATTATTAACATTGTAGGAGGGTAGATTCGTCTTTTAGAGATAACCATGAAAGACAGCTTGCATCCATTCCGGATACTATCAGAAGGTTAGTTCCAACCCGGAACTTCATCTCAAACCCGGAACACACACCGGGAATGTCATTTCCAATCTCGGAGATAACCCCGAGATATGCAGATCAAAAGACCGGCAATAATACCGGAGAGGACAGTTCTGTCTCGACGATAACACTGTAACGTTCAGTTCCAATCCCAGAGACAACACTGGGAGTAGCAACTCCATCCTTGGTGATATCCCCAAGAGATGCCATTGTAGTTTTGGCGATAACCCCGGAAATGCTTGTTTCAAACATATGCAATCAGCTTCAACCCCAGACATCCTTTTGCGGCACACACACCTCAGACCCGGAGCTAACAACGGGCAGACAGGAACACCCATAGATGACAATGAGACATATAAACAAGCAGCAGTCCAATCTCAGATGTAACCTTGAGCAACGTCTACTTTCCGCTTAAACCGGCAATAACCCTGGTGAGGAGTCACAACGTCATCTTACCGTCTCAACAAGATGATATCGCGGCATACCAACAAGTAGTCCAATCTCAGCTGTAACCCTGAGCAACGTCTACTTCCAACTCAAACCGACGATAACCCCGACGAGGAGTCAAACATCATCTTGTCCCTTTAACAATGGCACGTCGTCTCAATACTTCATACATACATACTTCCAATAATGTCCCACAAGAACTGAGGAGTGACAATCCCGAGTGACTATTATGTGTGATAATACTTTGGATAAAATTTGAAGCTTGAAGACCATGGGCATAGACCCCACTTCCTGACTTCGCAAAACCTCTAATCCATGTCATTGCGTAACTCTCGACACAAGCGGTCCGAAGAAGGTCAGATATACCTCGTTCGGATGTTCGGAATTAAGCTCTGCAAGTTCGAGCGAACATTACAGTGCATGAGTGCACGTACTATGAGACGATGGGACCCGCGAGGCTCGGATGCACTATGACTAGCCACAAGTGTGACGCCCCCAAATTTGGACCTCCACTTGGTCTCTCGAATTTGGTTCATCACGTTCTCATGGCAAAACCATAATAACTAAAATAACGCATACACAACGGAAAATCTACTTAAGAATAATGTACAATGATTTATTATAATTATTCCCCCAAGTCTCGCAACCTATAGTGCTTAAAATGTTACATAATAATATCTAATAAAGACTTATTACATAATCAGACTTAAGCTTAAACATAATCTGAAATAGTCTTAACATAACATAATAGACTTTAAACATAAAAAGGATAAGCTAGTCGGTAGCCTTGCCCTTGCCCTTGTCTGCTCCAGAGACACCTCCCTGTTCTTCCTTAACTGAAAGGTTTTTAAAAGCAAGGGTGAGCACAAATTACCCAACAAGTAATATACAACAAGGTTTTAGGGTATAATATCACAAGGGTTGAAATATCGAAGGGTTATTTCTAGGATAGTTCAAAGTGTCAGAATAACATCATGAATAAGGGATATAACAATTCAATATAAATCAACAGATATATATGAATTCCACGGCTAACAAGGTATCCAACTGGATAAGCAATTTATACTGAGCAGTCACTAAGGACTGTGGAACTTCCACTAGAGTTACCAATATGAAACTGAGAACCCAAAAATATCAAGTACTATAGATGATCAGTCTACAATACTTCACGTTATGCATAACACCACAATACTATTTATTCATGTGTTGGGGTTTCCAACAACATACATTCCCCTTACCAAACTCAGTTTTCAAGATTTCCGCACCAATCAATTGGTTTGGACAGTTTTATTATAAACATGCATATAGTCTAGCCGAATCAAATGGCATCGATTCTTTCACAATATTCAAGGACAATACAAATTCCAACATGAATAATAGATTTCACACGGGTTTAACAAAGTAATCTAACTTGTATTAAAAAGATAAGTTTACGGCATCGTCCAAATAATTAATGCAATGATATTGCACAATAATAATAATAGGGTTCAGATACTTGTTCAATAAAAGTAAGGCTCAAGGAAACTTGCTCAATAATAATTAGAGTAAGTTTAGGGAACTTGCATAAACATATACCTGTTTGCACAAAATAAAAGTAGTGCATAAGGTTTAGATACTTGCCTCAAGCGTAGATTACCAAAATTCCGCTTAACAATACACTTTCGAATCCTATCATAAGGTGATACGCATATAGGGTATTCATTAGTTAAATATACTAGATATGTAAGTCTAAATGCATACCCACACATTTAACTTAATTGTATACTCTTCACATTATTAACTATCATAGTCTTTAAACAAGCTTGACATGATACAAGTAAGCACATATGGTACAAAATCAATTCGTAAGTCATCATAAAAATCAAATGACATAGTTTCTCTATAAATAAATCAAGAATGCTCTAGGTTAAGACCTCTTACACATGGACATTTCATTTTAATGCAACACCGATGTATCAACTAAGCATCACACATATATATGTACATTAGTAGGTTTTAGGTCACATTTAGCATCATAAGTATCAAGTAAGCTACTGTCCAAAAGATCAGAACTCACTATCTCGATTCCAGATAGCAATACATAGCTGGCATGGTTAGGATTGTAGCGCAGCTGCCGAATCCCATGACCCTGCTAAGACTCAGCTATTGCCTTGTGCTTTCTGTTCGGTCTCGAACGCACAATCATACATAATGTATTTTGACATGTTAAAGGCTTTCACAAGCTTTTTAGATCAATCTAGGTCCCTTCTTGCATAACATGGCTCTAAGTTCGATCATTTCAACAAATTAAGGTCATGAAACCACAAAGTCTAGCATGCTTGCTTTCTAAACATTCAAGATAGCTATAACAATCACATTAGGCATGCTTGTGTGTATTTATAACATATACGTGAAACTAACTATAGTTGAAAATAAGCTTTGTTTATGCATTACTTGAGCTACGATAACTAGGCATGGCATATATACATTTATGATACATGAGTGCATCTAAGAAAGTCATTAAATATGATCACAAAAGTCAGATTCTAGTCTTCAAGATATCATGACAATATTCACATTCTAAATTTACTAGTGCGTCCAACTTGATCATGTTTCTTTGTTAATCACTTAAGCATAAGCTAAAGGTTTATTCATGCACGTCTAAGCCACACTAATCATGCTTTGCAAAGTCATAATATACAACATGTAGAAATCATGTAAGTTAGCATACTAGTTTAAGTCTCTTATTGAAAATATTTTTATTACAAGGCTTATCATGCTCAATAATGCTCAACGGACTAAGTACACTACAACATGCTCATCTATGTGTGAAATCAGTCATGTATAGTTTACTAGGTTCATAATTTGTAGCACATGATCTTTAATATAGTTGGTTTCCAAAACTTAAGGTTTAAATCTCCATTAAACCATATGCCTCCATTAATCATGCAAGTCTATGAAAACATGCTCACATTAGGTCAACATATCCAAATATAAATCATACACATGTTCACATGTTAGCTTAAGTTAAAACAACTAGCTACCCAAGATCAGATTTGAAAACAGATTGCTCAACTGAGTTCAAGAATCGGTAGCAGAATGCTACCAAGGCTCAATACAAATAATGCAATTGTCTTGTCTCTGGTTCAGCGCAGAATAGTCTGCCTTGACAAGAATGACTAGCCAAATCCCAAAATTTTCACATGATATCACTTCTAAACACTTATAAACCAATTGTAACATACTTATATGATCATATAACATCTATATGGACATTACCCAACCTCATTAACAAACAATTCCATGAATTCAAGAATTTGGATTTCAAGACTCAAGACTCCATTTTTACAGAAACTGAAATTGGAAAGCTAGTAATGGAGTTATACCTTTGCAATGTGAAGAGAACTTGCTCAACTTGAATTCATATGCTCTAGCACACTTGTATGCTCTCAATTCTTACTACTTAGCAAATCATAGACAAATTCAAGAACATCAACTAATGAACATGGCTGCTATTTATAGAAGAGCTTTGGACTAGGTATTGGTGTTACACAAAACTTGAGCTCAAGGTGTAATGCTATGAAACAATGGTTCAAGGAGGGTGGTTCAACCACTCCATACCAACCACCTAGCTAGCCATGAACATCTAGGATTTAGCCTTATGGAAGAAGACATGAAACCAAACTCAACTACTGTTCATGTACTTGGTGACACTAATTATGGGACAAGAGATAAAATTCTAGCATTTCAAGTTATCTAGGCTTGGTTTGGCTTCTTTAAATCCCCATAATGTAACCTTAATGTACAATTGTTACCATATTAGGAATTTAGGGACTAATTATACACTCACATCAAATAGTCCATGTACATTAAATATACGCAATAAAATAATGCAGTCAAATATTATTGTCTGGGTAGTTCCATAATTATTCCTACCACTCCTATAATCATATTTTAAAAGTCTACTCACCTTCATATAGTTACATACACATTTCATGATATTTCTATACCATATAGTTTCAATATGTATAGTTACAATGCCCAAACAATATAGTTTTATAAGACTTAAAATATATAGCCACATAAATGTTACACTGCACCATATAGTCATATTTGTATTATTATTCACATGCACATAACTATCAATATAATATTATTATATTAATAACTCACTTAATTATGTTAATTAAATAATCATGCACTCCCTTAATTAATTACCACTAATAGTAATTAATCCAACTATTTATGGGTTTTCCATAATCATTACTGTTTGTATTTCCATCACCATGCCACACAAGGCATTCAACGAGTTTACCACAAACTCCACGTATTCTCAACTAATTAATTATTCAATATAATTGAGCTATCACATTTCATAACATGTAATTGTTCATATTCAAATAAATATTCATTTCATTAATATATTTATTTAATAATATGCGGAAATTCTCGGGTATTACATCAGGTATAACTGTGGCTACTGCAGGTGTACCTACGGCCATCCATCTATATATACAAGCCTTGGGGTTAGCCATTTGAGAAGGAGAGGGAGGGAAAAAGGCGAGGAAGCCCTGTCCATTTTACTCTGTATACACATCTTTTGAGTGTTTACTCATCTTTAAACACTAGTTAGCTCACATATAACTATCTTTTATCCGGCAAGAGCTAAGTGTTTATCCATTTAAAGTCATAGAAGTCTACATTGGCAGCCCACTGTAAGCCTTCTTATATTCTATAAAGCCTTCTTCTCATATTAGTACACACTGTTATACACATTGAGAGTCGTGTTTTGTGCGTTTGCCCAGACTTCGGTCTGTGGTTTTTATTTCTGTCTGTATATATATACTTATATATATGTATATATTTTATATATGGACTAACATTATCGAGTTATGCCTCGATTGAGCCTCGATTGTTCTGATTCTCCTAATGCCTTTTGGCATCGGAAGAAACATGTTGTAAGGCTCCCTTATGCTAAGGAATTCAAAGAGCACCTAATTCCTACTAAGGCCAGGCCAATACAAATGAATCATTGATAAATTCCCGAGTGAGAAAGTTAGGAATTGAATTATTACTACCTTTGATGTATTCTATTTCAAAATAAAAAATGCATAATAGGGCTTGCCATCTAGCAAAAGAATGCTTAGAGGCTAGATTTTCAACAGAGTCAGTAAACATTAAACCAATTTACATCCAGTGCGTTTAATCGCTTATATATATATATATATATACATATATATAATTGATGTCGGACGTATCCGATGAGCCTGGATTCACATCCAGTGCGTTTACTGCTTATATATATATATATATCTGTACACACACACACACACACACACACACACATATATATATATATATATATATATATATATTTACATTTCTGTCAGGCCTGGAGTTCACTTCATGACCTTTTACAGCTTTATTTACATTTTGTCCTGCCTAGAGTTTACTTCGTGGTAGTTGATCGCTTTTACAACTTTATTTACATTTTGTCCCGCCTGGAGTTTACTTTGTGGTAGTTGATCATGTACACACACACACACACATATATATATATATATATATATATATATATATATAACTGCATACTGCTTTCCATACAAATTGCAGTATCATGTGAGCCTAGGAATCATGTCATCACAGGTTTAGTCTACTGAATCTAGATTCGGTTCCCATGATAGACATTTTCTAGCTGTAAGCAGCTTGTACATTATTTTACAGTTTCTGAATTTCCTTGGATGGTTGTCATGCCCATGAGGAGTTCTAAGATCGCTGATATTATTTTTCAAGAATGCTTCAGATCTCAAAAAATAAAAGCAAACAAGCCAAACATTTAATAATAAAATGGAAGTATGAAAAGGTCTCAATTCCTATTGAGCACAGGGTTTGAAAAAACCTCTTTTACAAAATGTCATTGCTATATTGTGGTTAAAACTGAGTTTTTCTATAGATTCAAACCCTTTGTATATAGGTGCGAACGAGGCCTCACACTACTTTGAAATAACTGCACATTGATCCACACACACACACAAACACACACATTCATATAACAATTTCTTTGAAGAGTGGCGGTCACCGAGGTAACACGGATGTCGGGGGGTGCCTAACATCTTCCCTCCGCATAATCAAGCCCCCGGACCTAAAATGAATCTCGGTTTCATAGACCCGTCTAGCAGTGTCAAATCACTGGGTCAATGTGCAAACCTTTTTCGGTTGCATTGGTGCAACCAGTTAAATACACTAACTGGAGACTCTTAAAGTCAAATCATCGACAATATACATGTCAGACCTTTTTCACTTGTTTTTTCAAACAAATCTCACATTAACATAAGAACACCAAAGAACAAGTAACGAAAAGGGACACTCAAAAATCCGGACGTCGATAGGTGGTGACTCTGCTGGGGACTCCAGTAAAAGGGCTTAAGCCGCTATTCCAAGCTTTTCAAAATTATTATATGCTTGTGTGTGAATTTTGCATTTACATTTTTTGATGAATGTGTACGAATGCATCTTACTTACTGCACTTCTAAATATCTATCTGTGATATTAGTGCTTCACCCATGTCATCATTTTGCATAAACGGTGAGACACGTTGTATGTGAATGAATGTTGTGTGGTTCCTCCCTCAGGAGGCTATCATGTCGGTGTTTGATTACTGGAATCGCAGGAAGAATAATTCCAGCGAGGCTCAGGAAAGGCACCACCTAGATTCGCTCTAGTTGAAAGACCGGATAAACTTCCCGTCGAGTAGATTGCGATGATCTGGGAACCTTCATGCCAAAAAGCCGCGAGAGAAACCCTAAGATAGGTCAACCTCTGATAAACCAAACACGAAGGAAAGTTTCTTCATGCTTTCCATTTTCAATTACTTGTAAAAGCATTCACTTGTAATTTTATTCCATGTTCATCCATATGTAATGGAAAATATGAAGAATATCTCTACATGCATGACATGTTATCAATTAACAACCGGTTTTGCAGGACAAAATTCGTAAAACGGACATGTTATGATAACATTTATATTACCCTAAGACTAAACTACGTAAGTCTTTTGTAGGGAAGCAATTGGGCTTGTTACCCGCTCTAAATCAAAAAAGGTCGCGAGCCTACAACCAATCATGTCTTCTTCCGACCAGTCTAATCATGTTTCCCTAGAAGAATTTGACGGATTGAGAAAACAAATCACAGACTTGGCTGTTATACTAAAAGAATTACACTAGTCTACTCAAGGTACGAAATTACCTACAAATACAGAATCCTCTACACAAGGAGGAGTTCAAGGTCTGGAAAAAACAATTCCAGAACTTCAGTTGGATACAACCAACAAAGACCCTGAAAACACCCATCTCAAAGGAGATCCAGACACCAGTGATATCAGGAAGAAGGTCCTTCAAATGGAGGAAACTATTCGTGTTCTCAAAGGGATTGGAACACATGGCAGTGTTTCATATGCAGACCTTTGCATATTTCCTGGTGTTCATTATCCAGTAAAATTCAAGACCCTTGATTTTGAGAAATATGATGGATTAGGGGATCCTTATACACATTTAAAGGTGTTCATTGGAGAACTCGGATCTTATGTAGAAAATGAAAAGCTCCGAATGCAGCTATTTCAGAAAAGTCTGACTGGAGAAGCCCATTCATGGTATACCAAATTAGACAACTCTAAGATCCATAGTTGGGAAGAGCTGGCTCACGCCTTACTCACTCAATATAGTTTTCAATCTTAGATGGTTCCTGACCGGTACAAAATTACCAAGGTCAAGAAATAGTCTAATGAGTCATTTAGAGAGTACGCTCAAAGGTGGAGGCGCCTTGCTGCTCAAGTTATTCCTTCCATTAAAGAATCATAAATGGTTATGACTTTAATAGATGTAGAGGAAGCTCTTTTCTATGAAAGAGTTCTAGCTGGTATTGGCAAACCATTCTCTGAAATGGGATTGAAGTCCGATAAAATTTAAGACCTAGCCGCTCTTAAAGCTGTTGCTGAGCACATCCAGTCCGGATCTTATGGAAACAACCCCCGGAGGGTCCATAAAAAGAAAGAGGAGGATGTTTCCTTGATACTACAAGGACAAAAAGGCAATCAAAGCATACCTATGCAGAGAAGAAACTACTCCCCTTTTCCAGCATAGTCTTCAAACCCTCCATTGCCTAAAAGTGGAGAAGTAAAGAGACCTCGAACGTTCACAACCTTAGGGGACTCGCTTGAGAATATTCTTGCTCTTCTGACTGCTCAGAAGAAAATTACACATCTTATTCCACCAGCCAACCCTAATGGGAGGGGTTTTAATGCTACTCGGAAGTGTGCTTATCATGCCGAGGCACCTGGACATGATACTCAAGATTGTTGGGCCTTGAAACATAAGATTCAAGATCTAATAGACAACGGTGAGATCGTGGTCACTAAACTAGATCAACCTCATGTGCAAGACAACCCTCTTCCTCAACACAAAGACGAAGAGGTCAACATGATCAGTTAGAGAACTATACAAAGTTCCAATTCTAATGGAAAATCATCCCAACCCATCATAGACGGTGTTGACAAATGGGATTATGCAAAGTTCCAGTTTACCATGGAACAAAAGATGAAAGCTCTTTGCAAACAAATTGAGCAATTGGTAGAACTGGTGACCCACCAGCATCAAGTCACACGCCAATTAATCAGGCAGGAGCATGCCTATCTCCTTCCATTTATTGTGAATGCTCCATCAACACCTTCAGAAAGCGAAGCTATGGAGGATAAGGTTGCAAAGTGAGCAAATGCTAAAGCCTGTCGGGATTTTGCCAATCAGAGGGAATTCTCCTATTTGGGCCAATCTATGGAGGAGATACTTCAAATGTTAATCAACGAAGGAAGAATTACATTCCTTCTCCCTCCAATCAATCCCCGCTCAGGACGGTTCAATCCTGATGAAATGTGCAATATCATTCACATTCTCGCGATCATAGCACAGAAGAATACTGGGCACTCCGCCATCTCATTCAGAATCATATTGATAGCGGTGTCCTGCAAATAGCAGATGATTACACTGTGTAACTCAAAGGTGGGAATGCATGTCCTACCAAATGGAAGGGATCAGTAGCAGTTATATCTGAAGTGAATGATGAAACTGTCAAAGTATTTCCCATACAACCAATTCAACTCAAAGGAGCTGACAATCCTTTGAAAGTGGCCACACCAGAGCCAATTCCTTTACCTTTCAGACCACAACATCTTGTTGTCAGCTTACACAAAGTTCCATGGGATTATGGAGAAGCTGAAGGATCCACATCTCATACTACTGCTACAGTGTCGAAGGAGAATCCACTGTACCTTCCTCAATGGGTCGTCAAACCTACTTGCAAAGCAAAGGGGAAGTTGCCCATGGAGAAGATTGAAAAATTCCTTCGTACTATGCGCCACAATGAAGCCAAAGTGGTTTTAAGCTTGCGAGAAGCTCCACACCAGATTTCAATACTGGACTAGGTTTTCTCTTCTGAGGATCATCAGAAGATCTTATTGAAGGTTTTAGAAGAAGCCTACTTGCCAAAATAAGTGGATGTGGAAAAATTTCAACATTTGGTTGATCACATTTTCAACAATAATGTGATATCCTTCACTGATGATGACATACCTCCCGAAGGGACCGGTCATTATAAGCCTTTGCATATTGCAGTTTTGTCTTCCGGGTATATGCTAGCAAGAGTATTGAATGATAGAGGCTTATCTCTAAATATCTGTCCATATACCACCTTGGTAAAGATGAATATCAATCTCAAGCGGATCCAAAGCAGCCATACGGTCATCCGAGCGTTTGATGGATCCCGACGAAATCCGGTTGGAAAGATTGAATTACCAATTGAGATTGGTCCCAATACATTCAATGTATCCTTCCACGTCCTCAAGATAGATTCAAGATACAACCTGCTATTGGGGATACACATGGCTGGAGTTGTTCCCACCATATTACATCATCTACTCAAATACATTATGAACAACAGTCTAGTCACTGTCAATGCTGAGCCGGAATGTCCTAAACAAGGAACTATACCAATTATCAGCTTCAATTTAGAAGTTGAACCGACCAGTTTCCATACTCTGAAAGTGATTAACACTCAATACCATTCTATTGGATCGCCACTTCCCGTACCCAAGATTTCTGACGAGGTTATGTCAGCCACTCAAGAAATGATGTTATTGGGTCATCAACCTGGATAAGGGCTTCGTAAGGACTAGCAGGGTATTAAGCACCCTATCCAAATGTCCAGTCAAATTGGAACAGTTGGGCTAGGCTATTTTGCCAATTCCAGACACAGGAATCCACATAAGCACAAGCAGGTTCCTCAAGCTTCTGCCGCATGGAGATTTTCTATACCTTTACCTCATGAGTTGATGCAATCTCCAGTAAAGGTTCCAGTCCATGTTGTGGCTATGCTGTTTCTGAAACTAGTGCCAATCAAAGCTAAAGAGGTGTTGATTCCTGATCCCGAGGCGGAAGAAAAGGAACGAAAACGTAAACATGACCTTGCCTTGATGATGGTAGGCATTCACGTCATTGTTCATGATGAGCATACAAATAGTTACACCCCAGACGATGATTGCCCAGATGTCATGGTTATCATTCGGGAGAAGGAGGACAATGACGATCCTTCCATCACTGCAGTCCATCAGGACTTTTCCCTCGACAATTGGACCAACACTCTATGCATTGGTCGACGAGGGTAAAATGGGCAGAAAATCCCTCTGCCCTGTAGATAACTTTAATTGCTTGCTTTCCTTTACAGCACTAGCCATTATTTTATCAAGTATATGCTAACACTTTTGTATGATCGAACAGTTGCATATGTTAAGTGAAAGCATATTTTGTTTCGAGACTCAAATTTAGATGTGCCAGTATTTCTGTCAATGACATGCCTTTTCTCCACAAGGATCAGAATTTGATGCCAAGTTGGACTCAGACTTTATGGATATACAACAGGACATTGAGACACCTCAAGAGATTAAGGAATGGGTCGCAGACAAACCCAAACCCAATCTTGATCAAACCACTCCTTTCAATCTCGGAACCTTAGACAACCCTAAGCTAATCCAGATTGGTACAGACCTTACCACAAATTAGCTGAATGACATGGTTGCACTATTAACCCAATTCCAGGATGTGTTTGCATGGTCTCATTAAGACATGGTGGGTTTGTCCAATGACATTGTTCTTCATCGCCTTACCATTAAATAAGGATTCAAGCCAGTTAGGCAAAAGCTCATGCGATTGAAACCTGAGTGGAGTTTAAAGGCTAAAGAAGAAATTGTGAAACAATTTCAAGCTGGCATTATCATGGTGTCTACATATCCGGAGTGGATATCCAACATTGTTCCCGTGCCTAAACCAGGGGGAAAGGTGCGAGTTTGCGTGGACTATCGGGATTTGAACAAAGCTTTCCTTAAAGATAGCTTTCCCGTACCCTTTATCCACATTCTTATTGATAATACTGCTCAATACGGCATGTACTCCTTTGTTGATTTCTTTGCGGGGTACCATCAAATTATGGTCGCTAAGGAAGATCGTGAGAAAACTGTTTTCATCATGCCTTGGGGAACTTTTTGCTACAGACGGTTGTCATTTGGCCTCATCAACGACGAGGCAACCTATCAGCGATCTTGATGGCTCTTTTCCACGATTTAATGCACAAGGAGATAGAGATCTACGTGGATGACATCATTGTCAAATCCCGGAAGGAGGAGGACCATTTAGACCATCTCAAAAAGCTTTTCAACAGGTTGCGTTAGTACAACTTAAAGTTGAATCCCACCAAGTGTGCCTTTGGTGTTAAGTCAGGCAAGTTGCTATGTTTCCTAGTCAGCCACAAGGGGATTAAACTGGATCCTACCAAAATCCAGGCTATCAAGGAAATGCCCATTCCTCAGACATAGAAGGAAATACGGGGATTTTTGGGAAGACTCAGCTTCATTAGCAGATTCATTTCTCAACTCACAGCAACCTGTGAGCCAATCTTCAAATTGTTAAGGAAGAACTCCTCCATGAAATGGAACAATGAGTGTCAGAAAGCCTTCCTCAGAATCAAAGAGCAACTGATTAACGCTCCTGTTTTGGTACCTCCCAGGGATGATGTTCCCTTGTTCATGTACCTATCCATAAATGACAATGCCATGGGTCATGATCATCGGGACAAAAAAGACAATAGAGGCCAAGAACGAGCTATCTATTACCTCAGTAAAAGATTCAGCATCAGTGAACACAAGTACACTCTGATCGAGAAGACTTGTTGTGCTTTAGCATGGGCTTCCATGAGGTTATAGCATTACCTCCATGGTCACACAACCCATCTCATATCCCGCGTGGATCCTCTCAAGTATGTGTTCAGCAAGCCCATACTGAATTGTCGACTGTCCAAATGGGAGTTGTTCCTACAACAATTTGACATCGTCTACGTGACACAAAAGTCTGTCAAAGGTCAAGGAATTGCGGATCAACTGGCCGCCGCAACTGCAAGGGATTACAAACCCTTACAAACATATTTTCCTGATGAAGGAGTAATGAGAATACAAATACTACAACATCGATGACGATACATGCCAGTCACGTGGAGAATGTATTTTGATGGAGTCATTAATTGTAAGGCCTCTGAGCCGGAGCGCTTTTAATATCCCAAGACGGGAGCAGCGATTATCATGTCGCCAAATTGCGCTTTGTCAGCACCAACAACACAGCTGAGTATGAAGGCTATATCATGGGGCTAAAACTTTCCCGTTCAATGGGCATCAGGTGGTTAACTGTCTTTGAGGATTCCAAATTAGTAATCAAACAATCTACGGGAATCTATCAAATCAAAGAATTACATTTGCTGCCTTACCATCGGCAAGTTTTACAGATGGCTATGGAGTTCGAAGAAATATCCTTTCTACACATTCCTCGTAATAGGAATGATTTTATAGATGCATTAGCAATGTTGGCCTCCTTGGTTTACATACCTGATAAGGAAAACATGCCAAGCATCACGTTTACTCTGCAAAAAGCCCCAATCTACGGGAATTACATTGGAGAAGTATCGGATGAGCTACCTCCCATCCACAACCCTTGGTATCAGCACATCAAGGAGTATCGACAAGATAGATCTACACCCGCTGAGGCGAGCCTAACTAAGAAGAGGCGAATTCATCGACTTACTATGAAATTCTACCTGAGCAGAGATGCACTCTATAAAAGAGATGCACGATTAGGTCTCCTTAGATGTCTGGATAAAGACCAAGCTCAATGACTCATGGATGAGATCCATGGTGGAGTGTGTGGCCCTCACATGAGCGGACCCCTACTTGTCAAGAAAATTCTTAGAACGGGACATTATTGGCTTACACTCAAAGTTGACTGTGATGATCACGTCAAGAGGTGCTATCAATGCCAGATTCATGGGAATGTTATCCATGCCCCTCCAAGGGAACTCCACAATATGAGTTCGCCATGGCCCTTCTCAATGTGGGGAATGGACGTGATCGGGCCCATCGAGTCCAAAGCCAGTAATGGACATCGATTTATATTCACCATGATCGACTACTTCACCAAATGGGTAGAAGCAGCTTCCTTCCCCAAGGTTACTAAAGAAGTCATCATCGCTTTCATCAGAAACAATGTTATTTGTCGCTATGGACAACCAGATGTCATTGTGTCAGACAATGCTAAGAACCTCAATAACAAAATGATGGAGGAGTTATGCAGAAAATTCCACATCAAACACCTCAACTCCGTCATCTACCATCCAAAGATGAATGGTGCTGTTGAAGCGGGTAATAAAAACATCAAAAAGATCATGCAAAAAATGTCTGCCAATCATAAAGGATGGCCTGACCTCTTGCCTCTGACTTTATTAGCCTACAGAACTTCCATGCGTGCTTCCACTGGGGCAACCCCCTACTCACTAGTCTATGGGATGGAAGCAGTGCTCCCCATAGAAGTGGAAATGGAATCCCTCAGAGTATTGATGGATGCTCAGTTGGGTGAAGACCAATGGGTACAAGAAAGGTATCACCAATTGTCTCTAATAGACGAAAGGCGAGCCGTTGCTATCTTCTATGGTCAGTTATATCAATAAAGGATCGCATGATCCTATAACATAAAAGTCTGACTGTGGAAATTCAAACAACATGACTTGGTTTTGAAAAAGATCATTGACAACCAAGATCAATCCAAGGGAAAATTCGCTCCTTACTGGGAAGGCCCATTCGTTGTCAAGGAAATATTGATAGGAGGTGCTCTTAGATTGCAGGAAATGGATGGCGATGAATTTCCACAACTTATCAACTCGGACACCATGAAACGGTACTATGTCTAAAGTTACCATCAAACAAACATCCTGGTTTTGATCCTCAAATCACCAGTCATTCCAGTTTCGAACCCTTTCCTTTTTGAATACTCTTCTACCCCTTAGGGAAATATACACTTCAAGCCAGCAGCCTGGTATCACTTTATTTCAAACCTTTCATATAATTTTGGTTATCCTGAAGACGGGATTAAACCTTTCTCAATTTTGGTTATCCTGAAGACGGGATTTAACCTTTCACATCTGCAGTTTATCCTGAAGATGGGATTAAAATTTTCTACGCCTGCAATTTATCCTGAAGACGGGATTAAACCTTTCACACCTGCAGTTTATCCTGAAGACGGGATTAAACTTTTCTATGCCTACAGTTTATCCTGAAGACGGGATTAAACTTTTCTACGCTTGCAGTTTGTCCTGAAGACGGGATCAGACTTTTTCCACACTTGCAGTTTATCCCCATTATGGGATTAAACTTTCTTCTCCCCGCAGTATAGCCTGCACATGGGATTCAAGCTTCTCTTCAGCTGCGATTCATCCTGAGGGGCGAACTATGCCGACCTGATCTCCCTGATACCCGGGGGTATGTAGGCAACCATATTCTATATGGCCCGGTCGCAATAAAGAAAAACAAAAAAAACATTTCTGCCCTTTTTCTACAAAACAAAAATCAATAAAAATATTTCTACACCCATCTGCCTTCCACATTCAGCGTTGGACCTCTTACACCAGGTTCGAACTACGCAGACTTGATCTCCTCTTCAATAGGAGTACGTAGACAGCCATTTATGGTACAATTTAACCCCTACCAGAACAACATACTTGTCACACGGTACTGGGATCTACCTTCAATTTGCCCCATTTCATCGATTTTAGGTCAAAGGGATGGAATTACCCAACCTCTTCTCACAAATAGAAGATTCGGTGACCATCTAAGATGCGATCGTGCCTCAAAGAGCAATACCAACCCATAAGAGATGGAATTAACTAGGCTTCTCACAAATAGAAGTATTGGCGACCATCTGTGGTGCGGTCAATCTCAGAGAGGAAGAAACCACCCTCCTCTCCACTTTTCCATACAGATACCAGTCCCAAGACACCAAAGATGGTAGGGATTTACAGAAATCAATGATCCGTTCTGAGAGATCTTGCGACGTCTCAATGTCCATCTATCAAGGATAAGTTCAGAATGCATCAAGATCACAAGGCCCTGGAGAAATAGGCAAATATCAAGTAATATCAAGGCATAACTAAAAGGGAAGTGAATCAAAATATATTTCCCTGCCATATATAATGTTGTTTGATATATACATATGTGTTGTACATGACAAAATGGCTAAGCTAGTCTGTAAAGGAAAATACAAAGCTATCTACATATCTGTGTGTATGCGGACTATCAGATCTAACATAGCATCCCTCTCTAAAGACGGAGGTAACGCTGCAAGCTCCTGCCCAAGGGTATCTACACGAGCTAGCAAATCAGAGGCTAACTGCATGGTGGCATAATGCTCATGAATGTAAGCACTCATATCGGCAAGAGTGATAGTTATCTGGGATCTAACAGAAGTACTATCTGCAATGGCCACATCCCTAGCAGATAAGGCGGCATCCCGCTCCCCAATCAGTGCATCCCTAGCTGATCTAGCCTCATCCCTCTCTAACAGAGCGTTATCTCTCTCATCAAGAGCTATCAACATCGCGGCCCTGGCCTGATCTTTCACATAGGTCATCAGATGTAAGCTCTGCTCCAAATGTTGTGCCTAAAACTGGGTAATAGTGGCACTCGGGTTAGGAGAATCCATCACAAATGCTGGCAGCCCAGCAGTCAAATCATCGATGGGAATAAAAACCTCCTCTATAGGCTCCTCGTCGTCAGAATCAGTCCCCTGCACTATGGATATTGTCGCAGCCGATGCAGTCTCTATCTCTATCAATGCGGAATACTCTGCAGAACAACCTGGATGACTGATAAAAAACTCAGCCAGCTCTAGCTGATCCCAACAAGCATACAACCTGGATCTGTCCTCCATTGCTAAACGGTGTGACGCAAAGCGCTGACTCACTACCCCCTCATACGGATGAAAATCCTGAAACTGGTCAAACTGACACATAACGGCCAATGGGTGGTAAGTGATCATGCCCCTCAAACCAGCCAGAGGGAGATAATCCATGCCCGGAGCATGAGTAATGAAGCTGTAGGGTGAGCTAAGCCCTGAACACGGCAATATAGCAAATAGATCTCTAATCCCTGCCAAAAAAGCTGACCAAGATGCAGCATCTGTACACTCCGCAAGCCGAAAGGAATACGTCATGGATATATCATGGGTGAAACAAAATCCATGCCGTCTAAATGTGCCAATCGGTCTCAAGTATGATATAAATCACACATACAGCATAACCGAGCTACCTGTGAACACTCCTGTCGGATAAGTGCAGCAGTATGTACCTGACATCAAAGTCTCTGCAATGATCATCGGTATGATGGTATGACCCTCCCTGAGAGCTCTCACTGCCATGATGACACCGATATCTAGCTCATCCATGTACCGCGGCATATAGACGTATGACAATATGCATAGAAGCAGTACATCTACTCTGGTTGAATGCCAATGGTCCTCTGGTGTGGTGAAATCCCCAGAATGCCGTGCATAGCTATCCTCAGAGCCAAACCTGTCAAACAGGAAACGCTAGGGATATAACGTGGCCGGATGTAATCTCATCCTGTACTACTCTGCACCTCAATCCTGTGAGGGTCATGAACTATTTGCTCATGTCTCCCATCACCATGTGCACGCAAGGTCTATCCACCGGCAGCATTGTCAATCATTTATACTCCTCCAAAGTAGGAGTCAACTCACGGGTCCCAAATCGAAATACCTGTCTATCTGGTACCCAGTGCTCTAGCATGCCCTCTACAAATCCTGGAGGAACCTGAAACATCAACAGGGTCATAGTATGCTATAGTAAATCATCTACAATCACTATGTCTGATGGTGATATACTATCATACCATGAGTGCATACCAGCTACCACCACAAATGGTGGGGTATGATCAATACTTACTAATCTGTCAAGAAGACATCTCAGACGGGTCGTGTCATAAGACCATCCAGGTCAATGTCTTTGAATATCTCTCGACATACATACATATGCATAACATAATAACATGCATGATACAATAGATGGCAATATGATATAGGGAATGGAAAACTGTACATACATTCCTAAGTATATCATTATCTAATACATCTCTGTACAGCTAAAATACAGGGAAATGGGGCGAAGTTACCCAACAACTAATAGAGGCCTATCAAAAGATATAGCGAGAATGGGGCGAAGCTACTCAGCAGCTAACAGAGGCTTATCAAAAGAGATAACGAAAAATACATCAGAATAAGTCAATAGTATCGATGTCTACATCATCGATCCTGTCCACCTGATGTAACTCCTCCTGAGTCACTGGATCTCTATCTACAGGGATGTCAGGCCGATACAAGGGAGGATCTGCGCCAGCAAAACCATATGGGTCACCTAAGTGACCAGCGCCAGAGCTTGAAGGATCAAAAGTATCTACCTCTGCAGGATCTCTGCCCAAATGCCGAATGAAAAGATGTGACCGATCCAGCTGCGGAGTCAATCTGTCAATCTGTGTCACATGAGTCGGGTCTCTGACACAGGCTAGCCAATCCGTCACAATCACGGATCCTGGAACCATATCCCCCATAAACTATGTGGCGTGGGTCTGAACTCCAATGGTACGAGGGATCCACCAATGCTGGAACATCTCCTGAGAACAGGGGCCCTCTGATAATGTAAAACTGTTAATCCCCATCAATGGGATGTCAATGACGGGTGACTGCGAAACAGGCCAATAACGCCTAGCAGGAGGCAAGATCGGCATACGGATCTCTCCTGTAGTGCTCCTAATAAAGACGCCTCTCCTAAATAGAGCTCACATCCTCCATCAAGAAAGAGAGGAATCTCGGTGGAAATGACGTACTTACTACTCGGTGGTACCCATCCTTAAAACCAAATCCCAAATGCTCTCCAGAGTAGGGATTCCATGTGATGACATCGGCTGTCAATAGCTCCAGCTGTAGGCAATAATGAGTGAAACCCTCAGCAACAGGGACCTCTGCCAGTATGGAATGATGCCATCTCCGTCCTCGTGGATAGGTGTTGATTTCGATTTCACAATCAATGAATACGTGCAAGTATGCACGGTCAACAAGTAATAAAGTGAAAGTAGAGTATCGTTCCCACGAGGAATTATTTAATAAAAATTACCAATTACTAACTCTTAACCAAATCAATTTTATTTAAACAATTGCAAAGTGTGATTTTTCTAATTAAGAAAACTAAATTAACTAATTAAATCGAATTTCTTTATAAATGAATTCAAATAAAAAAAGATTAAGACTTCAATATCCCCAATTATGAACTATAAATCAATTATCCAATTATCCCAATTATTATGCCTACTGAATTGTTAACAGGAATTCTCAATAGCCAAAAGTCCTTTTTCAAGTGATCAATTGACTTCTATTTAATCCAGATTAATCTTTCTATATTCCTATGTAAAACAATTGAATTAAACTCCTTCAATTCCAATTCCTTATGTGTTACATGCAGTGAACAGATATTTCCATTCAATTCACGAACATAATTATTCACTATGCAAATAACTAAGTCACATGTTATCATGCCCAGTTCTAACCCTAGAATTCCTCTTTCAATTCCTTCTAGAGTAACAAGGTGATTACTGATTAAATAATTAATCAATAAGCTCAAGACAAGATAAACAATTCACTTTGACATAAATAATTGGAATAAATCAAATAATTAATTCATAGACATAAAAGGTTCAATTGAAATCTTAATGAAAGAATTAATTCATAATTAATGAATTAAAATCAAGAATACACAACTGAATAGACATTAAAAGATAAAAGTATGATAAGAGAAAGAATAGAATCTGTTGTCAGCAAATCTGATGTTCCCCTCTTGCTTCTGCTCTTTCCCTTCAATGTTCTCCAAGTTGCTTAAATCTCCAATGGCTAATTAAGAACTAGGGTTTATATTATAATCTAATGGAGTGTTTTATCTAGTTTAATCTATGTAATCTCCCTTTATTTTATGCCTTACATCATGTATTTATAGGTTACAAGTCCAATTTTTAGCTTAGGAACAAGCTCAATCTAATTTGGAGTCAAAAAGGTATCAAAATTCACCCCAAAACACGTCCAAGCCTCACCAAACCCTTCCCCAGCCTTGATCTTTGTCAGCACGTCTCTTCTAAGATCGCTCCCCAGTAGCCTTTGCCACCGCCACTTTTCTGACATTTTCTACTCTGATGTCCTTTGGAAAAATGCCCATAACTTCTTCGTCCAAACTCCAATTTCGATGATTCAAGATGTTCCGGAAAGAGGAGAAGTAGATCTACAACTTTTATTCTTTACGTTTTTCGAAATAAAGTCCAGAAAAATACTCAAATTGTCTCTGAAGTGACTGATGTGTAAATGGCAAGCTGAAAACGCGAATCTAGCCACCCCGAACGTCGATCCAAGTAACTTTTGTCCCAATTCCTACAAAATAACATAAAACATACATGAATAGACACAAACACTTCAAAACTTCCAAAAGATTAATCTCAAACGCACTCATTTATGAGTATAAAACTCACTCATCAATAGGTGTCTAAACCTAACACGCTCACAGGACGCAAATAAGGAAGCAACTCATAGGCCCAAAACTTCCAACACAAAGGCAAACATCTGCTGTCAGTCAACACTCTTAACCTATACATAGGAAAAGACAAGAGAAACACTCACTAGCAGAAATGGGTAGAATCCTAACCACGCCTCGGTCAAGCCCTGTGATCGCATGTGCATTCCCTGAGGAAGTAGGCAAAGGTGTAGGAACCCCAATCATACTCTCCTATACGGTCCACATGTTGAGTGGCGCTGATCAAAGCGAAGGACACCATAGAAGAGTTATCTGCTATGAAGCTGCCTAAAATGATCATCAGGAACAATCGCCTAAGAATGCGATCCCTAACTCTCACATCATCGGGTATAGGCTCACTCAACAGCCCACTCATAGCATCTATGCTCAAAGGACCTGTACGAATAGTCCTACCCTTGAGCGCCTCCGCCGGAATTTCCAACAAGGATCTGACGGCAGTAGGGGTGATATCCGTCGTTTAAGGCACCGGCTTCCTCCAAACTCCATACCTGTGATAAACCGCCAATCCATCGGCATCATCATCACCTCACAATCCAACAAATAGAGTGACTGAGTCTGGTGGAACCACCTCCCAGACAATGCCCTGAGGTAACCCCAGGGACAGTGACGGGGCAGAAGGAGAAGAACCTCCTGAATCTCCAGCCATGGACGATCGCTCTGT
Source organism: Panax ginseng (assembly GCA_020205605.1). NCBI lineage: Eukaryota > Viridiplantae > Streptophyta > Magnoliopsida > Apiales > Araliaceae > Panax > Panax ginseng. The sequence goes on from CM035133.1 coordinate 32,548,431, forward strand.
AGTCATCATACAAGGCTTGATATATAGAGTGGATGCTAAACCAGTTCCCTCGAGGCTGTGTGAAGCCGAGAACCTACATCAAATGCAGATCAACATCAGAATCCTTGATTCCTCATCAATAGGAAATAAGGAAGATTAAAGATCTAACTTCATACCTCGTTTGCGTGCAGGTATACTGAAGGATGCCTACTCAAGTTACCCAGAAGATCTGGTTTCGCCACTTGAATACCTAGAAATTCCCTACGGGGAACACGTACAGCAGAAGCAGGAACCTCGATCGGTACATCCTCCTCCTCGTCCTCAACATTCAGCACTTCAACTCGAATATGACGTATCACCGCCTCCGCCAAACGACGGGGCTGTCTAAAAGAATGGCGCTGAGGCTCTTCAAAAGCCCTCCTTCGTACACCAGAAGTGGTCTTGGGGGAACTACTTGGCTGATCCGAATCCATAATATCTGGACAACAAGTCTCCAAATCACCTCAGAAAGGGTGTGGTAATTTCTTACCTGGAGTCTTTTCAAAATACATTCTATGATTACATGCATGCATGCATTATTTTAACATAGGTCTACAGTAGAGTTAAAAATGCATGACTACCCAATGCCTACATTTTGGGAAAATTTTGCCATAACCCCCTTTGTAAATGGGACTATCCACATGCACATAGGCATGACTAGGTGGCCATTAAGTAGCAATCCCTGACTCTCACACCATCGGGTATAGGCTCACTCAACAGACCACTCATAACATCTACGCTCAAATGACCTGTACGAACAGTCCTGCCCTTGAGCGCCTCCACCGGAATTCCCAACAAGGATCTGACGGTAATATGGGTGATATCCGTCGTGCAAGGCACTGACTCCCCTCCGAACTCCATACCTTTGATAAACCGCCAATCCATCGGCGTCATCATCACCTCACAATCCAACAAATGGAGTGACTGAGTGTAGTGGAACCACCGCTCAGACAATGCCCTGAGGTAACCCCAGGGACAGCTATAGGGCAGAATGGAGAAGAACCTCCCGAATCCCCAACCATGGACGATTGCTCTATTGTCATCATGCAAGGTCTGATACATAGAGTGGATGCTAAACCAGTTCTCTTGAGGCTGTGTGAAGCCAGGAACCTACATCAAATGCAAATCAACATCAGAATCCTTGACTCCTCATCAATATGAAATAGGGAAGATTAAAGATCTAACTTCATACCTCGTTTGTGTGCAGGTATACTGAAGGATGCCTGCTCAAGTCACCTAGAAGATCTGGGTTCGCCACTTGAATACCTGGCAATTCCCTATGGGGAACAAGTACAACAGGAGCAGGAACCTCGATCGGTACATCCTCCTCTTCGTCCTCGACATTTGGCACTTCAACCAGAATAGGATGTATCACCGCCTCCGCCAAACGATGAGGCTGTGTAACAGAACGACGCTGAGGCTCTTCAAAAGCCCTCCTTCGTACACCAGAGGTGGTCCTGCGGGAACTACTCGGCTGATCCAGATCCATAATATCTGGACAATAAGTCTCCAAATCGCCTCATAAAGGGTGTGGTAATTTCTTACCTGAAGTCTTTTCAAAATACATTCTATGATTACATGCATGCATGCAATTTTTTAACATACATCTACAGTAGAGTTAAAAATGCATGACTACCCAATGCCTACATTTTGGGAAAAATTTGCCATAGCCTCCTTTGTAAATGGGACTATCCACATGCACATAGGCATGACTAGGTGGCCATTCAGTAGCACACCTATACACAGTCATATACATCATGTATGCATTAATCACATCATAGTAAAAATTTGTAAGTGTAGTCTAATTACCAGGATTATTTTACTTTATGCCTTTACTCATTTGTCCTCAGATAGGATAAGAAATGAAAGTAAAAGGTGCCAATTTGACTGTTTCAAAAGTCAATTTTTTTCTAATCATTATGTTCAGCATGGTTTAATACTAACATTTACTATGTTAAATATTTTTTATCAAGTCATATCAGCATGCATATTCACTACTATGTGTCTAAATATATTTCATGTGATAAGTCATTTTCCAACGGATAGAAACTGGAAAAAAATACATGCATATGTTACTAGGAGAGTGAAGAACGCTTGTACGGTGGCATGAATATGCGAAGTTAAGTTACCCGAACTCAAAGAGATCTCGAAGAAGCTCTCAGATTTCCTTTCTTTATCTGCAACTTGAAAATGACTTATGAAAGGAATCAGCCGCCTATACATAGGCACGGTTGGCCGCAGGCTAACCTGTGGCTCCTGCAGGTACACCTGCGGCCCCCTACATAGACCCCACACCTCCGGATTGCTCCAGTTAGAGTTGTAAAGGAGGTCTCACAAGCTGAAAAGGCCAAATCAGGAATAAAAATGCTACGCGATTGAAAGCGAGAATAACTTTGAAATCCACGGTTTCTCGTGGAGTCGAAGTTAAACTCCCGTCGTCTCAATGGTATTTGCCTGAATGCAGGGTATACTATACCAATGAGCTCAATTTCACAAGGCATGCTCGACAATACCCCACAAAGGTCCTGAATCTTTGTCATTTTGCGGGTCACAACCCTAAACCTCCCGGTATGAAATTCTGTTATAAAACCATGATATATCAAACCTCCCCGGCAGGGGTTACAATGCCAAAGTTATCAAGTAATAAAGTATCCTCGGTGGGGGTCACAATGCACATCCTTCAAACTTCTACGTGTCCCCGGTGGGGGTTACAATGCAATACAAGCATTGATACACACATCAATGAAGGTCAAGCAACCTTGACGTCATGTCAGCCGATGGCAAGTAAACCCATCGAAGCAGCTTATCCACGTATCCCCGGCGGGGGTCACAATTCAATGCTACCATTGACACATACATCAATGAAGATCAAGCAGCCTTGACAATGCACCCAATGTAGGATCTATCCGTTGATACACACATCGGTGAAGATCGAGCAACCACGATAACAACCAACTATCAAGCGATAACTTTCAAGTGAGTGAGGGAATATGTTATATGCATCCTCAAACAGACAAAGCTTTATCCCCACAGATCTCTTACACACAAGAGGTACCTCTATGGAATACAAGCCAATGTCTAGGATTCAGGACTTTGGTGATAGTCCCAACGTCAACATCCTTGAAGATTTGGATCTCATGTCCAAGCCATCACTGATTGTCATCCCAACAGGATCACCTGACAATCATTCAAGCATTTTACATGCATTTGCATCATGTTGCTGCATATAGCATCATGTTTATCTTGCTTGCATTTCCAGTGTCTAGTAATCTTTATCTTATCCATGCCTTGCATTGCATGAATATGATAAAGAGGGGCATCTGTAGACACTCGAAATTTTCTGCGCTCCTATTACTAACATTACAGGAGGGTAGATTCATCTTTTGGAGATAACCCTGAAAGATAGCTTGCATCCATTTCGGATACTACTGGAAGGTCAGTTCAAACCCAGAACACAAACCGGGAACTTCATCTCAAACCCGGAAGACACACCGGGAATGTCATTTCCAATCTCGGAGATAACCCCGAGATATGCAGATCAAAAGATCGGCAACAATACCGGAGATGACAGTTCTGTCTCGGCGATAACACCACGACGTTTAGTTCCAGTCGTAGAGACAACACCGGGAGTAGCAACTCCATCCTTGGTGATATCCCCAAGAGATGCCATAGCAGTTCCGGTGATAACCCCGAAAATGCTTGTTTCAAACATATGTAATCAGCTTCAACCCCAGACATCTTGTCGAGGCACACACACCTCAGACCCGGAGCTAACAACGGACAGACAGGAACACCCACAGATGATAGTGAGACATACAAACAAGCAGCAGTCCAATCTCAGATGTAACCCTGAGCAACGTCTGCTTTTCGCTTAAACCGGCAATAACCCCGGTGAGGAGTCACAACATCATCTTACCATCTCAACAAGATGATATCGCGGCATACCAACAATTAGTCCAATCTCAGCTGTAACCATGAGCAACGTCTACTTCCAACTCAAACTGGCGATAACCCTAGCGAGGAGTCAAACGTCATCTTGTCCCTTCAACAATGGCACGTTGTCTCAACACTTCATACATACATACATCCAACAATGTCCCACAAGAATCGAGGAGTGACAATCCCGAGTGACTATTACGTGTGACAGTACTTTGGATAGAATTTAAAGCTTGAAGACCATGGACATAGACCCCTCTTCCTGACTTCGTACAACCTCTAATCCATGTTATTGCGTAACTCTCGACACAAGCGATCCGAAGAAGGTCAGATATACCTCGTTCGGATGCTCAGATTGAAGTTTTACAAGTTCGAACGGACATTACAGTGCATGAGTGAACGTACTACGAGACGACGGGACCCGGGAGGCTCGGATGCACCATGACCAGCCGCAGGGACAACTGTGACTGCCGCAGGTGTACCTACGGCCATCCATCTATATATACAAGCCTTGGGGTCAACCATTTGAGAAGGAGAGGGAGGGAAAAAGGCGAGGAAGCCTTGTCCATTTTACTCTGTATACACATCTTTTGAGTGTTTCCTCATCTTTAAACACTAGTTAGCTCACATATAGCTTTATTTTATCCAGCAAGAGCTGACTGTTTATCCATTTAAAGTCATAGAAGTCTACTTTGGTAGCCCACTATAAGCCTTCTTATATTCTATAAAGCCTTATTCTCATATTAGCACACACTGTTATACACATTGAGAGTCGTGTTGTGTGCGTTTGCCCGAACTTCGGTCTGTGGTTTTCATTTCTGTCTGTATATATATATATATATATTTATATATATGTATATATTTAATATATGGACTAACATTATCGAATTATGCCTCGATTGAGCCTGAACTTGATCTGGACCGTTTAATTGCTTATATATATAATCATTGTCGGGACATATCTCGATGAGCTGGGATTTACATCTAGTGCGTTTAATAAGCTTTTATATATATATATATATATATATATATATATATATATATATATATATATATATATATATATATATATATACATATATATTATTGTTATCGGACATATCTCATGAGCACGGAATCACATCTAGTGCGTTTATTACTTATATATATATATATATATATATATATATATTTAAATTTTTGTCAGTTCACAGAGTTCACTTCATTGGCCTTTTACACTTTTTTATTTACATTCCGTCTGCACAGAGTTTACTTAAGTGGCGATTGATCGCTTCTGACTTTATTTACATTTTGTCCCTTTGGAGTTTACTTATTGGCTATTGATCATGTTCATATATATATATATATATATATATATATATATATATATAAAGCTGCTATCGCTTTCCATACAAATTGCGAAGATCATGTGAGCCTAGGAATCATGTGATCACGGTGTTCATCTCTTTGAATCTAGATTCGGTTCCCATGATGGACATTTTCTAGCTGTAAGCAGCTTGTACATTATTTTATAGTGTCTGAAATTCCTTGGATGGCTGTCATGCCCATGAGGAGTTCGACACTGCTGTATATTATTTTCTCGAGAATGATTCGTATCTCAAAAATAAAAGTAAACAAGATGAACATTTAATAATAAAATGGATGTATGAAAAGGTCTCAATTCATATTGAGCACACGGTTTGAAAAAACCTCTTTTACAAAATATCATTGCTATATTGTGGTTAAAACTGAATTTTTCTATAAATTCAAACCCTTTGTATATAGGTGCGAACGAGGCCTCGCACTACTTTCAAATAACTGCACATTGATCCACACACACACACAAACACACACATTCATATAATAATTTCTTTGAAGAGTGGCGGTTACCGTGGTAAAACGGATGTTGGGGGGTGCCTAACACCTTCCATCCGCATAATCAAGCCCCCGGACCTAAAATGAATCTTCGTTTCACATACCCGTCTAGCAGTGTCAAATCACTGGGTCAATGTGCAAACCTTTTTTGGCTGCGTTGGTGCAACCAGTTAAATACACCAACTGGCGACTCTTAAAGTCAAATCGTCGACATTATACATGTCGGACATTTTTCACTTGTTTTTTCAAACAAATCTCACATTAACATGAGAACACCAAAGAACAAGTAACGAAAAGGGACACTCAAAAATCTCGACGTCGAAAAATATGAGAGGAATTATCCTACTCATGATCTAAAGTTGGCAGCTAGACATTACCTGTATGGAGAAAAGGTGGAGATCTATACGGATCATAAAAGCCTCAAATATTTCTTCACTCAAAAGGAACTCAACATGTGACAATGACGTTAGCTCGAACTATTGAAAGATTATGATCATACCATTCAATTTCATCTTGGAAAGTGAACATGGTAGATGACGCATTGAGTAGAAAATCATATGCGGGTACGAGTGCGATATTGTCAATGCAAAGGCCCATTTTGTATGAGTTGCAAAGGATGGAGATAGAGTTAAAGACTCCAGGGACCCACGTGATGATGGAAAATATATGAGTAGAACCGACTTTAATCGATAAAGTTAAAGCTGCTCAAGCTAAAGACATGGAGGTGCTATTCCAGAAACAAGAATCGATGAAGAAGGAATACTACAAGTCAACTATAGACTTTGTGTTCCTAACGACCCTGATTTAAAGTATAAAATCATGATGGAGGCGCACAACACACCATTTGCAATCCATCTTGGGAGTTCCAAAATGTATCATGATCTTCAACATATATTTTGGTGGAGCAATATAAAGAGAGAGATAGCCGAGTTTGTCTCAAGGTGTCTAACTTGTCAATGAGTCAAGGCGGAGCATCAAGTGCCAAAAGGTCCATTGCAACCACTTAAAATTCTAGAATGGAAGTGGGAGCACATTAGCATGGATTTCGTTACTGGTTTTCCCAAGGCTTCTCAAGGCATAGATGCAATTTGGGTCATTGTTGATAGATTGACCAAGTCTGCTCATTTCTTACCTATATGAGAAACTTATACACTTTAACGTCTTGCTCGTATATACTTAAATGAGATTGCATGGTATGCCAGTATCCATAGTTTCTGATCGAGACCCAAGATTCACTTCACGATTTTGGGTCAGTTTGCAGAAAGCTATGGGCATGGATTTACGATTCAGTTCGACATATCATCCTTAGATGGACAGGCAGTCAGAGAGGACTATTCAAACTCTGGAGGATCTATTAAGACTCTGTGTCCTTGACTTCAAAGGAAGTTGGGACAAGTTCTTGCCATTAGTTGAATTCTCCTACAACAACAGTTATCAAGCAAGTATTGGCATGGCTCCATTCGAGGCATTGTATGGATGCAAGTGTCGTTCTCCAGTATGCTGGGATGAGGTGGGTGAAGTAACGTTGTTGGGACCGGAATTGGTACGCATGACTAAGAAAAAGATTCAAATGATCTGGCAACGCATAAAAACCTCAAAAGATAGACAAAAGAGTTATGTTGATCTTCATCAAAAAAAATTATGGAATTCAATGTTGGAGAGCATGTGTTGTTACGTGTTACTCCATGGAAGGGAGTTACAAGATTTGGAAAGAGAGGAAAGCTCCATCCTCAGTTCATTGGCCCATTTGAAATCCTCGATTGAGTAGGAACTATGGCCTATAGACTCGCCTTACATCCAAGTATGTCTCGTGTTCATAACGTTTTTCACATACCTATGCTACGTAAATAAGTGGAAGACCCGAACCACATTATTGAGTTAGAACCAGATGAGATAGCGGAAGATTTAACGTATAAATAGGTACTTGCTAAAATCTTGGATAAAAAGGAAAATATTCTACGCTCCAAGGTTATACCTCAAGTCAAAGTTTTGTGGAGAAACCACGATGTTGAGGAAATGACTTAGGAGTTCGAATTCGAAATGAAATCAAGGTATCCTCACCTCTTTGACATATCAGGTATGTACCCTAATTTTGAGGGCAAAATTTCATAAGAAGTGGAGGTTGTAAGACCCTAACTTTTATGAATAAAGATGAATTTTTCTATAAATATCATTTTTGAATATTAAGGTGTGAATTTATTATAATGTTATAGTTATGGGTAATATTTATAAATTTTTGCAAAGTATATAAGTTGTTATAAAATATTCGATTGGTCGGGGAATATTCGTTTTAATATGGAATATTCGTACGATGGCACAATCATTGGTGGACCCCACAAAAGAATTATTGTCGGAGTTAGAAAATGACATAAATAACTTTTATAAAAATAATGGCAAAAGTTTTACCATTAACAGTTGAAATACCCGATGATGAAAGGTATAGTAATACGCGTGGTTGCATAGTAGCACACGGTATTGATTATTTATGTTTACGTGAGAAGTCACTCAGTTATACTCAATTATTGTTACAGTAATTACTGTATATTATCTCACATTATTTGATTCAATTATTGTTATAATATTTTATATTATTAAAACAATAATTGAGATGACAAGTTATTCATATTATTATTTGCATAATTAACAATGTCTAGAAAATTCTGTCAAAGAAAGGGGTTAGGTTATTTAATTGCGCGCCAATAGGGAGAAATCCTTATCGAAAAGCCCCCTCTTTCCTGGGAATGATCTGGTTGTTAATATTGCAAGTTATATTATTGATGAATAAACGATGTGAAAAATATCAAGGGGATTTTTATGAAGTATTTGTTGTAAGTTTGGTTTATTATTCGGACCCCCACTTACTTATTTTTCAAAATAATGTGTGTTATGAGTATGATAATATATATATATATATATATATATATAATGATGATTGAAAAGGGGGGGAGTATTGCCTGGGAGTGGAGGGCGTATTATTATTATTATTATTATTATTATTATTATTATTATTATTATTATTATTATTATTATTATTATTATTATTATATAAGTTTTGTTTTTATGAAAAAATAGAATATCTTATATTTTATTATGCATAGTGTCTGCATAGTGAATCTTGTGACTTCAAATGGCGCTTTGTGAATTTTAAATTTAAATTTTTCTTTCATAAGTCCATGATTTTAATTTCAAAATAGTATCCTTCCATTCTCCTATAAATAAAATTCTTAGTTAAAATTGAAAATCACACCAGAATCAGAGAATTCTTCTTATATAATATTGAGTGTATTTCTTTCGAGTTTTAGGAAGCTTTGAGTATAGAAAACAGTTCCAGTTTTCTTCAAGAATATCCTCGTTATACCAGTTAGAATACTCTTCTTTTTAAGGTAAGGGATATTATTTTTGTTTAATATTCGTATGAAATAATATTTTCTTCCATACTCTGTAGTATGTAAGTAATATTATTTCATTTCAGATTCAGAATTCTGCACTCACTTTGTTAAGTTTTGGCTTCTATACTCCATGAAATTAGTAGAATATCCTTGAAATTTGTATTTCATCAAGTATCTTTTCATGGAAATATTATTCTGAACATTCTTGATAAGTTTTTACTTTTTCATGCCGAAGTACTATCCATGGGATACTATTCACTTGGGCACTATTCACCCAAGGTACTATTCATGATAAAAAATGATTTCTTTTCTGTCCAAATCATTTTTGATACAATATTATTCTTGAATTTTACTCCATAAAGCAGTATCATGTTGACAATTTGGACATTATTAAATTCTGAATAAATTAAATTATAAATCTTTAAAAATTTATCCTTTGCTTTCTTTTAATTAAATTCTTATATCATTGTCATCATCCTCATGCTTATATTATGATAAAAGTCATCTTTGGCCATAGTGCATAGATGGACTTGCTATGTTTATGACCTGGGATTATTCGATATAATCATAACCGTAATGTTACAAATGATGTGGCAAAAGTTCCCATTGGTCCGTAGTGCATTGATGGACAGTTGCTGGCATGATAATGACCATTGATGAAAACACGAATATCCTTGGTCCGTAGTGCATGGATAATTCGTGGTCATGATACTAATGAATATCCTTGGCCCGTAGTGCATGGATAATTCTGTGATGTGGATTTTTATTAAGCTGAGTCTCAGCGATAAAATTGATGATAAGCTTTTTAAATCATAGAAGATAGTAGATATCATGCACTACTTGACTCTTCTAATAGATTGCTTGTTCCACTGCAGTTAAACTTGATGTTTATTATATTTTATCAATTTAACACTATTGAAGACTAACGATAAATTATTCTACATTATCTTAGTCATAATATTTCTTACTAGGCTAGTTAAGCTCACCCTTTGCTTTCATTGTTCTCTTCAAGAAATGAGAATATAGCTTGAACTAGTCGGGGAGCGGAGTGACGGTCCAGATGTTTGTATTAGTAGTCTTGTGACGCCCCGAAATCCGGTCTATCTTCACACCCGGATTCTGTACATCATGAGTACATCATTCATCCAATATACATTATTATATACTGAAATATAACAACATATACTCTCAAATCCCAGGTTCTGGAAACCTTATAACCTTTTTCATTACAAATAATTATAAATACATTATTCATTTTAATTTACAAGAGTGACTTTTATCCGCCACCAAAGATACATAACAGTTCCTTAAAATAGTCTATAGTTCAATTTTATCTTTCTATATTACATGTCTTCACTTGATCTTATCGCTCATTCACATTCTGAATGGCACTTCATCTAGATACCGTCAGCTTGATCTTTATGAGATCCTTAAGTTCTTCTAACATCGTTCACTGAAAATGTTTTTCATTTAAAGCAAGTGTGAGCATTCAATTGCCCAGCAAGTCATAGCAGTTGAACAAACAACTTTAAGAATTCAAACATCTCTTTAGAACTTCGATAACTGAACAAAGTTATGAAGCAGCTTGAATACTAGGAATAATCTCGATTCCTATAATTTTAAAACTGTAACATTCTATAATTTCAATTGTGATATTAAATATTTATTGAATTATTTAAATATTTAATGGATGTGTTTATTATTGAATAAATAATTGTTCAAATTTGAATTGATGTGGTTAATTATTTGTAAAATAAATAATTAAGAAAAATAAATTATTTTGCTAACAATTTAATTATTAAGTTAGAGAATTTTGATTAATTGAATTACTATTCTTTTTATTGGAATTTATAAATTTAAAAGGATGTGTTAGTTGATTAAATAAAGTTATAATTATATGGAAAATTATAATTTTGTGATATTGATTTATGTGTTAAAGTGATTTAATAAATTGTTATTATGATTAATTTAATTAAATTAATGTGTGACAAATAACCTTTTATAAAGTAGTTATTAAAATAACTTAAAGGAGTTTTAATTAGTTTTTGCCAAACAAGACTTATTGCTTATTAAGTCTTTATTCTAATTGGGTTTAACCAAACAGGGTGTTAGGATTAATTGGTTATTTTTTTTAGTGACTAGCCAAACAAGCCTATGGCTTTTGGTTTTCAAAATAAGTAATTGATGTCAGTAAATTAGAGTTATATTATATAATTAATATATATATTATATGCTATATACGTTAGTTGTTAGTACGCTCTAGAGTTAGGAAGAAAAAACAAAAAAACAAAGGAAGAAGAAGAAGAGAAGAAGAAAAGAGGAGAGGAAGGAAGGCTAGAGAATTTAGAAGAGATTTGGGGAAGAGAAGATAGTAATCAAAAGGGATAGCCATATCATCTTCTATCAAGGTATTCTCCTTTTTTCTTTTAGTTTTAAAAGTTTAGTTTTATCTTCCCAAATTCTCTATAGAATTTTTGTGTAAGCATGAATTTTTGTTGTTATATGGCTTTATATGACATAATAGTGATGTTAAAACTGTTTTTACGGGTTATAATCAAAGAATTGAAAATATGTATGTAATTGTGGAGAAAATGTTTTTACAGAGAGTTTTTATGAAAATATATTGTTTAGCTTAAAGTAGAAATTGAGGGTGAATTAGTGGTTTAGTTGATAAATTGATCGTTTAATTTGTTAGAGTATGTATAATCATTGATAAAGACACTTTGAATTAGTGGTTTTGGTTGAAAAACAAAAGTTACAGTGTTGATTTTCATTGAACTATAAAAAAAGATGAGTTTTAGCCAAAAACAGTGAATTTGGGTGTGTTAGTTTTGTTGTTTATGTTGTTGTATGGGTAAAAACATGTTTAGAGTTTTTGAAATATATATACATGAAGTCTCTATATGATTTATGTGTTAATTAGTCTGTTAGAAACGAGCTTGTAGGCCAAAATTGGCTTTTTCTGTCTTTGTCTGCCGCCGAGGTCTCAGTGATTCGGCGTCATGGCCTGAACTTGATACTTTGTGGCAATCAAGCAGTGCCATGCTCACACCATAGCGCGGCCTTGTAGCCTTGATCTCTACGCCATGACGCCATGCTCACTGTAAGTGCGCGACCACGAGTGTAAAGCTGTGGCAGCCATGCCAGAAAGTTAAAGAATGGTCTGACAGTGTACTTTTTGTACACTAAATTTTAAGAAAAGTTATGTGATGATAGTAGGACTGCTAAATGTTGATTTTAGTATTTCTATACTATGAATAAGTATGTTATTAACGATTAACTTGTGTTATAACTCGATTATGTGATTAAAAATCCAATTTTAAATGATGAACGTACTTAGTTATATTTGTAAGATGGTAATGACTAATTATGTCATGATGACATATGTTTATAGGATATTGTGATTCGTATTGATTTGGTTTAGCCTATGAGCAAGGCAAGTTCTCTAACTCTACCTTTGTAATTGGAATCAATTATTGTTCCCAATATAGTAATGCAAGATTTCTAATTCCTTATCTTGTTGAACTATTTATTCAATTCGATTACTTTATAAATGATGCAAGCTTCCTAAACTTTGGTTTGATGTTGACAAGTTATTCTTGTATTTAACTTGTTGTTTAGAATACGCAATTATTTATACTAATGTCGAGTAATTTTATCGTTTAAACTGTTATGCATGCTTAGTATTCAATTCTAATTAACCTTGACTTAGTATTGTTCAAGCAAGGTGTTGTAGCTATTCAAATTGCATGCTCTTAGATTATTCCTAAAGCATGACTTTAGTTTACTATGATTGATTCAATCACGATTATTCTATAGTGAAATGTTCTTGGTTTCATTCAACTAATCCTTAGTTGATGTTCGTTTAATTCAAATTACCACGAAAGCTTATCCAAACCAAACTTCCTTTGGTGCGGACTTGTACTCTAAATCTCGAGATGAAAAACCCTAATGTTATGATTGAGGGTTAACTTACGCCAGTAGCGTTAAATGTTTATGCACAATACATGATACGAAGGGTGATCCCGCTAAGTCTGAGGAGTCCTTATAGTCTTATATTTGTTAAAGTTGGAGTTGAAAGATTACTCGCAACTGTGGACATAGTTCATGGTCTTATGACCCTCATTATATTTATTCCACATTTTGGATATCAGTTTCTGATTATAGATGATAGAGTACTATTCATTGTTGATGAGCCTAGTATTAGTAGTTATTATTACTATACTCTTGTTGAATTCATATTGTATCCAGTGAGAAATTGTTTTCCTCACTCTTGCATATTTTAAAACTCATTGCAGCTAAAGAAGAGAAGGTAGATTAACCTTCGTCTAGCAAAGGAAAGGGAAAAATGTGCAAGTGATGAAGACTTGTAATTTTTCTTTGATTGAGATGTTAGATTTTTATTATGATGATCTTAGACTTGGTTTTAATGAAGTTTATTTAATTTCCGCATTTGAATGATTGTAATTAAAGGTTAGATAACCTGGGAGATTTTATTATGTAACCCTTTAATGGGAAAGGTTTTATTTATCCAGTTTTATTATGATTGGGTAGTTAGATATGAATGTTTAATTAAGTGAACACCAGATCCTGTGGGAATGAAGTACCTGGATTTGGGGGTGTCACAAAAACATTATTCACATTCACTTTGAAATACTTTCATTCTTTTACCTTTTTCATACTCATCCTGTCTGGCTAGAATCATTAGCACAGACTTAACAATAACGAATCATGTATAGATAGAGCATTCTCTTATTGAACAGTTCAATCACAGAATAATTTATATCATAGAAACACCGAAGTGTTCACATTGTTGCTCAAGGCCTCATATGTTCTACCACCTTGTACAAATATCGAACATTCGCACAAAGACAGAACTTCTCAAGTTCAACATCTGAGAAGTTTAAGAAACTAGCATTCATTTAGAATATGAATGAAGTTAGGAAACTTTCCCTACGCACAGCTACATCTTACGCTGAACTGCTCATTCCAATTCCTATATACACATAAGGAGAAAACATAAACACCAATTAGTCATATATTGAACTCACGAATTGGTTTACTTAACTTTACTTCTTAAGGTTCGCGTTCTTGCAATTTAAGTTTATGCGACTAACTTCCTTTACCAGTTTACGACTTCATGACATACGGAGATGTCTTACTCAAAACGTTCATAATCTTTGATGATTTGCAAACTTATCTTCTTCTTATAACTCTTCTAGGACTCAGTACACATCTCTTCTCTGCTAGTAGTCCATATGGTACTCTGAGTGGTTTCCCACAAACAACTAATAACCAGAGATTATTCGGTATAATCATGATTGTAATGTTACAAATGATATGGTAAAAGTCCTCACTGGCCCGTACTGCATTGATGGACTGTTGTTTGCATGATCATGACCATTGATGAAAAATACGAATATCCTTGGCCCGTAGTGCATGGATAATTCGTGGCCGTGATACTAAAGAATATCCGTGACCCGTAGTGCATGGATAATTCAGTGATGTGGATTTTTATTAAGCTGAGTCACAGCGATAAAATTGATGATAAAATTTTTAAATCATAGAAGATAGTAGATATCATGCTCTATTTGACTCTTCTAACGGATTGCTTGTTTCGCTGCAGTTAAACTTGATGTTTATTATATTTTATCAGTTTAACACTGTTGAAGATTAACGATAAATTATTCTGCATTATCTTAGTTATAATATTTCTTACTGGGCTAGTTAAGCTCACCATTTGCTTTCATTGTTCTCTTCAGTAAATGAGAATATAGCTGGGACTAGTCGGGGAGCGGAGTGACGGTCCAGATGTTTGCATTAGTAGTCCTCACTATTATGTGAAATAGTGTGATAATAATTGTAATGAGGACTTATTTTGAGTTTGAATACTGTCTAGAAGATAATATTTGTATTAAAACTCACAACTTATGTTTTGTCGTATTCTACACGACACTTAACAGTTGTATAAATTAAGTTTGTATTTAAATTATGTACAATGTATTTGGCGACCCAAGATGGGTGATGTATACCTATTTTGGGGGCGTCACAGTTGGTATCAACGCTTAGGGATATGATCCCTGGCTGAGATGTGAGACTAAAACTAGGAGGGGAGAGACGGGTAATTCCTTCGCTAGTATGACCTACCTTAGTTTATTTGTTATTTAATTGGTCGGTCAGAATATAGGGATAATATGTTGCATGTCAATTAACCCTTGTTTTGTGGCAGTATTTGAAAATGACATCAGAGAATGTTGAGAATAGCAATGGAGCACATGAGACCGTTGAATCACCAACGATCAATAACCAGGATAGTGTGTATTAGGAAGGCAACAATCCTCATGCAAACAACAACACCGACCAAATGATGAGCGACAGAATGTTTAGGAGCTTTATGCAATTTGTGCAAAGAGAGACTCCTGTATAAAATGCAGGTGGAAACACTGACAATTCTCGAGAATTTAGAAAATTATTAAAACCATAATTGATTGATTTAAGGCTCAATATTAGAACCTAGACTGGAAATAAGTGTATGAATTTGATAGTTCTGTAAAGAAATTTGATGGATTTTAAAATTTTTGGACAAGACTTGAATAATTTGGTAGACTGTAAGTGATTGCCTGATAATGGGGTATAAGATTTTGGTGGATTTAAAATTCTTGTAAAGAATTATCAAGATTAAGTATGTAAGTGTATACGAGTCGGTATATGTGATCATATATGTAAACAGTAAATTTTTATGTGTATAGTTTGTGGATAAGGATCAAGTCTTGATCAGATAAGTTACATATAAACCCTAAATTTATATGGCGATTAAGTTAGAAAACTCTAACGAACTGTTTGAAACCCTAGCGATATGCTCAGAAACCCTAATTTCAATTTTGGGAATCCGAAACCCTAATTCGGATATTCAAAACCCTAATTTGGGAATTCAAAAGCCAAGTATAAAAGCTTAAGTGTAATAAGTTATGGGATAAATGGGAAATGTCCAAAATACCCTTCAAATTATAGGGGAAAAGACCAATTGTCCTTAGTTGGTGCGAAATGACCAAATTGCCCTTTTCTTAAACCTAAAGTAAAAGATTTTACAAATCTTGTTGAGTCATTACTCTAACCTAACCCATGTGCTCAAAATTTATCTAATATATCAGATATATATTGCCACCTTGCAAGTCTTGGTGCATTGAATTCAAGTTTATAAACTTATAAGTTAAGAAATTAACTTACTTTAGTTTCTCTCAAGCCAAACCTTTTCTCTCTCTTCAAACTTCGAAATTTTGAGAGGAAGGGAAAGAAAAGTTAAGCTATGTTAGCCTCTTAGCAAGCCAATAACAGAAACAAAGATCAGAAATCAAGATCAAAGCTAGAACAAGTATAAAACCCTAACTCTTGTAAATCTATGTATTTGATGTTAGATGCTGTAAGTTATTGGTTAAAGTTGTGTTAAGAGATGTTATTTAGTGATCCAAGATGTTACATCAAGGATCCATAACATCTAGGTGTTAGAAAATCAAGTTTTAAGGACTGACCAAGAACCTTAAAATATGGCCTGACAGCCATATGTCAGGGCTCATAGATCCTTGTGTGTTAATGATTTATTGTGTTTTAAGTTATAGACTTGTTCTTTGTCATGAGGAGAGTAGACTGGAAGTGGAATCAAGTCCATACCATGTCTAGATCTCAAGTTATAAGCAGTCAAACATGGTTGACCGACCATGACCAAACTATTCTGAAAAACCCAAATTTGCCCATAATGGTCTGACAAGCTTTTCAAGGCCTCTTATCTTGCTACTGACAAGTGATTTGGCCATGTTTGTGTAACAGACTACACAATCAAGCCTTTATCTCACCCAGAAAGTAAATAGAATCAAAGTTATAAAGGGTCAAAGTAGAGTTGACCAACTGCCTAGAACGAAATCTGGAAAACCCAGAAATCGTGAAGAACAGTTTTCTGACATAGTTTGACTATGCCAGATCTTGTTCATGTGATGTTGTTTGATGGATCTAGTGTTATGATATTGTACCCTGACGTGTATGCTACATGTTTGAACTTTTAGATCACAAAAATAATGCTTAGAATCAAAGTTACAGAACACCAAAATAGGTACCCTGCAACTGTTCTTCATTTCTGGAAAACCCAGAAATGAAGAACAGCTCTAACAAGAATTTTTGGAGTCTAGATCTTGCTGGTATGTTGTTGTATGGCCATGAAACAAGTTGGTGGTTGTAGTATTACATTAGTACTACAGTTCTAACCAAATTACAAGCCAAGAAACCTTTTGATCAAAGATCTATCACTGGTCAAACATGCCCACTTACTAACTGACTTGAGTTTTGGGTTTAGGCTCAAGAACACCTATAGCGATGGTTCTGTCGCCATAGGGCCCTTTAGTGATACTTAATTTTCAAAAATTAATTATTTTATTAAATAATTAGAGAAAATTAGTTTTAAATTATTAAAAATACATAATAAATTACTAAAAATTATTTTAAAGCCTAAAAATTAATTTTTAATAATTTTGAGTATATTTCATAAATATTTAATATATTTGGAATATAAAAAGTATTTAATTTATTAAATAAATTATGAAAAATGATTTTAATACTTGAAAATTAATGAAAAATTATATTATGGTGTTAGAAAATATTTTAAGTTATTTTTAAATAACTTTTGATATTTTGTGATAAATTTCATTAATAAATTAATATTAATTTTAATGGATTTATTTAATGAATATATTAAATAAATTATGAAAATTAGAATTAATGATTTAAAAATCATATAAAAATAATT
This sequence comes from Panax ginseng, assembly GCA_020205605.1. Lineage (NCBI taxonomy): Eukaryota > Viridiplantae > Streptophyta > Magnoliopsida > Apiales > Araliaceae > Panax > Panax ginseng. Next base: position 32,566,422 of record CM035133.1, read on the forward strand.
TGAGGTTAGAAAAATAGTTTAAGTTATTTTAATAACTTTTGATATTTTGTCATGAAAATATTAATATTTTAATATTAATGTCAATTATTGGATAATGGATTTAAAGGTTTAAAAATCATATAAATATGATTTTAAGGTATTAAAAATACTACGATATATTATAAATATATTATAATATTATGTTATGATTTTCATTAATATTTAATATTAAATAAATATTAATGATAAGAGAATAATGTGGTATTTAAATTATATAAATACGATATAAGTGATAGAAAAGTTATGATAAATGGTAATAATTACTTAAAATTATTACGAGACTTTGAAAAATATTTTGTTGATAATAAAATTATCTAAGTGTTTGACCGAGTCTTAGCGATATTAGGCTCGAGATTTATCCGACTAGACCGTTGGGATGTTAGAATTGTGTCGGGTTCAACTCAGACTGAAATAGTTTGACTTGATACCGAGCCTTAGGTAGTTTATGGACTGATAGGGTTATGTGCTATGTGTTTATGATTACTTTATATATATGTATAACAGTATTATACTGTGAGGATATTATTCTAATATTGGAGATCTATATTACTAATATTAGGTCTTCGGATAAAGCGATATAAACTATGTAGAAGTAGTCGGTGATACAGGCAAGTTCCTAACCTTGAACTTCTAATTATTGTGCAAGTTTTCTCTAAACTGGACCTCGAGTGGATCTTTCTTTCAATTATACTTGTGGCTAATCATTTCTGATTACCATGTCTATGAATTGTTAAATAGCTTTTTGTGCAAATAATGCATGTGTTCATCAGGTATGAAAGGCTGATCACCTTCATTACCATCTAGTCCAGTTATAAATTATTCATGTTCTTTCTTGACCATTCAATTCCTATTGACTTGGTCATTCAGTTATAGAAATTTGTTTATGCTAGTTCCCAACTATATTGTTAAATGTTAGCCAGCTATTATTCAAATTCTTTCAATCATGATATATCCTCAAATAAACTTATACTTGTTAGGCAACCTTTTTGCTCACCCTTGCTATATCATGATAAACATTATAGATTAAGACGAATATGTCAGATACAAGGAAAAGTCAAAGACAATTCCAGCTTTAGTTTATGTGTGCAGCTAAATTTGTAATAGTATTGTATAATAATAACATTTTATGTTAGATAGGATATGGATTCAGGTTTTATATGAAGGTTTTCGACCTTGGGGTAAGTGTGTAAATGTAATATATAAATAATTTATGTTTATATCTTCCGTAAAAGTTATAGAAATAGTATACCAGATTCGTGGTGATTTGGGACCCGAATTTGGGGTTATTACAGTTGGGACCACTGGAGTTTTTGGGAAAGCCAGAACCACTTAAGGCAGAGACGTGGATAAAGCAGATCGCCAAGATATTTGATGTCTTGGGATGCTCCGAAGAGCAAAAGGTTCCCTTTACCACCTTCATGTTGCGAGGAGAGGCAGATCATTGGTGGGAATCCATAAAATGTACCTAGTCTGCCGCAATGAAGATGTCTTGGGAGAAGTTCTAAGAACTGTTCAACGACAAGTACTTTCCCGAAAGTATTCATCACATGAAGGAAGTAGAGTTCATCAAGCTGGAATAAAATAATATGACCGTGTCATAGTACAAAGCTAAGTTTGCTGAGTTGTCCCGATTTGCGTTCCACTTAGTTGATAATGAGGAGAGAATGACGCGAATGTTTCTAAGAGGTTTGAAACTCGAGATACGTCAATACCTCATTTCTCACAAACTTTGCTTGTATTCAGATGTTGTAAATAGGGCACAGTTATTAGAGCGCGATAATGAGTCAACCCAACCAAGAGAGAGCAACTAGCAAAATATAATAATAGCAGTGGTAGTAGTCATCGAAGCAGTGACAACAAACGTGGAGGGAATCAATATGCCAGAAATTGTAACCACTTCGGTGGTAATCATGGCCAAGAAAATAAAAGTGGAAATTTCAAGAAAAAAATATTCAATAATGATGGAAAGACATCAGCATCAACACCCGTTGTTAAGGAAAGAGAATGACCACCTATCATATGCTTCAAATGTGGAGGGGAGGGACACATCAGTCCAAATTGCATGCAGCAGTCCAAAACGTGCTATAATTATGGAAGAGAAGGTCACATAGCTCAATTTTGTCATGCAGTGAAGCCAAGTCCAGCTGGGATGGAGGCACCAAAACCCGTCCTAGAGAAGTCAAAACCAGTAGTTCAAAGGAGAGCGTTTTTCGTGACCTCCTAGAAAGCAAGGAACCCAAACGAGGTCGTCACGGGTAAGCTAATCATAAACTCTAGCGAAGTCTATACCTTATTTGATACCGGTTCTACCCATTCTTTTATTTCTCCTACTTGCGCTCAACTTTTAAATTTAACTCCGGAGAAATTAGACTTTGACTTACCTATTGAAACTCCGTTGGGAGAAACCTTCATTACATCCACTATTTATAAGTCTTGCTTAGTTCAAATTGATACCCTCACATTACCTGTCGATCTTATTTCCTTAAAGATACTTGCATTTGATGTGATTTTAGGGATTGATTGGTTAACTACTCATCATGCAAAAATTAATTATTTTCGTAATGTTGTTAGCTTTTGTATTCCTAACAAACCTATTATGTGAATTCAAGCAACCAAACCACTAAATTCAATCACTGTCATATAGCGTCATAAAGCTATTCGTTTATTAAAAAACAAATTTCAAGCTTTCTTAGCCTATGTCACAGATTTAAACAAAAATACGTTAGATTTGAATGATATTTCTATTGTTAATAAATTTCCTGATGTATTCCCTGAAGAACATCCTGACCTACCCCCAGAGCGTGAAATCGAGTTTTGTATTGACCTTGAACCCGGTACAAGACCCATTTCCAAAGCCCCGTATTGAATGGCTCCTATTGAACTTCAGGAGTTAAAAACCTAACTACAGGAGTTGTTAGACATTGGTTTCATTCATCCTAGTACGTCTCCTTGGGGTGGTCCTGTTCTATTCGTAAAGAAGAAAGATGGGAGTATGCGACTTTGTATTGATTATCGGGAGTTAAATCATGTCACCATCAAGAATAGGTACCCGTTGCCTCACATTGATGACCTGTTTAACCAGTTGTAAGGTGCCAAATTCTTTTCAAAGATTGATCTTCGTTCCGGATATCACCAATTAAAGATTAAAACTGATGACATTCCAAAGACTGCTTTCAGAACTCGGTACGGCATTATAAATTCCTAGTCATGTCCTTTGGATTGAATAATGCTCATGTTGCCTTCATGGATATGATGAACCGAGTATTCAAGGAATATTTGGATCATTTTATTGTTGTCTTTATTGATGAAATCCTCATTTACTCTAAAATCTATGAAGATCACAAGCAACACTTGAAGCTAATACTCCAAAAGCTTCGTGAAAACAAGCTTTATGCCAAGTTGAAGAAATATAAGTTCTGGCTTGAGGAAGTAGCATTCCTTGGGCACGTGATATCAAGTCATGGAATATCTGTTGATGCGGTGAAGATTGAAGCAATTCAAAGCTGGGAGCAACCTAGGTCAGTGACTCGTGGAAGGATTTTCTAGAATCGCTACTCCATTAACTCAGCTAACTCGAAAAGATACAAAATTCGGTTGACCGAGGAATATGAGAAGAGTTTTCAAGAACTCAAGATGAGACTCATTTCAACACCTATTCTGACAATACCATCTGGCTCGGAGGGATTTGTCATCTATAGTGATGCTTTAGGCAAAAGGTTAGGATGTGTTCTCATTCAACATAGGTAAGTCATAGACTAAGCCTCACAACAACTCAAAGAATATGATAGGAATTATCCTACTCATGATCTAGAGTTGACATCTGTTGTTTTCACACTAAAGATCTGGAGACATTACCTGTATGGAGAGAAGGTGGAGATCTATACGGATCATAAAAGCCTCAAATATTTCTTCACTCAAAAGGAACTCAACATGTGGCAACAACGTTGGCTCGAACTGTTGAAATATTATGATCATACCATTCAATTTCATCCTGGAAAAGCGAACATGGTAGATGACGCATTGAGTAGAAAATCATATGCGGGTACGAGTGCGATATTGTCAACGCAAAGGCCCTTTTTCTATGACTTGCAAAGGATGGAGATAGAGTCAAAGACTTCAGGGACCCACGTGATGATGGAAAATATATGAGTAGAACTGACTTTAATCGATAAAGTTAAAGCTGCTCAAGCTAAAGACCTGGAGGTGCTATTCCGGAAACAAGAATCGATGAAGAAGGAATAATACGAGTCAACTCTAGACCTTGTGTTCCTAACGACCCTAATTTAAAGTATAAAATCATGATGGATGCGCATAACACACCGTTTGCAATCCATCCTAGGAGTACCAAAATTTATCGTGATCTTCGACATACATTTTGGTGGAGCAATATGAAGAGAGAGATAGTCGAGTTTGTCTCAAGGTGTCTAACTTGTCAACGAGTCAAGGCGGAGCATCAAGTGCCAAAAGGTCCATTGTAAACACTTGAAATTCCAGAATGGAAGTGGGAGCACATTAGCATGGATTTCGTTACTAGTTTTCCCAAGGCTTCTCAAGGCATAGATGCAATTTGGATCATTGTTGATAGATTGACCAAGTATGCTCATTTCTTACCTATACGAGAAACTTATACACTTGAACGTCTTGCTCGTATATACATAAATGAGATTGTAAGACTGCATGGTATGCCAGTATCTATAGTTTCTGATCGAGACCCAAGATTTACTTCACGATTTTGGGTCAGTTTGCAGAAAGCTATGGGCACGGATTTGTGATTTAGTTCGGCATATCATCCTTAGACGGATGGGCAGTCAGAGAAGACTATTCAAACTCTGGAGGATCTATTAAGACTCTGTGTCCTTGACTTCAAAGGAAGTTGGGACAAGTTCTTGCCATTAGTGGAATTCTCCTACAACAACAGTTATCAAGCAAGTATTGGCATAGCTCGATTTGAGGCATTGTATGGACGCAAGTGTCGTTCTCCAATATGCTGGGACGAGGTAGGTGAAGCAACGTTGTTGGGACCAGAATTGGTATGCATGACTAAGGAAAATATTCAAATGATCTGGCAACGTATAAAAGCCTCAAAAGATCGACAAAAGAGTTATGCTGATTTTCATTAAAAAAATGTGGAATTCAATGTTGGAGAGCATGTGTTGTTACGTGTTGCTCTATGGAAGGGAGTTAAAAGATTTAAAAAGAGAGGAAAGCTCCATCCTCGATTCATTGGCCCATTTTTAATCCTCGATCAAGTAGGAACTATGGCCTATAGACTCGCCTTACAGCCAAGTATGTCTCGTGTTCATAACGTTTTTCACATACCTATGCTACGTAAATAAGTGGAAGACCCGAACCACATTATTGAGTTAGAACCAGACGAGATAGCAGAAGATTTAACGTATAAAGAGGGACTTGCTAAAATCTTGGATAAAAAGGAACATATTCTACGCTCCAAGGTTATACCTCAAGTCAAAGTTTTGTGGAGAAACCACGATGTTGAGGAAATGACCTGGGAGTTAGAATCCGAAATGAAATCAAGGTATCCTCACCTCTTCGACATATTAGGTACGTACCTTAATTTCGAGGGTGAAATTTCATAAGAATGAGAGGTTGTAAGACCCCAACTTTTATAAATAAAGATGAATTTTTCTATAAATATCATTTTTGAATATTAAGGTGTGAATTTATTATAATGTTATAGTTGTGGGTAATATTTATAAATTTTTGCAAAGTATATAAGTTGTTATAAAATATTCGATTAGTCGGGGAATATTCGTTTTAACATGGAATATTCGTACGACGACACAATCATTGGTGGACCCCACAAAAGAATTATTGTCGGAGTTAGAAAATGAAAGAAATAACTTTTATGCTTACGTGAGAAGTCACTTAGTTATACTCAATTATTGCTACAGTAATTACTGCATATTATCTCACATTATTTGATTTAATTATTGTTACAATATTTTATATTATTTAAACAATAATTGAGATGACAAGTTATTCATATTATTATTTGCATAATTAACAATGTCTAGAAAATTCTTTCAAGGAAAGGGGTTAGGTTATTTAATTGCGCGCCAATAGGGAGAAATCTTTATCGAAAAGCTCCCTCTTTCCTGGGAATGATCTGGTTGTTAATATTGCAAGTTATATTATTGATGAATAAACGTTGTTAAAAATATTAAGGTGATTTTTATGAAGTATTTGTTGCAAGTTTAGTTTATTATTCGGACCCCCGCTTACCTATTTTTTAAAATAATGTGTGTTATGAGTATGATAATATATATATATATATATAATAAATGATGATTGAAAAGGGGGGGAGTATTGCCCGGGAGTGGAGGGCGTATTATTATTATTATTATTATTATTATTATTATTATTATTATTATTATTATTATTATTATTATTATTATATAAGTTTTGTTTTTTATGAAAAAATAGAATATGTTATATTTAATTATGCATAGTGTTTGCATAGTGTCTGCATAGTGAATCTTGTGACTTCAGCTGGCGCCCTTGAATTTTCGTTGAAATTTTTACTGTGCGTCCGTGATTTTAATTTCCAAATAGTATCCTTCCATTCTCCTATAAATAAGATGCTTAGTTAAAATTGAAAATCACACCAGAATCAGAGAATTCTTCTTCTATAATATTGAGTGTATTTCTTTCGAGTTTTAGGAAGCTTTGAGTATAGAAAACAGTTCAAATTTTCTTCAAGAATATCCTCGTTATACCAGTTAGAATACTCTTCTTTTTAAGGTATGGGATATTATTTTTGTTTAATATTCGTATGAAATAATATTTTTTTCCATACTCTGTAGTATGTAAGTAATATTATTTCATTTCAGATTCAGAGTTCTACACTCATTTTGTTAAGTTTTGGCTTCTATACTCCATGAAATTAGTAAAATATCCTTGAAATTTGCATTTCATCAAGTATCATTTCATGGAAATATTATTCTGAACATTCTTGATAAGTTTTTACTTTTTTATGCCGAAGTACTATTCACGGGATACTATTCACTTGGGCACTATTTACCCAGGGCACTATTCATGATAAAAATTGATTTCTTTTCGGTCCAAATCATTTTTGATACAATTTTATTCTTGAATTTTACTCCACAAAATAGTATTAGTTGACAATTTGGACATTATTGAATTCTGAATAAATTAAATTATAAATCTTTAAAAATTTATCCTTTGCTTTCTTTTAATTGAATTCTTATATCATTGTCATCATCCTCATGCTTATATTATGATGAAAGTCATCTTTGGCTGTAGTTTATAGATGGACTTGGTATGATTATGGCCTGGGATTATTCGTTATAATCATCACCGTAATGTTACAAATGATGTGGCAAAAGTCCTCATTGGCCCATAGTGCATTGATGGACAGTTGTTGGCATGATCATGACCATTGATGAAAACACAAATATCCTTGGCCCGTACTGCATGGATAATTCGTGGTCATGATACTAATGAATATCCTTGACCCGTAGTGCATGGATAATTCAGTGATGTGGATTTTTATTAAGCTGAGTCTCAGCGATAAAATTGATGATAAGCTTTTTAAATCATAGAAGATAGTAGATATCATGCTCTACTTGACTCTTCTAATGGATTGCTTGTTCTGCTGCACTTAAACTTGATGTTTATTATATTTTATCAATTTAACACTATTGAAGACTAACGATAAATTATTCTACATTATTTTAGTCATAATATTTCTTACTAGGCTAGTTATGCTCACCCTTTGCTTTCATTGTTCTCTTTAGGAAATGAGAATATAGCTGGGACTAGTCGGGGAGTGGAGTGACGGTCCAGATGTTTGCATTAATAGTCCTATGACGCCCCAAAATCCGATCTATCTTCACACCCAGATTCTGTACATCACGAGTACATCATTCATCCAACATACATTATTATATATTGAAATATAACAACATATACTCTCAAATCCCAGGTTCTGGAAACCTTATAACCTTTTTTATTACAAATAATTATAAATACATTATTCATTTCATCTTACAAGAGAGACTTTTATCTGCCACCAAAGATATATAACAGTTCTTTAAAATAGTCTATAGTTCAATTTCATCTTTCTATATTACAGTTCTTCACTTAATCTTCTTTCTTATTCACATTCTGAATGGCACTTCATCTGGATACCGTCAGCTTGATCTTTATGAGATCCTTAAGTTCTTCTAACATAGTTCGCTGAAAATGTTTTTCATTTAAAGCAAGTGTGAGCATTCAATTGCCCAGCAAGTCATAGTAGTTAAACAAACAACTTTAAGAATTCAAATATCTCTTTAGAACTTCGATAACTGAACAAAGGTTATGAAGCAGCTTGAATAAGGAATAATCTCGATTCCTATCATTTTAAAACATTATTCACATGCACTTCGAAATACTTTCATTCTTCTACCTTTTTCATACTCATCCTGTCTGGCTAGAATCATTAGCACGGACTTAACAATAACGAATCATGTATAGACAAAGCATTCTCTTATTGAAAAGTTCAATCACAGAATAATTCATATCATAGAAACATCGAAGTGTTCACATTGTGGCTCAAGGCCTCATACGTTCTACCACCTTGTACAAATATTGTACATTCACATATAGACAGAACTTCTCAAGTTCAACATCTGAGAAGTTTAAGAAACTAGCATTCATTTAGAATACGAATGAAGTTAGGAAACTTTCCTTACGCACAACTACATCTTACGCTGAACTGCTTATTCCAATTCCTATATACACATAGGGAGAAAACATAAACACCAATTAGTCATATATTGAACTCACGCATTGGTTTACTTAACTTTACTTCTTAAGGTTCGCTTTCTTGCAATATAAGTTTACGCGACTAACTTCCTTTACCAGTTTACGGCTTCATGACATACGGAGATGTCTTACTCAAAACGTTCATCATCTTTGATGATTTGCAAACTTATCTTCTTCTTATAACTCTTCTAGGACTAAGTACACATCGCTTCTCTGCTAGTAGTCCATATGGTACTCTGAGTGGTTTCCCAAAAATAACCAATAAACAAGTTCCCGTCTCATCTACAGTGCCATCACAGTGAGTTAGGTCGGTTGCCAGTTTTTCATATACCTTCGCTCTCTGAAGGAATTGTTTAGCCCAGCTCCCATATGTCAACCATCAAAGGTTACGATTGTACCACAACCTAAACTTATTGTAACTTATCTGAACCATTAACTATAACGTTCATTAAGTTAATTTCTTAATCTTTTTGGCTTTCTGATAACTAAATGCCATACCTCAGGATTCATTCTTATCCGACTCATATTCAGCTTTAATTAATCTTATTATCGTTCGTTATGACTTTCTTAATACCATTTGTATCTTAATTAATACTTTCGTCAATGTCTATGTCTACAACCAGGGTATACTTAGAACGTTCGCCTGACGTGAATACGATTCACGAAGATCGTTTACGTATTCAACATTTACGTTGCTCATCTCTTAATCTCATTCAACCTTTACTCAAGGTTTAATCGCTTTCAATTGTTATCCATCCCATGAACCCCATGTTCACTATTCTTTATTACCGTTTGTTGTATGCTAAGACCGATCATTCAATGCAACTGCATTGTATTCACCGCGTCTATACGATTTATACTTATCTCCCACTACTATATCATAACATCGAAATGTTATACGTTACTCTCTTCACTCAATGTCTAAGGAACCACAATCATAGCAATCCCTCACGTTTGTTTATCGTGACTACGGTCCTCGGATATCAGTTCCGTAACTCACGTTCACATTCTTTGTCTTTTAATCTCGATTAATCTTTTTGTTCAACCTTCATTAAAGGTTTAATTCACTTGTTTAAGTGTTACATTCGATTATCTATACTCTCAATAGTTTTCGTTACACTTCCCCTAGGATTTGAGCAAATAAAAGCTCAACACTGGGCGTTGCCCTGCATCGACGATGCGGCGCCACTCTCCTTACTATGTCTCGCGTTGTAGTGCGACTCTTTAGTACCTCCTTCCCCGGTCTAGCGTTACGATGCCAACTCCTGCTCTACATCTCGCGTTGTGGCACCACTCGGCCGATGGTGAAGGCAGGCTCGCGTTCTGGCCTAGGCGCCTCCCAGGTTCAAATTTGGCGTTCTGGCCTAGAAGCATAAAACCTAGAAAAATTTTCCCAAGTCTTTTACAATCTTGAATCTCTTATTTTATAATTCCGTAACTTATTCATTATAACTCGGAACGAGGTCATTCTAAAGTCATTCTCCTCCTTATCTTACGTAGAAGTTAGGTTTTAATACCTTCCTTCCTTATTTTTCTTCCTTTAGACAACACCGGCGATTTGCTAGCTTTTCTATTTCACGAACACTTTCGATCCGATCATTCATACTCATGCTCTTCCTTCTCCCTCTTCATCTGAACCCTCTCTCTCTCTCTCTAGTTGTAGGATTTTCAAAATCCCATTTAAATGAATTAAGCTTACTATTTACAGAAAACCAAGGCTAGGGGCATTTTAGTTATTTCGCCACCTGAACCTCCTTACTATTCACACCTCCATACTATTCCCACCTCCTCAATACACCTCCTTACTATTCAAATAGCTTCCCTTGGAAGCTTCGTGGTTCCGTCTTTTGGGTTTCGTCCGATAATTTTAAAAACTACAATTCTCGGAATTCAAATATTTTTGGATATTTCGTCTTTCCTTTACCGATTAACTTTTACGTATTCTTCGGATTTCTGAAAAATTGAAAAACGCTTTTTGGCGTTAAGCGTTTTCCTTCACGTTTTACCCTAACGTAGTTAAACGAGTGAAAAGTACACAGCAGTACTTTTCGTCATTTTTATTTTGTCCGATTTCTGAATGTTTTTCGAGAAAAACTCTTATCAACTTACTTAACTTTTCACGACATATTATCGTCAAATCTTTTGACGGAATGTCATTTCGACATACCGAACTCTTAGAATGGCTTAGGTTATTCAAAACCTAACCCTTAGGGTTTCATTGAGTGAATAGTACCTATTTCGTCTTTTTCCCCAGAAATATTTTTGTTCCCGGAAATTTTTTATTTTTTTGTCTTGAAAATTCTTACTCGCTCAATCTAGCTCGTAGCCAGAATCCTCCCGACTTATAATCATCCTAGGTTCTAGAACAATTAATAAACACATAGAACATAATATTATTAATAAAAATTCATTTTATTAATAACTAATTCTTTAAACTTCAATTCTGGAAAATCTGAATTTCCGGGTCGTTACACTCTTCCCTTCTTATAAATAATTTCATCCTCGGAATTTCTTAAAACCACACCCATACTCGGGTCATCACATTCACCTCTTCTTCACAGAATTTCGTCCTTGAAATTTTAGCCTACCCGTTTTCTCAACTTTTCTTCAAAGAAGTTCTTATCTTTTCATCATTCCTAACCTCCATAACCTATCAAGAATCATGAAATAGAAAGAATAATGAGGAATATAAAATTTCCTTTTAAAACGTTTCATACTTTTGTTGAGGGGTGAAATCGACCATGAACTCTTACTCGGTTTAACAGCACGACGCCGTAACCTTTCTTCCACGGTCAGTTTATAATCACAAAGAAAGCAAACTACCTCTTACCCATCGTATACCCCATTTCGGGATATGTTCACCTCAGACTAAATCATTAGATTTCCACACCAAAATAATTTGGTTTGGCACAACTTCTTCAAAGAAAGCTCAATTTTCTTTTAAACATGACATACCATTTGTCTAGCCGAATCAAGTAGCTTAGACCATACCAATAAATTTGATATCAACGTGAAACATTCATCTAGTCAACTCAATTGGCATTGACTACTTCTGTAAATTCTTTTCGCAATACATCAAAACGTTTTATGACGTCATGATACCGTAATTTTCATAGCACGTTGAGGACTTCGTCAGTTTGTGACTTCGTCATTATACATCGTACCATAACGGGTTGTTGATCCTAAGATCACATCCAACACCAGGTTCAATTGCATTAATAACTCCATCTTTTTACCATCCTTGCATCAAATGCACCGATGATATAAAATTCATTTTGATATTTTAAATCAATTTTTGTCTAGCCGAAACAATTAGCATAGACATACCAAGAATAGTTCTTTTAAAAATCTATTGGTTCCAAAAGTTGAACCAATTCTTTCATTTTCAAAATACGAACACATAAGCACGATTTTAATAAACTTTGAAATCTAGCATATCTAGATGACTTGGAATATCATATTCTCTATCTTCCTTCATTGTCTTACTTCGAAAATACTTAATCTTCTCTAGTACCTTCAATACTAAGACTACTGAAAATAACTCATTTTCAGTCTAAACATTCCTATATCTTAGTACAATCCATCAACTTACCACACATTATGAGTTCAAGAACTTTCCACAATAATATGAGTTTAAGAACTATCCAGGCAAACCATAGGTGTCCATTAGCTGAGACGTTCGAAAACATACCATATTATTATGAGCCACGAACTTACCATAAGTATGAGTTTCAAGAACTCGCACCTACCTTATTGTTCTCTACCTATCAAGTATATACATGAGAAAAGATTCACCTTCTCACCATATACATATTGATAGCGTGACAAATCCCAATGATTATCACTGTAATAAGCTAAGCAGTTGTTACACCAATCATAAACCTCTGCCCATAACAAAGGTTCATACAACTCAGCTATCACATGAGTCCTTAATTAAAATTTTAACAACTTCTAAATCTCTCTTTACTTAATAAGAATTTTCTTTAATTCATATATTATCCTTCAGAACTCAATCTGAGTTCTTCTTCCCGTATTATTTTATAGTACTCTTAATTCATAGCATCAGCTATAAATCATTCATCGTTTAACAACTCATTTGTTACTATGAATCACTATGATCACGTGGTAATCTTCTTATCCATCTCTTTACGATTATAGTCTTAGGTACTCCTACCTAAGGTTTATAATCTATCAGCTCTGATACCAACTTGTGACGCCCCGAAATCCGGTCTATCTTCACACCCGGATTTCGTACATCATGAGTACATCATTCATCCAACATAAATTATTATATACTGAAATATAACAACATATACTCTCAAATCCCAGGTTCTGGAAACCTTATAACCTTTTTCATTACAAATAATTATAAATACATTATTCATTTCATGTTACAAGAGTGACTTTTATCCGCCACTAAGGATACATAACAGTTCCTTAAAATAGTCTATAGTTCAATTTCATCTTTCTATATTACAGGTCTTCACTTGATCTTCTCGCTCATTCACATTCTGAATGACACTTCATCTGGATACTGTCAGCTTGATCTTTATGAGATCCTTAAGTTCTTTTAACATCGTTCGCTGAAAATGTTTTTCATTTAAAGTAAGTGTGAGCATTCAATTGCCTAGCAAGTCATAGCAGTTGAACAAACAACTATAAGAATTCAAACATCTCTTTAGAACTTCGATAACTGAACAAAGTTTATGAAAAAACTTGAATACTAGGAATAATCTCGATTCCTATCATTTTAAAAAATTATTCACATGCACTTCGAAATACTTTCATGCTTCTACCTTTTTCATACTCATCCTGTCTGGCTAGAATCATTAGCACAGACTTAACAATAACGAATCATGTATAGACAGAGCATTCTCTTATTGAATAGTTCAGTCACAGAACAATTCATATCATAGAAACACCGAAGTGTTCACATTGTGGCTCAAGGCCTCATACGTTCTACCACCTTGTACAAATATCGCACATTCGCACCTAGACAGAACTTCTCAAGTTCAACATCTGAGAAGTTTAAGAAACTAGCATTCATTTAGAAAATAAATGAAGTTAGGAAACTTGCCTTATGCACAGCTACAGCTTACGCTGAACTGCTCATTCTAATTCCTATATACACATAAGGAGAAAACATAAACACCAATTAGTCATATATTGAACTCACACATTGGTTTACTTAACTTTACTTCTTAAGGTTCGCGTTCTTGCAATATAAGTTTACGTGACTAACTTCCTTTACCAGTTTACAGCTTCATGACATACGAAGATGTCTTACTCAAAACGTTCATCATCTTTGATGATTTGCAAACTTATTTTCTTCTTATAACTCTTCTAGGACTCAGCACACATCGCTTCTCTGCTAGTAGTCCATATAGTACTCTGAGTGGTTTCCCACAAACAACCAACAAACAAGTTCTTGTCTCATCTACACTGCCATCACAGTGAGTTAGATCGGTTGCCAGTTTCGTATATACCTTCGCTCTCTGAAGGAATTGTTTAGCCCAGCTCCCATATGTCAACCATCAAAGGTTACGATTGTACCACAACCTAAACTTATCGTAACTTATTTGAACCATTAACTATAATGTTCGTTAAGTCAATTTCTTAATCCTTTTGGCTTTCTGATAACTAAATGCCAAACCTCAGGATTCATTCTTCTCTGACTCATATTTAGCTTTCATTAATCTTATTATCGTTCGTTACGGCTTTCTTAATACCATTCGTATCTTAATTAATACTTTCGTCAATGTCTATGTCTACAACCAGGGTATACTTAGAACGTTCACCCGACGTGAATACGATTCACGAAGATTGTTTACGTATTCAACGTTTACGTTGTTCGTCTCTTAATCTCTCATTCAACCTTTACTCAAGGTTTAATCGCTTTCGATCGTTATCAATCCCATGAACCCCATGTTCATTATTCTTTCTTAATGTCAAATCCATACCGTTCATTGTATGCTAAGACCAATCATTCAATGCAACTACATTGCATTCACCGCGTCTATACGCTTTACACTTATCTCCCACTACTATATCATAACATCGAAATGTTATACGTTACTCTCGTCACTCAACGTCTAAGGAACCCCAATCATAGCAATTCCTCACGTTCGTTTATCACGACTATGGACCCCGGATATCGATTCCGTAACTCGTGTTCACATTCTTTGTCTTTTAATCTTGATTAATCTTTTTGTTCAACCTTCATTAAAGGTTTAATTCACTTATTTAATTGTTACATTCGATTATCTATATGCTCAATAGTTTTTGTTACACTTCCCCCAGGATTTGAGCATTTAAAAGCTCAACACTGGGCCTTGTCGTGGACCGGCGCTGCGACGCCACTCTCCTTACTATCTCTTGCGCTGCAGTGCGACTCTTCAGTACCTCCTTCCCCGGTCTGGTGCTGTGGCGCCAACTCCTGCTCTACAACTCACGCTGTGGTGCCACCCAGCAGTAGCTGAAGGCCCGAGCTCGAGCTACGACACTGCCACCCAAGGCTCAGCTGGCGCTGCGGCGCCGAGCATGAAACCTAGAAAATATTTTCTAAGTCTTTTACAATCTTGAATCGCTTATTTCATAATTCTGTAACTTATTTGTTATAACTCGGAACGAGGTCGTTCCAAAGCCATTCTCCTCCTTATCTTACATACTTCAATCCCCTCAGACAGAACTTCATTCTAAATCCATTAACGTGCCATTCGATTGGCTTGATCTTCACCCTTTGTTCGTTTTACATTTTTAACACTCTTCGTTCGTTCGTCCTTAATTCGGTCATCCGAACTCGAAACTCATTCGTTTTTGAGTCCACGACTCACGTCTTCTATGTTCTCTTCCTTTCTTATGAAACCCTACTCATTCGGGTTGATTTACTAACTTTCTAATTCTCGTTTGTCTTTTACGAAATTTTCGCCATAACTTCTTTATAGCTCAGTTTTAAACCGTTCTTCATGAACGTTTCAACTGTTCCTAACCAAGCAACAAGCATCTAAGTTATACACGATGGTTTTTAAACTTGTCCATCAACAACAATTATCCTACGATGGTTTTAAATTTGTCCATCAACAACGTTCTTCGTGTTCTTAGCGTGTTCTTCATGTTCTTCGTTTGTTCTTCATTTTTAATCGATATTTTGGATTATGATTTCACTTTTTATTGGAATTTGATGTTATAGAACACCATTACTTACTTATTTCACCTATTCATTCATATAATCCACTCGGATCGTTCTAATTCATTACGAATCTTACACTTCCTTAAGAAATTTATTTACTAAACTTCAAATTCTTATTTTCTTAATTTCTCATGATTTCAACCATAAGAAATCATCCCTAACATCATCTACTTCTTATTCTCATTAAGTTATGTTTTCAACATATAAAACTTAAAGAAAATCTAACATAGAAGTTAGGTTTTAATACTTTCCTTCCTTATTTTTCTTCCTTAAGACAACACCGGCAATTTGCTAGCTTTTCTATTTCACGAACACTTTTGATCATATCATTCATGCTCATGTTCTTCCTTCTCCCTCTTCATCCTAACCCTCTCTCTCTCTCTCTAGTTGTAGGATTTTCAAAATCCCATTTAAATTAATTAAGCTTACTATTTATAGAAAACCAAGGCTAGGGGCGTTTTAGTCATTTTGCCACCCGAACCTCCTTACTATTCACACCTCCATACTATTCCCACCTCCTCAATACACCTCCTTACTATTCACGTAGCTTCCCTTCGAAGCTTCATGGTTCTGTCTTTCGGGTTTCATCCGACAGTTTTAAAAACTGCGATTCTCGGAATCCAAATATTTTTGGATATTTTATCTTTCCTTTACCTATTAACTTTTATGTATTCTTCGAATTTCTGAAAAAAATGAAAAACACTTTTTGGCGTTAAGCATTTTTCTTCACAATTTACCCTAACGCATTTAAACGAGTGAAAAGTACACAACAGTACTTTTCGTCATTTTTATTTTGTCCAATTTCTGAACGTTTTTCGAGAAAAACTTTTATCATCTTACTTAACTTTTCACGACATATTATCGTCAAATCTTTTGACAGAATGTCATTTCAACTTACCGAACTCTCAGAACGACTTAGGTTATTCAAACCCTAACCCTTAGGGTTTCGTCAGGTGAATAATGCTTATTTCGTGTTTTTCCCTAGAAATATTTTTGTTCTTGAATTTTTTTTAGTTTTTTATCTTGAAAATTCTTACTCGCTCAATCTAGCTCGTAGCCAGAATCCTCCCGACTTATAATCATCATAGGTTCTAGAACGATTAATAAACACAGCACATAATATTATTAATAAAAATTCATTTTATTAATAACTAATTCTTTAAACTTAAATTCTGGAAAATCTGAATTTCTGGGTCGTTATAAGTCCTCACTATTCTGTGAAATAGTGTGATAATAATTGTAATGAGGACTTATTTTGAGTTTGAATACTGTCTAGAAGATAATATTTGTATTAAAACTCACAACTTATGTTTTGTAAATATTCTACGACACTTAACATTGTATAAATTAAGTTTGTATTTGAATTATGTACCATGTATTTGGCGACCCAAGATGGGTGATGTATACCTATTTTGGGGGTGTCACAGGAGGTAACTAACAAAGTGGGAGATAAGGACCAATGAGGGCGTGCCCTTTTTTGAAGGTAACTAGCAAATGGAATGGATTAGCCAATCAGAGGCTACCCTTCATCGAAGGGAATATCAATATAAGAAAAAAATGATTAGCCAATCAAAATTTACCCCTTTGTGAAGGGAAAATTCATCTGCCAAAAATAAAAATACGCCTCTTGACAGTTTTGGTAAATGAGGGGCTACTCCTTGTAAAAGAATTCCATATTTTTCAAAACCAAATAGAACAATACCAATTTAAAAGGATAATTGAACAAACATCTTCCACTCATCAATTATTATTCTTATCTTTAATCAACGCGAACTTATTCATCATTAATATTATAACTCACAATATTAACAACCAGATCATTCCCAGGAAAGAGGGGGCTTTCCGATAAGGACTTCTCCTTATTGGCGCGCAATTAAGTGACCAAACCCCTTTCCTCGACAGAACTTTCTAGACATTTTCAATAATGCAAATAATAATATAAATAACTTTGTCGTCTCAATTATTGATTTAATAATATAAAATATTATGCAGATGATACTGTGACAATAATTGAATCAATAATATGAGATATACATCAACTACTATGGAAATAATTAAATAAAATGAGTGACTTCTCACGTAAGCATCAATAATCAAAGATACTGTACAATACCGTGTGCTAGTATGTAACCACGCGTATTACTGTACTTTTACCACCGGGTATTTCAATAGTTAACGATAAAACTTTTGTTGTTATTTTTATAAAAAGTTATTTCTGTCATTTTCTAACTCCGATAGTAATTCCATTATGGGGTCCACCTATGATTGTGACGTCGTACGAATATTCCCTGTTAAAATTAATATTCCTAACCAAACGAATATTTTATAACAACGTGCTTACTTTGCAAACTTTATAAACATTATCCACAACTATAACATTATATCAAATCCACACCATAATATTAAAAATGATATTTAGAGAAAATTAATCTTTATTCATAAAAATTGGGGCATTACAATAGTTGCCTATTTAGGTACTTGGGCAACACTCAATCTTATATATATATATATATATATATATATATATATATATATATATATATATAATCAATAGAAAATTCAAGCCAGTGTCTCTCAATATTTCGCTCTCTCTATTTTCTACATGGTATCAAGAGCCTAATCTTCCTAGGCGTATTTTTTTCGCCAAAATAACCTACAACTACTCTACTCATCTTCTCAATGGCTTCCGATACGACCTCCTCTTTCAACAATGATCATATCCAAAACTCGCAGAATCCTCAAAATCCCCTCCTTACAATTAATCTCTCAAATATCACAAAATTGTCATCCACCAATTATCTCACATGGAGCCTTCAAATCCAATCTCTTCTTCAAGGTTATGATCTTCATCACTTCATTGATGGAACTCCTCCTCCATCACCACCCACCATCACTGTTAATGGTGTTACATCCCCAAACATGGCATACACAACTTGGAAGCGTCAGGATCGTCTCATCTTTAGTGTTCTCCTTCGTGCTATCTCTATTTCCTTTCAACTGTTTATTGCCCGCACCACCACTTCCCTTGAAGCATGGTAAACCTTAGCTAATACATATGCCAAACCATCTCGTGGTCATATTAAATAACTGAAGGAACAGTTAAGAAGCGCACCAAAGGCTCACAATTAATTAGTGAATATATGCAGGCGATAAAGACTCGTGCAGATGAACTTGCTCTTCTGGGGAAGCCAGTTGATGATGAGGATCTTATTGATTAGATTCTTGAAGGACTTAGTGATGAGTACAAATTTGTCATTGATGCAATTAATGCTCGTGACACGTCAATTTCTTTTGTTAAGCTCCATAAGAAACTTCTCAACAAAGAAGCATCTCTTCAGACTACTCATCCATCTTACCTACCAGCAATGGAAAATCCCACAGCCTTTCGGAATCATCCAAATTGGCATCCACCAGCCATCAATCAGCAATAACTAGGCCCTACAACTGCGCTCTTTCCTCATGATCAACGCCACCCCAAACCTTATTTGATTTGTTGTCAAGCATGCAACATTCATGGACACACTGCCAAACGATGCCCGATGTTTCAACTTGTCACCAATCAACAATCCCTGACATCTCATTCTCATGGCTCTTAGGGATATCGCCCCAGCACACCTTGGCAACCACAAGCCAATCATGCCATTTTCGACAACAACAGTACTCCTACTTTGTTGTTGGATAGTGGAGCATCTCACCATGTTACGTCTGACTTGAGCAATCTCTCTCTTCATACTCCGTATCAAGGTTATGATGATGTCATGATCGGCGATGGATCTACCCTTCACATCACTCATACCGGTTTTACCACTATACCTACTTCCTCTCACACCTTTACTTTACAAAACGTCCTTTGTGTCCCTTCCATGAAAAAGAACTTAATTTCAATTTATCAATTTTGCACTACTAACCATGTTTCTGTTGAATTCTCACCCTCTACCTTTTAGGTGAATGATCTAAATAAGGGGGCAATCCTTTTAATGGGTGAACCTAAGGATGGCGTATATGAGTGGCCGACTACATCCCCTTCAGTTATCTCTTCGTTGTTTCTTGCTTTTTCTAGTGTCAAGACTACTTTGTCCGAGTGGCACTCTAGACTAAGTCATCCATCAATTACTATTATGAAAAATATTATTTCCAAGTTTTCTTTACCACTGTTTAGTCCATTATTTTCTTCTACACATTGTAATGCTTGTTCATGTAATAAGAGTCATAAAATTCCATTTTCTTCTTCTACCTTAACCTCATCCCATCCGTTTGAACTTCTCTTTTTTGATGTATGGACCTCTCCTATTTATTCAGATGATGGTTTTTAGCACTATGTTTTTTTTGTTGATTATTATACACAGTATATTTGGTATTATCCATTTAAATGAAAATCTCATATGTATGATGTCTTCGTGCGCTTCACGGCATTATTTGAAAACCAATTTAAACACCGTATTGTTACCCTTTATTCAGATAATGGTGGCGAATATCAAGCCCTTGATAAGTTTCTCTCCACCAATGGTATATCCCATCTTACTACACCACCCCATACACCAGAGCACAATGGTCTTTCTGAATGACGTCATCGCCATATTGTTAAAACTGGTCTATCTCTTCTCACTCATGTCTCAATAACCCTAACTTATTAGACTTACGCCTATGCCACTGCTGTATATCTCATCAACCGTATGCCCAAAACCAAATTACATTTTTCCTCTCCTTTTGAAAAATTGTTTGCATCTCAGCCCAACTACACCAAACTTTGGGTGTTCGGTTGCTTATGTTATCTGTGGCTTCATCCTTATTCTCAACATAAACTTGTCCCTCGTTCCACTACTTGTGTTTTTCTTGGTTACTCTTCAACACAAGGTGCCTATATCTGTCTTGATTTGTCCACTTCTAAAACGTATATTTCGCGTCATGTCAAATTTCTTGAAAACTCTTTCCCTTTTACTAATCACCAATCCCATCTAGCTCATCCCACCCAGAGCTCATTTCCAAATAGCTTCCCCCGGTCCAAATTCTAACCATTTCAAGTGGGTCACTCAATACGCCTCCTCAAAGGGATTTCTCATGTCCACATCCGTCACAAAATGACCAACCGGTCGACCTCCCCTCCCCACCAGTTGACCATTTACCACCAAAACCACACAATTCCGCGAACTCTTCTGATTTAACCTCAACTTAACCCACCCATCAAAATACCCATTCCATAACCAATAGAGTGAAATATAACATCCACAAACTCCTAACCAAGATGAATCTCACTACTATCCTTTCTCCATTATCAGACATTGCGCCTTTTACTGCTACCCAAGCCTTAAAAGATCCCAAATGGAGACAAGCTATGAATGATGAATTTGATTTTCTTGTTTGGAATGGAACCTGGGAGCTTGTTCCATCTATTTCTCTATAGAATCTTTTTGGATGTAAGTGGGTTTTTTGTATTAAATGGCTTCCTGATGGTTTTACTAATAGGTATAAAGCCAAATTAGTTGCCAACGGTTTTCATCAATGACCTCGAGTGGATTATTATGATACCTTTAGTCCGGTTGTCAAGCTGACAATATTACGCCTTGTTCTTAGCTTGACAATCAATAGAGGGTGGCAGTTACAACAAGTGGATGTTAATAATGCCTTTCTTCAAGGCCATCTTTTCGAAGATGTCTACATAGCCCAACCTCCGGGATTTGTTGATAGAGACAATCCAACACATGTATGCAAATTAAAGAAGGCTATATATGGCCTCAAGAAGGCCCCACGAGCTTGGTACCTTAAACTTCGCCAGTTCCTCACTGAGTCTGGGTTCACAAACTCTCATGCAGACACTTCTCTATTCATTCACCACTCTGGTGATATTATAATATATCTACTTGTTTATGTGGATGACATTATTATTACATGTACCAACCCCAATAATATTTAGTTCTACATTGACCTCCTGGCACAAAGATTTTCAATCAAGGATCTTGGCCCCTTGTCTTATTTTCTCAGCATTGAGGTTCTCACCACTCCATCTGGTCTGTTGCTTACTCAAAGGTGATACATCACTGATCTTCTTGCCAGGACAAAAATATTTGATGCTAAACTTATTGTTACACCACTTGCTACAGATGGAACTCTCACACTTCATTTAGGTACAACTCTAACTGACTGTTTTTAATATAGAACAATTTTTGACAGTCTACAGTATCTTTGCCTCACTCGCCCAAACATAGAATATGCTATTAACAAGCTTTCCCAATTCATGCATTGCCCTACGTCTGAACATTGGAATGATGCAAAACGACTGCTTCGATATCTGTGTGGCACATTGACTCAATTATTATTTCTTCCTAAGGCAAATCCACTATCTCTTCATGCCTTCTCAGATGCAGATTGGGCTGGCAACAAAGATGACTATACCTCTATGACTGCCTATATTGTCTATCTTGGTCGTCATCCTATTTCATAATGATCTAAGAAACAACGTACTGTTGCTAGGTCATCCACAGAAGCTGAGTATCGATCAGTTTCCGTTACTTCTTTCGAAATTAATTGGATTTTTTCTCTTTTCACAGAGTTTGGTGTCACTCTCTCTACACCACCTATTGTTTATTGTGACAATGTTGGGGCTACATATCTCTGTTCTAATCCAGACTTTCATTCAAGCATGAAACATGTGGCAATTGACTATCACTTTATTCTTGATCAAGTTTAATCAGATGTTCTTCATGTTAGTCATGTCTCCTCAACTGATCAACTTGTAGACGCTATTACCAAACCTCTTCCACGAATACGCTTCCAAGAATTAAGGTTCAAGATTGGCGTCTCCTCTGAAGCTCCATCTAGAGGGAGCATATTGTTGGGTGTAATCTAATTAAGCACGACACGCAAGTATACATGATCAACAAGTAATTAAGCACGACACGAAAATTTCGAGTATCTACAGATGCCCCTCTTTATCATATTCATGCAATGTAAGGCATGGATAAGATAAAGAATCCTAGACACTTGAAATGCAAGCTAGATAATCATGATGCGATATACAGCAACATGATGCAACTGTATGTAGAATGTATGGATGATTGCCAAGAAATCCTGTTGGGATGACAATCAGTGATGGCTTGGACATGCGATCCAAGTCTTCAAGGATGTTGACGTTGGGACTACCACCAAAGTCTTGAATCCTAGACACTGGCTTATAATCCATAGAGGTACCTCTTGTGTGGAAGAGATCTGTGGAAATAAAGCTTTGTCTATTTTGAGGATGTGTATAACATGCTCCCTCATACTGTCGGAGTTACTGCCAACAGTTGGTTTATTATCAGGGTTGCCTGATCTTCGTTGATGTGTGCATCACCAGATGAATCCCTACAGGGTGCATTGTCAAGGCTACTTGACCTTCATTGATGTGTGTGTCAATGGTAGAATTGTGTTGTCGACCTTGCTAAGGAAGGTTGCTTCAATGGGTTTACTTGCCATTGGTTGATATGACATCAAGGCTGCTTGACCTTCATTGATGTGTGTATCAATGGTTACATTGCGTTGTAACCCCCGCCAGGGATACGTAGATGCTTGATAGGTGTGCGTTGTGACCCCCGCCGGGGAAATTAAATATTTCGTGGTTTTGCGTTGTAACCCCCGCCGGGGATTCATAGATGTTTGATAACTTCGGCATTGTAACCCCCGCCGGGGATTTGACCAATTTTAGGATTTCCATCCGTATGAGGGGTCAGCGAGTCAGCGTTTTGCGTAGCACCGTTTGTCAGCGGAGGACAAATCCAGGTTATATGCTTGTTGGGATCAGCGAGAGTTGCCTGAGTTTTATGTTAGTCATTCAGGTTATTCTGCAGAGTATTCCACATAGACGAAGACAGAGACTGCATTGGCTGCGGTAGTATCCACAGTGCAGGAGACTGATTATGATGATGAGGAGCCTATAGAGGAGGCTGTCATTCCCACCGATGACTTGATCTTGGCCGCCAAAGACATTTGTGCTAGATTCTCCCACCCCGAAAAGCCATTTATTACTCGATGATTTAGCACGAAGATCTGGAGCAGAGCTTACATCGATGACCTATGATCTGAGATCGAAAGGAGGGCCACGATGTTGACAGCTCTTGATGAGAGAGATACGCTCTGTCGGAGAGGGATGAGGCTATATCAGCCAGGGATGCATTGATAGTGCAGCGGGATGCCGCCTTATCTGCTAGGGATGTGGCCATTGCAGACAGCACTTCATTGAGATCCCAGATGATGGTTAGTCTTACCGACATGAGTACTTACATTGATGAGTATTCAGCCACCATGCAGTTAGCCTCTGATCTGCTAGCTCGTGTAGATACCCTTGGGCAAGAGCTTGCAGCATTACCTCCGTCTTCAGAGAGGGATGCTATGTTAGATCTGATAGTTTGCATATATACAGCTCTGTAGATAGCTTTGTATTTTCCTTCACAGACTAGCTTAGCCATTTTTGTCATGTACAGCACATATGTATATATCAAACAGTATTATGTATGGCAAGGAAATATATTTTGATTCACTTCCCTTTTAATTATGCCTTGATACTTGCTTGATATTTGCCTATTTTTCCAGGGCCTTTGATCTTGATGCATTCTGAACTTATCCTTGATAGATGGACATTGAGATGTCGCAAGGTCTCTCAGAACGGATCATTGATTTCTGAACGGCCTTTGTGTGAAAAGTTTAGTCTCGTCTGCAGGAGAAACTGTAGGTTGAGAAAATTTTTGAAATGAAGTGAAACTAGGCTGCTGGCTTGTATATTTCCCTGAGGGGCAGAAGAGTATAAAAAGGAAAGGGTTCAAAACCGGAATGACTGGTGATTTGATGATCAAAGCTAGGATGTTTGTTTGATGGTAACTTCAGACATAGTACCGTTTCACGGTGTCTGAGTTAATAAGCTATGGAAATTCATCGCCATCCATTTCCTGCAACCTGAGAGCACCTCCTGTTAATACTTCCTTGACAATAAATGGGCCTTCCCAGTTAGGAACGATTTTTCCCTTAGATTGATCTTGGTTGTCAATGATCTTCTTCAAAACCAAGTCATGTTGTTTGAATTGCCGTAGTCAGACTTTTCTATTATAGGATCGTGTGATCCTTTGCTGATATAACTGACCATGGAAGATAGCCGCGGTTCGCCTTTCGTCTATCAGAGACAATTGGTGATACCTGTCTTGTACCCTTTGGTTTTCATCTAATTGAGCATCCATCAACACTCTGAGGGATTCCATTTCCACTTCTATGGGGAGCACTGCTTCCATCCCATAAACTAGTGAGTAGGGGGTTGCCCCAGTGGAAGTTTGCATTGAAGTTCTGTAGGCTAATAAAGTTAGGGGCAAGAGGTCAGGCCATCCTTTGTGATTGGCGGACATTTTCTGCATGATCTTCTTGATGTTTTTATTAGCCGCTTCAATAGCACCATTCATCTTTGGTCGGTAGATGACAGAGTTGAGATGTTTGATGTGGAACTTTCTGCATAATTCCTCCATCATGTTGTTGTTGAGGTTTTTAGCATTGTCTGACACAATGACCTCTGGTTGTCCATATCGACAAACAACATTGTTTCTGATGAACGCAATGATGACTTCTTTAGTAATCCTGGGGAAAGAAGCTGCCTCTACCCATTTGGTGAAGTAGTCGATCATGGTGAATATGAATCGATGTCTATTACTAGCTTTGGGCTCAATGGGCCCGATCACGTCCATTCCCTACATTGAGAAGGGCCATGGCGAACTCATATTGTGGAGTTCCCTTGGAGGGGCATGGATAGTATTCCCATGGATCTGACATTGATAGCACCTCTTGACGTGATCATCACAGTCAGCTTTGAGTGTAAGCCAATAATGTCCCGTTCTGAGAATTTTCTTGACAAGTAGGGGTCCACTCATATGAGGGCCGCATACTCCACCATGGATCTCATCCATGAGTCGTTGAGCTTGGTCTTTGTCCAGACATATGAGGAGACCTAATCCTGCATCTCTTTTGTAGAGTGCATCTCCGTTCAAGTAAAATTTCATAGCAAGTCGATGAATCCGCCTCTTCTCAGTTAGGCTCGCCTTAGCGGGTGTAGATCCATCTCGTATATACTCTTTTATATACTGATACCAAGGGTTGTGGATGGGAGGCAACTCATCCGATACTTCTCCAATGTAATTCCCATATACTGGGGCTTTATGCATAGCAATCGTGATGATTGGCATGTCTTCCTTGTCAGGTATGTAAACCAAGGAGGCCAACATTGCTAATGCATTTGCAAAGTCATTCCTATTACGAGGAATGTGTAGGAAGGAGATTTCTTCGAACTCCAAAGCCATCTGTAGAACTTGCCAATGGTAAGGCAGTAAATGTAATTCTTTGGTTTGATACATTCATGTGGATTGCTTGATTACCAATTCGGAATCCACAAAGACAGTTAACCGCCTGATACCCATTCAACGGGCAAGTTTGAGTCCCATGATACAGCCTTCATACTCATCTATGTTGTTGGTATTGACAAACTGCAATTGAACGGCGATGGGATACTGCTCCCCCGTGCAGGATATTAAAACTGCTCCAGCTCCGGAGCCTTCTGAATTAACAGCTCCATCAAAATACATTTTCCACGATAGGCATGTATCATACTGATGGGTTAGCTGAATTGCCATTACTCCTTCGTCAGGAAAGTATGTTTCTAAGGGTTTGTAGTCCCCTGCAGGTGCGGTGGCCAGTTGATCCGCAATTCCTTGACCTTTGACAGACTTTTGTGTCACATAGATGATATCAAATTGCTGGAGGATCAACTGCAATCTGGACAATCGACAATTAAGTATGGGTTTGCTGAACACATACTTAAGAGGATCCACGCGGGATATGAGATAGGTTGTGTTACCATGGAGATAATGTTGTAATCTCATGGAAGCCCATGCTAAATCACAACAAGTCCTCTTAATCAAAGTGTACTTATGTTCACTGACGCTGAATCTTTTGCTGAGGTAATAGATAGCTCGTTCTTGGCCTCTATTGTCTTTTTTCCCCAGTATAGAGCCCATATAATTGTCATTTATGGACAGGTACATGAATAGGGGAACATCATCCCTAGGAGGTACCAAAACAGAAGCGTTAATCAGCTGCTTCTTGATTGTGAGGAAGGCTTTTTGACACTCATCATTCCATTTCATGGAGGAGTTCTTCCTTAACAATTTGAAGATTGGCTCACAGGTTGCTGTGAGTTGAGAAATGAATCGGCTAATGAAGTTGATCCTTCCCAAAATCCTCAGATTTCCTTCTCGACTAAGGAATGGGCATTTCCTTGATGGCTGGATTTTGGTAGGATCCATTCAATCCTTTGTGGTGACTAGGAAGCCTAGCAACTTGCTTCGACTTGACACCAAAGGCGACTTGGCGGGATTCAACTTCAAGTTGTACTTTACCTTTAATCTGTTGAAACGACTTTTTGAGATGGTCTAAATGGTCATCCTCCTTCGGAATTTGATAATGATGTCATCCACATAGATCTCTATCTCCTTGTGCATTAAATCATGGAAAAGAGCCAAACATAGCTTCATTTGGTAGGTTGCCCTGGCGTGATGAGGTTGAACGACAACCGTCTGCAGAGCAAAAGGTTCCCTAAGGCGTGATGAAAGCGGTTTTCTCACGATCTTCCTCAAAGAACCATAATTTGATGGTACCCATAAAGCAATCGAAAGAAGGAGTACATGCCATACTAAGCGATATTGTCAATAAGAATGTGGATAAAGGGCACGGAAAAGCTATCTTTCGTGCAAGCTTTGTTCAAATCCACGATAATCCACGCAGACTCGCACCTTTCCTCCCGGTTTAGGTATCGCACACAATGTTGGATATCCACTCGGATATGTAGACACCATGATGATGCCACTTTGAAATCTGTTTCACAATTTCTTCTTTAACCTTTAAACTCCACTCAGGTTTCAATCGCCTGAGCTTTTGCCTAACTGGCTTGAATCCTTCTTTAATGGGAAGGCAATGAAGAACAATGTCAGTGGACAAACTCACCATATCTTCATGAGACCATGCAAACACATCCTAGAATTGGGTTAACAGTGTAACCATGTCATTTCGTTGATTTGTGATAAGGTCTGAACTAATTTGGATTAGCTTAGGGTTGTCTATGGTTCCAAGATTGAAAGGAGTGGTTTGATCAAGAATGGGTTTGGGTTTGTTGGTGACCCATTCCTTAATCTCTTGAGGTGTCTCAATGTCCTCTTGGATGTCCATCAAGTCTGAGTCCAACTTTGCATCAAAGTTACAGCCCTTGTGGAGAGAAGGCACCTCATCGTGAGGCATGTGTACATCTAAATTCAGAGTCCTGAAACAAAATATGCTTTCACTTAATATATGCAACTGTTCGATCATACAAAAGTGTTAGCATGTACGTGATAAAATAACTGCTAGTGCTGTAAAGGAAAGCAAGCAATTAAAGTTATCTACAGGGTAGAGAGATTTTCTGCCCATTTTACCCTCATCGACCAATACATGGAGTGTTGCTCCAATTGTCGAGGGCAAAGTCCTGAAGGACTGCAGTGATAGAATGATTGTTAGTGTTCTCCTTCTCCCGAATGATAACCATGACAGCTGGACAATCATTGTTTGGGGTATATCTGTTTGTATGTTCATCATAAAAAATGACGCGAATGCCTGCCATCATTAAGGCAATGTCGTGTTTATGTTTTCGCTCCTTTTCTTCCATCTCGGGATCAGGAATCAGCACCTATTTAGCTTTGATTGGCACTGGTTTTGGAAACAACACAGCCACAACCCGGGCTGGAACCTTTACTGGAGACTATATCAACTCATGTGGTAAAGGCATAGAAGATCGTCGTGCGGTGAAAGGCTAAGGAACCTGCTTGTGCTTATGAGGATTCCTGTGAGTGGAATTAGCAGAATAGCCTAGCTCGGCTGTCCCAATTTGACTGGACATTTGGATAGGGTGCTTAATACCCTGTTGATCCTTACCAAGCCCTTGTCCAGGTTGGTAACCCAATAACATCATTTCTTGAGTGGCTGACATAACCTCGTCAGAAATCTTGGGTACGGGAAGTGGTACTCAAATAGAATGGTATTGGGTGTTACTCACTTCCAGAGTATGGAAACTGGTTGGCTCAACTTCTGAATTGAAGTTGATAATTGGTAGAGTTCTTGGTCTAGGACCTTCCGGCTCAGCATTGACAGTGACTAGACTGTTGTTGATGATGTATTTGAGTTGTTGATGTAAGGTGGAGGGAACAGCTCCAACCATGTGTATCCATGATCTCCCCAATAGCAGGTTGTATCCTGAATCTATCTTGAGGACGTGGAAGGATACATTGAATGTATGGGGACCAATCTCAATTGGCAATTCAATCTTTCCAATGGAATTTCGCCGAGATCCATCAAAAGGTCTGATGATCGTGTGACTACTTTGGATTCATTTGAGATTGATATTCATCTTCGCCAAGGTATCATAAGGACAGATATTCAGAGATGAGCCTCCATCTATCAAAACTCCAGCTAGCATATACCCGGAAGACAACACTGTGATGTGCAGTGGTTTGCAATGACCAGTCCCTTCGGGAGGTATATCATCATCAGTGAAGGATATCACATTGTTGTTGAAAATGTGATCAACCAAATGTTGAAATTTTTCCACATTCATTGATTTTGGCAGGCAGGCTTCTTCCAAAACCTTTAGCAAGACCTTCCGATGCTCCTCGGAAGAGAAAACGAAGTCCAGTATTGAAATCTGGCGTGGAGCTTCTCGCAAGCTTAAAACCACTTTGGCTTCATTGTGGCCCATAGTATGGAGGAATTTTTAAATCTTCTCCATGGACAGCTTCCCCTTTGCTTCGCAAGTAGGCTTGATAACCCGTTGAGGAAGGTACAATAGATTCTCTTTCGACACGTAGCAGTAGTATGGGACGTAGATCCTTCAGCTTCTCCATAATTCCATGGCACTTTATATAAGCTGAGAATAGGATGTTGTATTCTGCAAGGCAAAGGAATTGGCTCTAGTGCGGCCACTTTCAAAGGATTATCAGCTCCTTTGAGTTGAATTGGTTGTATGGGAAATGTTTTGATAGTCTCATCATCCACCTTGGATATAACTGCTACTGATCCCTTCCATTAAGTAGGGTATGCATTCCCACCCTTAAGTTGCATAGTGTAATCATCTGCTACTTGCAGGACACCGCTATCAATAAGATTCTGAATGAGATGGCGGAGTGCCCAGCATTCTTTTATGCTGTGACCCCGAGAATGTGAATGATATTGACACATTTCATCAGGATTGAACCGCCCTGAGAGGGGATTGATTGGAGGGAGAAGGAATGTGATTCTTCCTTCGTTAATCAGCATTTGAAGTATCTCCTCCAGAGATTGGCCCAGATAGGTGAATTCCCTTTGATTGGCGAAATCCCGACGGGCTTTAGCACTTGCTCGCTTTGCAACCTTATCCTCCATAGCTTCGCTTTCTGAAGGTGTTGATTGAGCATTCATAACAAATGGAAGGATATAGGCATTCTCCTGCCTGATTAATTGGCGTGTGACTTGATGGTGGTGTGTCACCAGCTCTACCAATTGCTCAATTTGTTTGCAAAGAGCTTTCATTTTTCGTTCCATGGTAAACTGGAACTTTGCATAATCCTATTTGTCAACACCATCTTTAATGGGTTGGGATGATTCACTAGTAGAATTGGAACCATGTCCAGTACTCCAACTGATCATGTTGACCTCTTCCGCTTTGTGTTGAGGGAGAGGGTTGTCTTGTACATGAGGTTGATCTGTCTTGGTGACCATGATCTCACCATTGTCTATCAGATCTTGGATCTTGTGTTTCAAGGCCCAATAATCTTGAGTATCATGTCCGGGTGCCCCAGCATGATAAGCACACTTTCGATTAGCATTGAAACCCCTCCCATTAGGGTTGGCTGGTGGAAGAAGATGTGTAATTTTCTTCTGAGTCGCCAGAAGAGCAAGAATGTTCTCGAGCGAATCCCCTAAGGGTGTGAACATTTGATGTCGCTTTACTTCTCCACTTTTAGGCAATGGAGGGTTTGAAGATTGTGCTAGAAAAGGGGAGTAGTTTCTCCTCTGCATAGGCATGCTTGGATTGCCTTTCTGTCCTTGTAGTATCAAGGAAACATCCTCCTCTTTCTTTTTATGGACCCTCCGGGGGTTTTTTCCATAAGATCTGGACTGGATGTGCTCAGCAACAGCTTTAAGAGCGGCTAGGTCTTGAATTTTACCAGACTTCAATCCCATTTCAGCCATCTCTCCATGTTTGATCATTTCTGAAAATGGATTGCCAATACCAGCCAGAACTCTTTCATAGAAAGGAGCTTCCTGTATATCTATGAAGGTCATAACCATCTCTGATTCTGTCATAGAAGGAATAACTTGAGCAGCAAGCTGCCTCCACTTTTGAGCGTACTCTCTGAATGACTCATTAGACTATTTCTTAACTTTGGTAATTTGATACCGGTCAGGAGCCATCTGAGATTGAAAACTGTATTGAGTAAGGAAGGCATGAGCCAGCTTTTCCCAGCTATGGATCTTAGAGTTGTCTAATCTGGTGTACCATGAACGGGCTTCTCGGTCGGACTTTTTTCTCGAAAACAATTTGCATTCGAGCTTTTCATCCTCGGCATAAGATCTGAGTTCTCCGATGAACACCTTTAAATTTGTGTAAGGATCCCCTAATCCGCCATATTTCTCAAAATCAGGGGTCTTGAATTTCTCTGGATAATGCACACCAGGAAATATGCAAAGGTCTGTATATGAAACACTACCATGTGTTCCAATCCCCTTGAGAGCGCGAATGGTTTCCTCCATTTGGAGGACCTTCTTCCTGATATCACCGGTGTCTGGATCTCCTTTGAGATGGGTGCTTTCAGGGTCTTTGTTGGTTGTATCCAACTAACGTTTTGGAATTGTCTTTTCCAGATTTTGAATTCCCACTTGTGCAAAGGACTCTGTATGTGTAGGTCTCTTCGTACCCTGAGTAGACTGGTGTAACTCTTTCAGTAGGACAGCCAAGTCTGTGATTTGTTTACTCAATCCGTCAAATTGTTCTCGTGAAACAGGATTAGACTATTCAAAAGAAGACATGATTGGCTGTAGGCTTGAGGCCTTTTTGGACTTAGAGCGGGTAACCGACCCAATTGCTTCCCTACAAAAGACTTACATAGTTTAGTCTTAGGGTAATGTAAATGTTATCATAACATATCCATTTTAGGAATTTGTCCTGCAAAACCGGTTTAGTTAATTGATAACATGTCATGCATAGGTATTCTTCATATTTTCCATTACATATGGATGAACATGGAATAAAATTACAAGTAAATGCTTTTACAAGTAATTGAAAATGGAGAGCATGAAGAGACTTTCCTCCGCGTTTGGTTTATCAGAGGTTGACCTATCCTAGGGTTTCTCTCGCGGCTTTTCGACAATGAAGGTTCCCAGATCATCGCAATGTCTTTCAACTGGAGCGAATCTGGGTGGTGCCTTTCCTGAGCCCCGGGAAATTATTCTTCCCACGGGTCTAGTAATCAAACACCGACAGGATAGCCTCCTGATGGAGGGACCACACAACATACATTCACATACAACGTGTCTCACCGTTTATGCAAAATGATAACATGTGCGAAACACTAATATCACAGATAGATATTTAGCAGTGCAGTAAGTAATATGCATTCGTACACATTTATCAGAAATGTAAATGCAACAATCACACACAAGCATATAACAACTTTAAAAAGCTTGTAATAGCGGTTTATGCCCTCTTACTGGAGTCCCCAGCAGAGTCGCCACCTGTCGACGTCGGGATTTTTGAATGTCCCTTTTCGTTACTTATCTTTTGGTGTTCTCATGTTAATGTGAGATTTGTTTGAAAAAACAAGTGAAAAAGGTTCGACATGTATAATGTCGACGATTGACTTTAAGAGTCGCGAGTTGGTGTTTTTAACTGGTTGCACCAATGCAACCGAAAAGGTTTGCACATTGACCCAGTGATTTGGCACTGCTAGACGGGTCTATGAAACCGAGATTCATTAAGGGTTCGGGGGCTTGATTATGCGGAGGGAAGGTGTTAGTCACCCCCCGACATCCGTGTTACCACGGTGACCGCCACTTTTCAAAGAAATTGTTTTATGAATGTGTGTGTGTGTGTGGATCAATGTGTAATTATCTGGAAGTAGTGCGAGGCCTCGTTCGCACCTATATACAAGGGTTTGAATTTTATTTTAAAAAATCCAATTTTAACAACAAGATAGCAATGAAATTTTGTAAAAAAGGTTTTTCAAACCCTGTGCTCAATAGGAATTGAGACCTTTTCATACTTCCATTTTATTATTAAATGTCCGGCTTGTTTGCTTTTATTTTCGAGATGCGAGGCATCCTCGAGAAAATAATATACAGCAGTGGCGAACTCCTCATGGGCATGACAGCCATCCAAGGAAGCTCAGACACTGTAAAATAATGTATACAAGCCGCCATGACCATAAAATGTCCATCATGGGAACCGAATCTAGATTCAGTAGACTAAACCTGTGATCACATGATTCCTAGGCTCACAAGATATCGCCACTAAGTGAACTCCGAGCGGACTTTAATTTAAATAAAGTCAGAATAGCCACTTAAGTAAACTCCGTGCTGATGAAATGTAAATATATATATATATATATATATATATATATATATATATATATATATATATATATATAAAAAGTAGTAAACGCTTTTATATAAAATCCAGTGCTCATCGGATATGTCCGAAACAATTATATATATATATATATATATATATATAAATGCGAGTAAATGCAATTCTGGATATAAAATCCGGGCTCATCGATATGTCGACATATATATATATATATATATATATATATATATATATATATATATATATATAAGCAATTAAACGCACTGCATCAAGTCTAGGCTCATCGATGTAATCGACCCACGCTTTAACTATATATATATATAAAACAAATAAACGCTTCTGGCAAAGTTCAGGCTCAATCGAGGCATAACTCGATAATGTTAGTCCATATATATGAAATATATACATATATTAGTATATAAATACGCATTTAAAATGAAAATCACTTTAATCAAAGTCCGTGCAAACATACTCACACGACTCTCAACGTGTACAACAGTATGTGATAATAGGAGAAAGATGCTTTCTAGAATGTAAGAAGGCTTACAGTGGACTGCCAAAGTAGACTTCTTTGACTTTAAATGGATAAACACTCAGCTCCTGCCGGATAAAAAGTAGCTATATATGAACTAACTAGTGTTTAAAGAAGAGGAAACACTCAAAAGATGTGTATGCAGAGCTAAATGGACAGTACTTCCTCGCCTTTTTCCTTCTCTCTCTCTCTTCAAATGGCTGACCCCCCCCCCTCTATATTTATAGAGCGGATGGCATAAGTCAACTGCAAAGCCCACAGCAGATGAACTCGCTACCGGTCGTGGTGGGCCCGGGCTTCGTGGGTCCTGTCGTCTCGTAGTACGTTCACTCGTGCACTATAATGTCCAATCGAACTTATAGAACTTTAATCTGAGCATCGAAACGAAGTATATCTATACTTCTTTGAATCGCTTGTGTCGAGAGTTACGTAATGACATGGATTAGAGGTTGTACGAAGTCAGGAAGAGGGGTCTATGCCCATGGTCTTCAAGCTTCAAAGTCTATCCAAAGTACTGCCACACGTAATAGTCACTCGGGATTGTCACTCCTCGGTTATTGTGGGACATTGTTGTATGTATGTATGTATGAAGCGTTGATATGACGTGCCATTTGTCGGATGAACAAGATGATGTGTGACTCCTTGCCGGGGTTATCGCCGGGTTGAGTTGAAAGTAGACGTTGCTCAGGGTTACAGCTGAGATTGGACTACTTGTTGGTGTGCTGCGAAATCATCTTGTTGACGTGGTAAGATGACGTAATGACTCCTCACCAGGGTTATTGCCGGTTTAAGCGGAAAGTAGACGTTGCTCAGGGTTACAGCTGAGATTGGACTGCTTGTTTGTGTGCCTCACTGTCATCTGTGTATGTTCCTGTCTAAGGTATGTGTGCTTTGACAGGATGTATGTGGTTGAAGCTGATCGCCTGTGTTTGAAACAAGCATTTCCGGTGTTATCACCGGAACTGCAATGACATCTCTTGGGGCTATCACCAAGGATGGGGTTGTTACTCCCAGTATTGTCTCTAGGACTGGAACTGAACGTCGCGGTGTTATCGTCGAGACAGAACTATTCTCTCCGGTGTTGTTGCCGGTCTTTTGATCTACATATCTCAGGGTTATCTCCGAGATTGGAAATGACATTCTCGGGTTGTGTTCCGGGTTTGGAACTGAGCTTCCGGTAGTATCCGAATTGGAGCTGATGTTCCTGGTTTGTGTTTTGGGTTTGGAGCTAAACTTCTGGTAGTATCCAGAATGTTTGTAGGCTGTATTTCAGGGTTATCTCCAAAAGATGAATCTACCCTCCTGCAATGTCATTAATAGGAGTGTAGAAAATTTCGAGTGTCTACATATCGCATGCATGGTGATTTCTGTTGTTATTCCATTCTTTATTATTCAGTTGGAATATCCTGTCGGTGCGTATTACGCCTGACCTAGTTCCGTTATATATTATTCTGTTGGGATAACCTGTCTATGCGAAGTACCGCATGCCTGGTGATTTCTTTTGTTATTCCATTCTTTATTATACTCAGTTGGTTAAAGTTTTGACTTCTATACTCGTCATAAAATATCATTTTATTTGGTATTTTCTGTTATGAGTTACTGTTCACGGGTTACTATTCACCGAAATTACTATTCACCTAAATATTATTCACTCGGGTATTTGGAGTACTTTTCATGTCAGGGTACTATTCATGAGGTACTATTCCCGAAGTACTATTCACGGGTTACTATTCACGACGAAAAATTAATTCTTTTCTGTCCAAATTATTTTTTTGTACATGAATATTATTCTTGAATTTTACTCTACAAAGAAGTATCATGTTGACAATTTGGATGTTATTAGTTCCTGGATAATTTAATTCTTGAACTTGTTTTTATTGAATTCTTATATCATTGTCATTATCCTCATGTTTATATTTTGTTGAAAGTCATCTGTGGCCTGTAGTGCATAGATGGACTTGGTATGATTATGACCAGGGATTATTCGGTATAATCATGACCGTAATGTTACAAATGATGTGGAAAAAGTCCTCATTGGCCGTAGTGCATTGATGGACAGTTTTTGGTATGATTATGGCTATGGATTCTCTTCGGCCAAAGGAGCAAAGATGAATTGTTTTATGGCATGATCAGGACCGTTGATGAAAACACGATTATCTTTGGCCCGTAGTGCATAGATAATTCGTGGTCGTGATACTAAATAATATCCTTGGCCTGAAGTGCAGGGATGATTTGATAATGTGGATTATTTATTAAGCTGAGTCTCAGTGATAAAAGTGATGAAAAACTTTTTAAATCATACAAAATAGTAGATTTTATTCTCTACTTGACTCGTTTAATGGATTGCTTGTTCCACTGCAGTTAAACTTGATGTCTATTATGTTTTATCAGCTTAACATTGTTGAAGGCTAATGATAATTTATCCTGCATTATCTTAGTCATAATATTTCTTACTGGGCTAGTTGAGCTCACCCTTTTGCTTTCATTGTTCTCTTCAGGAAATGAGAATGTAGCCGGGACTAGTCGGGGAATGGAGTGGATGGCCCGAGATGATAGCATTAGTAGTCCTCACTATTCTATTAAATAGTGTGACAATAAATGTAATTAGGACTCCTTTGAGAGTGGATATTGTCTAGAAGGCAATATTCTTGTTTAAACTCTCAGCTTATGTTTTGTCGTATGTTACACGATAGTTGTATTATTAAGTTGTATTTTATATTTTTGTACCATGTATTTGGCGACTCAAGATGGGTGATGTATACCTATTTTGGGGGCGTCATAGTTGGTATCAAAGCCTAGGGATATGATCCCTGGCTGAGATATGAGACAAGAACTAGGAGGGGAGAGACGAGGAATTCCTTCGCTAGTATGACCTACCTAAGTTTATTTGGTATTTATTTAGTTGGTCAGAGTATAGGGATAATATGTGATATGTCAATTAACCCTTATTTTGTGATAGTGTTTGAAAATGGCATCTGAAAATGTTGAGATAAGCAATGGAGCAAAATAATATGATCGTATCGCAGTACGAGGCTAAGTTTGTGGAGTTATTCCGGTTTGCATCCCATTTGGTCGATAATGAGGAGCGAATGACGCGAATGTTTCTAAGAGGTTTGAAACCCAATATACGTCAATACCTCATTTCTCATAAACTTTATTTATATTCAGATGTTGTGAATAGGGCTCAGCTATTGGAGTGCAATAATGAGTTAACACAACCAAAAGGTAACGACCAACAACACGATAATAATCGTACCGGTGGCAACGACTATCGGAACAATGATAACCATCGTGGGGGAAATTATCATACCAAGAATGGTAACCACTTTGGTGGTAATCATGGCCAAGATAATAGAAGTGGAAATTTCAAGAAGAGAAGGTCATTTAGCTCGATTTTGTCATATAGTGAAGTCAAGTCCAGCTGGGACGGTGGCACCAAAGGCGGATACAGATAAAATCAAAGTCGATGGTTTCAGGAAGAGCGTTTTTCATGACTTCTCAAAAAGCGAGTAACCTGAACGAAGTTAGCACGGGTTAGTTAATAATAAATTTTTGCGAAGTCTATACCTTATTAGATACCGGTTCTACCCATTCTTTTATCTCTCTTGCTTGCGTTCAATGTTTAAATTTGACTCCGGAGAGATTAGACTTTGACTTATCTGTTGAAAATCCGTTAGGAGAAACCTTCATTACATGTGCTATCCAAGTCTTGGATGAGAGTCACAGTTTTGAATGATAATTCTATTGTTAATAAATTTCCTGACGTATTCTTGAAGACTTCTTGGCCTACCCCAGAACGTGAAATCGAACTTTGTACTGACCCCAGTACAAAACTCATTTCTTAAACCCTCAAATATTTTCTTCACCCAAAACAAATGTAACATGCGCCAAAGACGTTGGCTCGAGCTGTTGAAGATTACGATCGTACCATGCAATACCATCGTGGGAAAGCGAACATGGTAGCTGACATGTTGAGTAGAAGATCGTATGCGTTTACGAATGCGAATATACGAACTCACGTGAAGATAACGAATATACAAGTAGAATTGACTTTAATCGATAAAGTTAAAGCCGCTCAAGCTAAATACTTAGAGCTGATGAATGTGAAGAAGAAGGTTTAAGAGGGCGTTATTCTAGAAGCAAGAATCGATGAAGAGAAGAAATCTCAACCCTCGATTTAATTGATCCATTTAAAATCCTCGATTAAGTAGGAACTGTGGCTTATAGACTCGTTTTACCGCCAAGAATGTCGCGTGTTCATTATGTTTTTCACATATCGATGTTACGTAAATATGTGGACAACCCGAACCACATTATTGATTTAGAACTGGAAGAGTAGCGAATAATTTAATATATGAAGATGTACCTGTTAAAAATCCTGGAATATATTCTACGCTTAAAGGTTATACCTCAAGAGTTAGAATCGGACGAAGTGTCCTCCTCTGTTCGGCATACCAGGTACGTACGTAAATTTCGAGGGCAAAATTTCATAAGGAGGGGAGATTGTAAATCCCAAATTTTACGAGTATAGATTTAATTTTCTCAATTTTTTTTTGAATATTATGGTGTGAATTTGAGATAATGTTATAGTTGTGGGTAGTATTTATAAATTTTTCAAAGTATGCAAGTTGTTATATTATATTCAATTGGTCGGGAAATATTCTTTATGTCGGGGAATATTCGTAGGACGACACAATCATTGGTAGACCCCACAACAAAATTATTGTCGGATTGAGAAAACGACAAAAGTATTTTATTGAAAATAACTACGGAAGTTTTATCATTGATCTTGTTGAACTACTCTCTAGTAAAAAGTACGAAGAATACGCTGCGTCGTTGCATAGCAGCACCTGTATTGATTATTGATGCTTATGTGAGAAGTCACTTTCGCTTATACTCAATTATTGCTATAGTAATTGTTGCATCATATCTCTTATATTATTGATTCGATTATTGTCATGGTATCCTCTGTATTATATGTTATATTATTAAATCAATAATTGAGACGACAAAGTTATTCATATTATTAAATTGCAATATTTACAATGTCTAGAAGTTCTACCAATGAGAGGTTTGGTCACCTAATTGCGAGCCAATATGGAGAAATCCTAATTGGAAAGCCCCCTCTTTCCTGGGAATGACCTGGTTGTTAAATATTGTAAGTTATAATATTAATGATGAATAAGTTCGTGTTGGTTAAAGATGAATTTGATAGTTCCATTGTGTTGGGATTATTGTTGTTAGTTGAAATCGATATCTATTCCGATGATAATTGATGTCTGGGGGTTATATTGATAAATTGGGTAATTTGTCGGAAAAATGAGCAATTAATTGCTACTAATTCACATGCTTATATAACTATTTATTCAAATGTGTGTACTATTTATTCAAATGTGTGTACTATTGAGTCACATTCACTTACTATTAGGGGAGTTGGTGCAAGATTGATAATACTTGTATGACTAAGTTAAAGATGGAGGTATAGATGGAGGTACTATATTGTAATTAATTTATTTCACATGTTTAGAACTATTAAGTCACATGATTTACTATTGAGTCACATGATTTTACTATTGATTCACATGATTTACTATTAGGGGAGGTGGTGCAAGTTTTATAATACTTGCAGGACTAAATTAAAAATGAAGAAAAAGTTGGAAGTATTGTACTATAAATTTTTGAGCCCCAAAACGTGCAATTATCGAAACTATGTTTTCCTATAAATAGAAGCTCATTCTCCCTTCATTTCTCACCAATTCACTAAAGCTTTAGAGCCATTATTATAGAAAGAAATCTATAGAGAAAAAGAAGAAGAGAAGCCTGCTATCTCACTATTCCAGTATCCAGTCTTCTTTTGAGGTAAGGGGTATTATTTTTTTTCATATTCATGAAGAGAACTTCTGTTATTCCATTCTTAATTATTCTGTTGGAATAACCTGTATATGCGGTCTACCCTATACTTGGTGAAATTCTTCTGTTATTCCATTATTTATTATTATGCTGGAATAACCTATCTATGCGAAGTACCGCATACATGGTGAAATTTTGTTGATATTCCATTCTTTATTATTCTATTGGAATATCCTGTCTATGCGTTTTACGCCGGACCTAGTTCCGTCTTTATTATTCTGTTGGAATATCCTGTCTGTGCGTTTTATGCCGGACCTGATTCCGTCTTTATTATTCTGTTGGAATATCCTGTTAGTGCGTTTTACGCCGGACCTGGTTTCGTTATTTATTATTTTGTTGGATAACCTGTCTATGCGAAGTACCACATGCATGGTGATTTCTGTTGTTATTCCATTCTTTATTATTCTATTGGAATATCATGTCGGTGCGTATTACGCCTGACCTGGTTCTGTTATTTATTATTCTTGTTGGATAACCTGCTCATGCAAAGTACCGCATGCCCGGTGATTTCTTTTGTTATTCCATTCTTTATTATACTCAATTTGTTAAAGTTTTGACTTCTATACTGCCATGAAATATCATTTTATTTGGTATTTTCTATTACGAAGTTACTATTCACAGGTTACTATTCACCCAGTTACTATTCACTCTAGTATTATTCACTCGGGTATTCGGGGCACTTTTTATGCCGGAATACTATTCACGAGTTACTATTCACAGGTTACTATTCACTAAAATTACTATTCACCTGAATATTATTCACTCAGGTATTTGGAGTACTTTTCATGTCGGGGTACTATTCACGAGGTACTATTCCCGAAGTACTATTCACGGGTTACTATTCACGACAAAAAATTGATTCTTTTCTGTCCAAATAATTTTTTTATGCGTGAATATTATTCTTGAATTTTACTCTACAAAGAAGTATCATGTTGACAATTTGGACGTTATTAGTTCCTGGATAATTTAATTCTTGAACTTGTTTTATTGAATTCTTATATCATTGTCATTATCCTCATGTTTATATTTTGTTGAAAGTCATATGTGGCACAGTGAGTGCATAGATGGACTTGATCTCGATTATGACCGAGGATTATTCGGTATAATCATGACCGTAATGTTACAAATGATGTGGAAAAAAGTCCTCATTGGCCGTAGTGCATTGATGGACGCTTTTGGTATGATTATGGCTATGGATTCTCTTGACGCCAAGGGAGCAAAGATGAATTGTTTTATGGCATGATCAGGGGCTGTTGATGAAAACACGATTATCTTTGGCCCGAGTAGTGCATGGATAATTCATGGTCGTGATACTAAATAATATCCTTGGCTTTGAAAAGCGTGGATGATTTGATAATGTGGATTATTTATTAAGTCGAGTCTCAAATAAAAGTGATGAAAAACTTTTTAAATCATAAAAGATAGTAGATTTTATTCTCTACTTGACTCTTTTAATAGATTGCTTGTTCCGCTACAGTTAAACTTGATGTCTAGTGTGTTTTATCAGTTTAACATTGTTGAAGGCTAATGATAAT
This sequence comes from Panax ginseng, assembly GCA_020205605.1. Lineage (NCBI taxonomy): Eukaryota > Viridiplantae > Streptophyta > Magnoliopsida > Apiales > Araliaceae > Panax > Panax ginseng. The sequence continues at coordinate 32,608,067 of CM035133.1, forward strand.
TTATCCTGCATTATCTTAGTCATAATATTTCTTACTGGACTAGTTGAGCTCACCCTTTTGCTTTCATTGTTCTCTTTAGGAAATGAGAACGTATTCGGGACTAGTCGGAGAATGGAGTGATGGTCTGAGATGATAATATTAGTAGTCCTCACTATTCTATTAAATAGTGTGACAATAAATGTAATGAGGACTCCTTTGAGAGTGGATATTGTCTAGAAGGCAATATTCTTGTTTAAACTCTCAGCTTATGTTTTGTCGTATGTTACATGACAGTTGTATTATTAAGTTGTATTTTGTATTTTTGTACCATGTATTTGGCGACTCAAGATGGGTGATGTATACCTATTTTGGGTCGTCACATCAGGTGTTTAGGAAGAGGTTTTAGCTTAAGAGTGGGTGGTTCCTCAAGTGAGGGTTTCATCCGTGTCGATGCCTTCTATTCCATATGTAATGGCTCGAATGGCACTTTGAATCTACTCACTCTAGGTAATGCATCCAACATATGCAAATAGTCTACAAATTTAGGATCATGTACGTTAGTATCTCCCAGCAAAATGTTTTCCAACGGATCCCTGTCCAAACCTCGAATCAAGTCTTCATTAACCATCTTTTCGATTACATCCACTCTAAAACACTCTTCATCATCTGTAGGGTATCTCGTAGCTTTGAAAACATTAAACTTCACTTCTTGGTCTTGCACTTTCATCGTTAACTCCTCTTTTTGAACATCAATGAGAGTCCTCCCAGTTGCCAAAAATGGACTTCCTAAGATAATAGGAATGTTTTTGTCTTCTTCATAATCCAGAATGATGAAATACGCTAGGAAGATCTACTTTTCCACCTTTACTAGTATATCCTCAATAATCCTCCTTGGATAAGTAACTGATATATCCGCCAACTGTAATGAGGTATTTGTAGGTTTAGGTGCCGGCAAACCCAACTGAGTATACACAAATAATAGCATGAGGTTTACATTCGCACCCAAATCGGACAAACATTTGTTGAAGGCCATGTTCCCAATTGTGCAAGGAATGGTGAAAAACTCCCTAGATCCTTCAACTTCAGAGGCAATTTCCTCTGCAATACTGCATTATATTCCTCCGTCAGTGCAATAGTCTCATAATCTTCTAACTTCTTTTTCCTCGATAAAATACCCTTCATAAACTTTGCATAGCTCGACATCTCTTCAAGGGCTTCTAAGAACGGAATATTAATCTATAATTTCTTGAAAAACTTTGAGAACTATTTGTCTAACTTCTGCTTTTGAACTCTCTGCTGAAACGATGGTGGCGAATAGACAACTGGTTCAACATTTACCTGATTCTTCTCTACTTGCCTGTCTTCACCCTGTTTCTCTTCAACTAACTTTTCTTAACTGTCTTTCATATCTTTCTTTGGCAAATTTTCTACACCTTATCCCTCGAGATGTTTTCCACTTCATAACATGATTGCTTGACACTGTTCATGATTTCCCCTTGGATTCTTCTCAATGTCACTCGGTAAAGTCCCTTGAGGTTTGTTATTCAATGTCAACGCAAGCTGTCCCATATGATTCTCCAAGTTCTTAATCGCCGTTGCTTGTGTTTTCATAGCTACCTCATTATCGAATATATATTTCAATAATAACTCTTCCAAATCTGACTTTTTCTCATGCTGTGTAGCTAACTGTTGATGCTGATTTTGGAAATCGGGGGGATAAGATAGTCGTGGAGCTTGCTGATTTTGGTTATTACTCCATAAAAAGTTTGGATGGTTCCTCGCCCCCGGATTGTAGGTATCCTGATATGGATTCGGAGGTATTCTATTATAACTACCTACAAACTGAACTGCTGCTGGATGGATAGAATACTACTTTGTTGAATGTTCCCCAGCACACATATATGCCACATGTTGAACCTGAACTCCCGTGAGGGCATCCATTTTATTTGACAGCGCTGAAATCTGAGCCGCTAAAGCCATCACTCCATCTACATCTAACACTATAGCATTCTTAGGTTATGTCATTCTGGTTGTGGGCCACTGGTAGTTGTTAGCTGCCATTGTTTCAATCAAGTCATACGCTTTCTAAAATCTTTTATCCATAAACGTTCCCCCTGAAGCTTCATCTATACTAGTCCGAAGATTACTATTCAGCCCATTGTAGAAAGTGTTCATCTGCAGCCACTTGGGTAATCCGTGATGCGGACACTTCCTTAACAATTCCTTATACCTTTCCCAAGCTTCATACAGAGACTCCCCATGCTGCTGTTCAAACATTGTAATCTCATTCCTCATCTTCGCAGTCTTCGCCAGTGGGAAGAATTTGGCTAAAAATTTCTAAGCTATGTCATCCCACGTAGTGATTGACCCTGGCGGTAGTGAATGTAACCAGCTCTTAGCCTTATCTCGCAGTATGAATGGAAACAACCGTAGCCTAACTGCATCATCAGATACCCCCATTGTACTTGAAGGTATCACAAATCTCCAAAAAGCTCACAAGGTGCTGGTTTGGATCACCATTAGCCAATCCCCCAAACTGTACTGAATTATGTATCATCTAAATAGTGTCAGGCTTGATCTCAAAGTTGTTCGCTGTAATTGCAAGCCTAGTGATGCTCGATTGAATTTCAGTGACCATGGGTATGGCAAAGTCCCTAAGTGCTTTTTGATCCTCTGCAGCCATACTTTCTTGCTCATCAAAATTCTCTCTAGTTTCTTTAATCCACATACTCAACCTCTAAAACCTTCTTTCGATGTCATCCTCTTAAGGAAGCAAATTTAGTTTCTTTGACCTAGTTTGCATGCACTAAGTAAGAGAACCTGAAATAAGAAATAACAAAAAGAAAAAGAAAAATGTTTAACTAAAACTGATCTAATATAAGTGATATTGAAAGTAATAAAATCAATAATCTAATCCCCGACAACGGCGTCAAAAACTTATTGGGTGTAATCTAATTAAGCATGGCACGCAAGTATACGTGATCAACAAGTAATATAATGATAAGTTGAGTATCGTTCCCATAGTGACAAAAATCAATTTTAATCTAACAATTATCAGCTTTGTATTATTTTAATTTTATTAAACTAACTGAATTAATGACTGAAATTAATGAAAAACTAATAAACAAAAATCAAAGTAAATCAAGTCAACAACCGTAAATTTTAATCAAATAATGGAGAATTAAGCCTATAACTTCACTTTATACTTCACTCAGATTATCACACTTCTTTTCAATCCAATTAACTATTCTAGTTCATTAATCAAGAACACAAAAGTAGAATTAGCCATCTCTCGATGCACTAAACCCATATAAACATAAATCCACATATGATAGAATTAAGCCATACACCCTAATTAACTAATTCATTATATCTCTATATGAATTACAATTAAAGAAAGTTTAAATCCCAAGTTCTCATATGATTACATTTGATGCATAGGTTGTGATGCCCCCAAAATAGGTATACAACACCCATTCTGAGTCGTCAAATACATGGTACAGAAAAAAACTACAACTTCATTATTACAATTGTCGTGCAAAATACGACAACACATAATGTGAGTTTAAATACAAATTTTATCTTCTAGACAATATCCACACTCAAATAAGTCCTCATTATAATTATTGATACACTATTTTACAAAAATAGTGAGGACTACTAAAATAACTTTCTAGAACCATCATTTCATACCTCGGTTAGTTCCTACTAAATTCTCACCAACTGAGAAGAAAAATGGAACAAAAAGGATAAGGGTGAGCTCAACTAGCCCAGTAAAGAATATTATGACTAAGATAATATACAACCAATTCTCATTAGTCTTCAACAGGGAAAAATCTGATAGAATATAATTGACAAGAAGTTTTAGATTAACAAATACAGCGGAAACAACAATCCATTAGAAGAGTCAAGTAGAGAATGAATTCAACTCTCTTCTAAGATTTAAAAGCTCATCATCAATATTTTATCCCTGTAACATCAATCAATATATATCTTGAATCAAATATTCATCTTTTCACTACAGGCCAAAGATATTCATCTATATCACCAGTTGGTCATGTTCATCTCAACACATGTTCATCTTTACACTACGGGCTAAAGATATTCATCAGTTAATCATTCATCTTTACACTACAGGCCAAATATATTCACGAATATTATCATTTCGGACTGAGGATGATGAAAAATATCTTAAATAAAACGAATCCAGTGAGATAAAAGGACAAAGATTAGAGATTCGTACTTTAGATAATCCAAGTTTAAAAATACTCTATAATGGAGTAAAATTCAAGAATAAAGATCAAAACATGGATACAATCAAAGATAGTAACCATAATAGACATCTGGGACAAAGAAGAGAAAATTTTATTTTTTGGTGAATAGTGTCGTATTCGTGAATAGTGCCGTATATGTGAATAGTAACCCCGAAATGAAAAAGGTAGAAATTCCACAATAAAATCCATACCAATATTTCGGTATAATAATATTGAAAGAATAATTCATTACGAAGAAAATAACATCCCTTACCTCAAACTAACAGTATTTCTGACTGGAATATCGGATGTAAAGCCGAAGAAAACTTGCACTGAATAGCAACTCTCAAAGTATCTAAATACTCACAAAAATACGCTCGATAATATAGAGAGAGAAAATTTATGTTTCTGGTGTGATTTTCAATTCTAACCTAAGCACCAATTTATAGAAAAATGTCAGAACGCCAAAGCAGAATAAATTAATAAAATATTAATAAAAATCTTCTATGCACATTTTTTTATCCAAAACTCAGCCACCACTAGTGGGGCCCACCAATTCAACAATTTTCCATACCAACCAAAAGTGGGGCCCACCCATATTTTTAATAAAAAAATATCTATTTTCAGAACTTCAATAATTCATAATAAATAGCCCTTTTATCAAAAAATAAAAATTTTATGTCCATTCCATAAGAAATTAAATTCTCTACAACTATGTAGATTTAAGTTTTTCCAAATTCCAAACAGAAAATGTCTGAAATCCACATATGGATGATTTTTAATCCTCCATTCCGACAAAATGCTGATAAAACACCTCAGCATTAATTCCTTCATTTATATCCACATAAAATAAATATTTCCTTATCATATAAATCAATAATTAATTATTCATAAATAATTACAGATCACAATAATGACAACCAGGTCGTTCCCAGAAAAGAGCTTTATGTAAAGGATTTCTCCTTACTGGAGCGCAATTAGATGACCTAACCCCTTTCCTCGATAGAACTTTCTAGACATTACCAATAATGCTATCAAAGAATATTATTCAAATAATATGAATCATTGATCTGATAATGAGAAATACTGTGCGGTGACAATTATTGAAACAACAATAATATAAAATATCAACGTAGCAATTATTGAAATAAAATAAAATATTGAATAGTAATTACTGTAACAATTATTAAGTAGTGTCTTCTTACGTAAGAATCAATAATTCAAAATCTTTGTGCAATCTGCATGCTACTACTTATGCAACCACGCGTATTCATCGTATTTTAACCACCGTGTATTCCAACGATTATAATTCGGTAACAATTACACCGTTATTTATAAAAACTCATACTTGTCATCTTTTTATCCGACTATTTTCTGTTATAGGGCCCACAAACGGCTACGTCATCGTACGAATACTCCCCGACAAAAAGAATATTCCACGACCAAATGAATATTCCCCGACAACAATGAATATTTTATAACCACTTGCTTATTTTGCAAAATTTGCACATTTCACCCATAACCAAAGCATTATATCAAATTAACACCTTATTAATTCAGAATAATGAATAGAGGAAATTTAATTTTATTTATAAAAAGTTGGGGTCTTACAACTCCCCTCCTTATAAAATTTCGTCCTCGAAATTGACATACGTACCTGGTGATTCGAAAAGGTGAGGATACCTCATTTTCATTTCCGATTCTAACTCCCAGGTCATTTCCTCAATAGCATAGTTTCTTAACAAAACCTTGACTTGTGGTATAACCTTTGTGCGTAGGACATGTTCTTTCCTATCCAAGATCTTAACAGGTACCTCATCGTACGTTAAATCTTCGGCTATCTCGTCTGGTTCTATCTCAATAATATGGTTTAGGTCTTTTACATATTTATGAAGCATAGATATGTGAAAAACATTATGAACACGACATATTCTTGGAGGTAATGCGAGTCTATAAGCCACATTTCCTATTCGGTTAAGAATCTCAAATGGACCAACAAATCGTGGATTGAGCTTTCCTCTCTTCCCAAATCTTGTAACTCCCTTCCATGGAGCAATACGTAACAATACATGATCCCCAATATTAAATTCCACATCCTTTCGATGAAGATCCGCATAACTCTTTTATCAATCTTGTGAGGTTTGAATACGTTGTCGGATCATTTGGATCTTTTCAATAGTCATGCGTACCAATTCTGGTCCCAACAACGTTGTTTCTCCTACCTCGTCCCAGCATCCTAGAGAACGACATTTTCGTCCATACAACACCTCGAATGGAGCCATGCCTATACTTGCTTAATAATTATTGTTGTAGGAGAATTCCACCAATGACAAATACTTATCCCAAATTCCTTTAAAATCAAGGACACAGAGTCTTAATAGATCTTCAAGAGTTTGAATAGTCCTTTTCGATTGACCGTCCGTTTGAGGATGGTATGCTGAACTGAATTGTAAATCTGTGCCCATAGCTTTCTACAAGCTAACCCAAAATCATGAAGTAAATCTTGGGTCAAGTTCTGAAACTATGGATACTGGCGTGCCATGCAATCTCACAATCTCAGTTAAATACATACGAGTAAGACGATTAAGGGAATATCTCTCGTATTGACAAGAAATGAGCAGACTTGGTTAATCTATCAACAATAACCCAAATCGCATCTATGCTTTAAAAAACCTTGGGAAGACCCGTAATAAAATCCATGGTAATGTGTTCCCACTTCCATTTCGAAATCTCAAGTGGTTGCAATGGACCCTTTAGCACTTGATGCTCCACCATTACACGTTGACAAGTTAAACACCTTGAGATAAACTTCGTGATCTCTTTCTTCATATTGTTCCACCAAAATGTATGTCGAAGATCATGATTCATTTTGGTACTACCAGGCTGGATTGCAAACAGTGTGTTGTGTGCCTCCATCATGATTCTATGCTTCAAGTCAGAATCGTTAGGAACACAAAGTCTAGAGTTGACTCGAAATATTCCTTCTTCATCGATTCTTGCTTCTGGAATAGCACCTTCTTGCACTTTCTTCTTCATATGCATCAGCTCCAGGTCTGTAGCTTGAGCAGCTTTAACTTTATCGATTAAAGTCGGTTTTACTCGTATATTCGCCAATATCACGTGGGTCCCTGGAGTCTTTAACTCTATATCCATCCTTTGCAAGTCATACAAAATGGGCCTTTGCGTTGACAATATCGTACTTGTACCCGCATATGATCTTCTACTCAATGCGTTAGCTACTACGTTCGTTTTTCCAGGATGGTATTGAATGGTATGGTCGTAATCTTTTAACAGCTCGAGCCAATGTCGTTGCCGCATGTTGAGTTCTTTTTGGGTGAAGAAATATTTGAGACTTTTATGATCCGTATAAATCTCCACTTTTACCCCATACAGGTAATGTCTCCAGATCTTTAGCGCAAAATCGTCTGCTGCCAACTCCAGATCATGAGTAGGATAATTCTTCTCATATTCTTTGAGTTATCGTGAGGCATAGGCTATGACTTTCCCATGTTGCATGAGAACACATCCTAACCCTTTGCTTGAGGCATCGCTTTAGATATAAAAATCCATCCGAACCAGATGGTATTGCCAGAACAGGTGCCGAAATGAGTCTCCTCTTGAGCTCTTGGAAACTCTTCTCGCATTCCTCGGTCCATACTGAATTTTGTATCTTTAAGTCAAATTTGAGTTATCGAGTAGCGATTCGAGAAAATCCTTCCACGAATCTCCGATAATAACCAACTAAGCCCAGAAAGCTACGTACTTTGGCTACCGACTTCGGTTGCTCCCAACTTTGTATTGCTTCAATCTTTGCTGGGTCAACAGATACTCCATGTTTCGACACCACGTGCCCAAGGAATGCTACTTTCTCAAGCCAAAACTCGCATTTCTTCAGCTTGGCATATAGCTTGTTTTCACGAAACCTTTCAAGTATCAGCTTCAAATAGTGCTCATGATCTTCACGGCTTTTAGAATAAATGAGGATGTCATCAATAAAGACTATAAAGAACTAATCCAAATATTCCATGAATACTAGGTTCATCATATCCATAAAAGCAGCAGGAGCATTAGTCAATCCAAAAGACATGACTAAGAATTTATAATGCCCGTACCGAGTTCTGAAGGTAGTCTTCGGAATATCCTCAGTTTTAATCTTCAGCTGATGATATCCAGAATGAAGATCGATCTTTGAAAAGAATTATGCTCCTTGCAACTGGTCAAACAGATCATCAATGCGAGGTAGCGGATACCAATTCTTAATGGTGACATGGTTCAATTCTCGGTAGTCAATATAAAGTCGCATACTCCCATCTTTCTTCTTTATGAATAACACAAGAGCACCCCAAGGAGATGTACTAGGACGAATGAAATTGATGACTAACAACTCCTGCAGTTGGACCTTTAACTCCTGAAGTTTAATAGGAGCCATTCGGTATGGGGTTTTAGAAATGGGTTTTGTACCCAGTTCAAGGTCAATAAAGAATTCAACTTCACGTTCTGGGGGTTGACCGAGAAGTTCTTCAGGAAATACATTAGGAAATTCACTGACAACAGAAATATTATTCAAATCTGACGTGTCTTTATTCAAATCCATAACATGGGCTAAGAAAGCTTGACATCCGTTTTTCAATAAACGAATGGCTTTATGGCTTAATATGACAGTGATTGATTTTAGTGGTTTAGTTGCTTGAATTCGTATAACAGGTTGGTTAGGAATATGAAAACTAACAACCTTACGAAAATAATCAATTTTGGCATGATGAGTGGTTAACCAATCAATCCCTAAAATCACATCAAATGCAAGTATCATTAAAGAAATAAGATCAACAGGTAATGTGATGGTGCCAACTTGGATAAAGCAAGATTTATAAACATTTGATGTAATAAAAGTTTCTCCTAACGGAGTCTCAACTGATAAGTCAAAGTCCAATTTCTCCGGAGTCAAGTTCAAGCGTTGAGCACAAGCAGGAGAGATAAAAGAATGGGTAGAACCGTTATCTAGTAAGGTATAAACTTTACAAGAGTTTATGATTAGCTTACCCGTGATCACCTCGTTCGGGTTCCTCACGTTTTGGCCAATCATGACAAACGCTCTTCTAAGAACCGCTGATTTTCACTTGTCCAGGACATCTTTTGAAGTCAACATCCCCGCTAGACTTGGTTTCGCTAAAGAACAATCTTGAGCTATATGACCTTCCTTTCCACAGTTATAACATATCTATTGTGGGAAGTTTGGGCTAATATGTCCCTCTTTCCTGCATTTGTAACATACGACCAGTGGTCGTTCTCGTCCCCTAGAAACAGTTGATGTTGGTGCTGACGTCTTCACGTTGTCATTGTTATACCTTCTCTTCTTGAAATCTCCTCCCGACTTGCTTCCTCTATTATCATGGCCATAATTACCACCCGAGTGGTTACCGCTTTTGTCCGTATTCTTTCCTCCCCGCTAGTTATCATTGCTCCGATGGCTGCTTCCACCGGTCTGACCTTGGTGGTGGTCCCTCGGTTGAACATACTCATTATCTCGCTCTAATAATTAAGCCCTGTTGACAACATATGAATATAGAGAAAATTTGTGAGAGATAAGGTATTGACGAACTTCGGGTTTCAAACCTCTCAAAAACATCCTCGTCATACGTTCCTCATTCTCTACCAAATGAGGTGCAAACCTGGATAACTCCGAGAACTTAGCCTCGTACTGGGACACCGTCATGTTATTCTGCTCCAGTCTAATAAACTCTACCTCTTTCATATGACGAATACTTTCATCAAAGTACTTGTCATTGAACAGTTTCTGAAACGCTTCCCAAGATATATTGAGTGCGGCTGGCTGGGTACGCTTCACAGATTATCGCTAGTAATCTGCCTCACCACGGAATATAAAGGTGGCAAATGGAACATCATGTTCCTCCGTGCATCCCAAGACATCAAATATCTTGGTAATTTGCTTAACCCACGTTTCTGCCTTAATCAGATCCGACATTCCCAAGAACTCTGGTGTTCCCAACTCTTTGAACTGCTTGGCTATGATAAACCGCGTGTTGCTATCATTTCCACCCGTATTTTGTACATGAGTCTCCCTCATCTGATTTTGTATGAACTGCAAAAAGCTTCTAAACATCCCATCATTCATCGTTTATTGTTTGATCAGTGGTGTTATTTACAGGAGGAATATTGTCTTCCTGTTGCACGTTCTCCTGGTTTGAGGTTAAAGGTGTCTCCACGGTCTCATACACTCCATTGTTAATGTTCTCAGCTGTCATTCTTAAATATTGCCATAAAACAAGGGTTAATTAAACAAATTAATATATCATATAATATCTCTATATTATGACCGACTAACAAATAAGCTTAAGTAGGACACACTGGCGAAGGATTTACTCGTCTCTCCCCTCCTAGTTCTATTTCCCGATCTCCGCCAGAGACCATATCCCTAAGCTCTGATACCAACTCTTACGCCCCTAAAATAAGTATACAACACCCATTCTGAGTCGCCAAATACATGGTATAGTAAAAAAAACTACAACTTCATTATTATAATTGTCGTGCAAAATACGACAACACATACTGTGAGTTTAAATACAAATTTTATCTTCTAGACAATATCCACACTCAAATAAGTCCTCATTACAATTATTGATACACTATTTTATAAAAATAGCGAGGACTGCTAAAACAACTTTCTAGAACCATCATTCCATACCCCAGTTAGTTCCTGCTAAATTCTCACCTCCTGAGAAGAAAAATGGAACAAAAAGGATAATGAGCTCAACTAGCCCAGTAAAGAATATTATGAATAAGATAATATACAACAAATTCTCATTAGTCTTCAATAGGGAAAAATCTGATGGAATATAATAGACAACAAGTTTTAGATCAACAAATACAACGGAAACAACATTCCATTAGAAGAGTCAAGTAGAGAATGAATTCTACTATCTTCTAAGATTTAAAAGTCCATCATCAATATTTTATCCTTGTAACATCAATCAATATATATCTTGAATCAAATATTCATCTTTGCACTACAGGCCAAAGATATTCATTTATATCACTAGTTGGTCATGTTCATCTCAACACCTGTTTATGTTTGTACTACGTGCCAAAGATATTCATCAGTTAATCATTCATATTTGCACTACAGGCTAAAGAGATTCAGTAATATTATCATTTCACACTGAGGATGATGAAAAATATCTTAAAGAAAATGAATCCAGTGAGATAAAATGACAAAGATTAGAGATTCGTACTTTAGATAATCCAAGTTTAAAAATACTCCATAATAAACTATAGTGGAATAAAATTTAAGAATAAAGATCAAAACAAGGATACAATCAAAGATAGTAACCATAATAGACATCTGGGATAAAGAAGAGAAAATTTTATTTTTCTATTGAATAATAGTCAGATTCGCGTGAATAATGTCGTATCACGTGAATAATTAATATTATCGTGAATAAGTAACTCCCGACATGAAAAAGATAGAAATTCCACAATAAAATTCATACCAATATTTTGGTATAATGATATTGAAAGAATAACATCATTACGAAAAAAATAACATCCCTTACCTCAAAATAATAGTATTTCTGACTGGATTATCGGATGTAAAGCCGAAGGAAATTTATACTGAATAGCAACTCTCAAAGTATCTAAATACTCACAAAAATATGCTTGATAATATATAGAGAGAGAAAACTTATGTTTCTGGTGTGATTTTCAATTCTAACCTAAGCACCTATTAAAAGTAATATGCACACAAGTCAATCATGTTTGATGATAAAGCATATACTTTGTAACAATCTTATTCATTTATTAATAAAAAGTATTAATTTATTAAAGGCTTTTAATTATCTACATGATGTTGTTTTATAATATGTGATAAACTCATAGTTTTAAACAATGCTTTTAGAATAATGATGATGATCATTCTAATGATATCTAAATTCTTAGAAAGCTTAAAACTAAAATAGTTCCCAATCGTTGGATTACTAAATTGGGGATTAGTGAATCTAGATAGATTGGTACATACGTTGTTTGCTCATTGAATGAGGATGATTGATCGCATGATCATTTGTGTGGAGACACTAAAGCAAGTATGTAGGTGCTTATTAGAGAATAAGTTCACTAAACGTGGCTCGCTAAGGAATACCTAATGGAGTTTTACTTGCCTATCAATAGGAATTCCTATAGTGATAGTAGTACAAGTTATCATTGGACTTGAGATCATCATAGTATCTTGTGTATGATGAGTTATACTTGACTTATTCCTTAAGATCCTTAGGGTATATCAAAGGGCATGCTTGGGTATAATAAGTTGTATATGGAGATAATGTATGATCAATAAAGAATCTACCACTTCTAGTAAAAGAAGAGAAATGTCTTATGTGATTCAATAAATGACAACCTAGTAGTCCTTGGCCAAGGCAGAATGAAATTAGAAAGGAGTTTCTAATTTGCATTATTTGGTGTTGTGCATTTAAGGATAGAAATACATATAATTAAATAAAATAAGACTTGACAGTAATTTCATGTCTTATATTTAATTGGGACATTGTATGGTGGAAGGATTGAATTGTACGGTAACTATTTACTCAAAGGTTCTTTTAAGATTAATGTTGAAATCTATATTATCTGGAAAGTTGTTAATCGCAAGGGAGGATTATCCCTATTATAGAATAAATATTATTTATATAAGATTAGAATTGTTCTAATTGATTTATTCACAACCAGTTTAATATGGAGAACCTAAAGGGTCACACCATAAAAGGAAGAATAATTATTTAAGAAGTTAATGGCATAATCATAATAATAAGTTAAGTATATTTAATTTAATCTATGGTGATAGAATAAATTAAATAGCTTAATATTTACTATTTAATATTTTGAAAATATTAAATATAAATTAATAAGAGGAGTCTTATTATTATTATTACTTTTATTATTATATAATTTCTAAAGGAGTTTGGAAATTAATAAATAAAAGTACTCTCATTTATTCCTAATAAGATTAGGAGGTTAAGTTAATTAAAAGAGTTTAATTAATTTTTCCTAATAAGATTAGGGAGCTTAATTAATTAAAAGAATTTAATTAATTAAATAACACTCTATTTTCTAATTAGATTAGGAGGGTTAACTGATATCTTTATAATTAAGAGGAGTCTTATATCAGAAATCAATATACGTAATTTCAATTGTTGGAGAGTACATTCTTTTTCTATGAGAGATAGAAAAACTAGGGTTTTGCCAAATATCCATCTTCTTGAATCTTTCTTCTTCCTTGGTGGATCACCTTTAGAGGCCAAACACTTGGGTGGCTAATGTTGATCAAAGGAAAGAACCAAACCCGTTGGATTCAAGTTGAACGCGAAAAAGATTTGGAGGTGAACTTGTACCTGAGGAAGCACGAATCTTCAAGGGTATGATTCTTGTTCTTTATCTTTTTTTTAATTAATAATTGCACATAAAAGATGATCCGGGTATATGGTTTGTAAAAATTTAAAACTCTAATTTTTCACGTTTTCGCTTATTTTATGCAATTTGATTGCATTTATGAATATTACAAACCTAACAGTGGTATCAAAGCCAAACCTTTATGTAAATTATTAATTATTTTAATTTGATATGTATATTGATATGTGTTTAAAATAATTTAATTGGGCATAATTTTATTGTATAAAGCTTATTTTAAAAAAAAAAAATGCGAAGCAATTTTTTTGAAAACGGCGCTGAGTCCCGTACCTGCTAACTCGCAGAAGATGATTACTTCTGTTTATATGATTTGTTAAGTCATAGGCTTGGCTTGGTTAAATGTTATATATATATTAACATTCAGGTGGATTTCGCAAAAGAAGTATGGTTATATTATATAATATATATTATATATATCATATTCTTGAAACGGATAATAGGATATCACGTGATTTAGATACTTTGGTTTCCTGCAATATGGATTAATAAAGTTACAGGATTCTTGATTACTTATATATATCATAATATATATATATATATATATATATATATATATATATATATATATATATATATTCTTAATAATTTTATAATTAAATAAAATTTTATTTTAATTTTAAAATAAAAGGTTTATTTTAATCTTAAAATAAAAAAAAAAAGAAGTTTATTTTTATTTTAAAATTAGATTTCATGCTAATTAATTAGAGTTGGAATTGGATTCCATGATAACTAATTGGAGTTCAAATTAGATTCAATGTTTTCTTAAATAAATGAGTTTATTTAGATATGAAATAAGATTTCATATTATTCAAAATAAACAAGTTTATTTGTAAATATGAAAGAAAATCTGTGTTTCCTTAAATAAAGAGTTTATTTAGATATGGAATAAGATTTCATATTATTCAAAATAAAGGAGTTTATTGTGAATAGGAAAGAGAATCCGTGCTTCCTTTAAAAAAAAGTTTTTTTTTACTTGGAATTGAATTCCATAATTAATTAAAATAAAGGAGTTTATTTTGATTAAAGATTTTGATTAAAATAAAATAGTTTATTTTATTCAAAATTGGATAAATTAAAATAAAAGAAGTTTATTTTGATTTAAATTTGGATTAAAATAAAGGAGTTTATTTTTATTCAAAATTAGATTTTATACTAACTAAATTTGTCCATTAAATGATATCAATATATATATATATATATATATATATATATATATATATATATATATATTGAATGTTTATTATTCATAAGATGAATGTAATTTATTGATGCATATGGTGATGTGTATAATAATAAATGGGATTGATTATGGACTATTGACCAATGTGATTGAATTTTATTTTAGTTGGATGTATGAATGTATGAGTTTTATTAAATGGGGTCTGCGTACCTCGTATTCTCTAATTTTTCTTAATATAAATTCTAACTCCCTCCTATGTACTTCCCATTGACTGCTGATCAAGGTTTCTATTTATTTTAAATAGTTTTGTAATAGGAATAGTTAGAATTAATTTTGAAGAATTGGAGATCAAGGAACGCTTGAAGACCCGTTTGTAATGGAGCCCGGGTTTAAATGTAATAGTTATATTTAAATATTAATTCTTGCACCCCTAGGGTTTGACCTTTTGGTTCACTTGGTGGCTTTAGTGAACCAAACTAGAATAAAAGTCCATAATCAATCCGGGTAGAATATAGTATTCTATATGTGCATGCTTATATATATATATATATATATATATATATATATGTGTGTGTGTGTGTGTGTGTGTGTGTGTGTGTGTGTGTGTGTGTGTGTGTGTGTGTGTGTGTGTGTGTGCGCGCTAAACAAGATGAGACAAATTAATTACATGCAAACCCCTCAATTTTTTTATATTAAGTCCTAAGCGTTCAAAGATATTTGGAATATCGAACGTCGCCTTCTAGCATGATAAAAATAATAGAGTATCAATTAATTATTATAAGTTTGTTGTGTCACCACAAGGCTTATCTTAATTCTTTGAGATGTTAATTTTATCATATTTGATGCTTATAAAGAAAATTGAACACTATTGTTTTGTTGTGTCACCACAAGGACAATATTTTTCTTTTTTGAATATATGGAGTGCTAGGTTGGACTTAACTTAAATCATTTTAGTTCGGATGTACACACACTTGACCATTATGATCTAAGAGGCAAAATACAAGGAGTTGCATAGTTGATGTAATTGACAAGAGTTGTCTACCTATTTATTTATATATAGTTTGTTGTGTCACCACAAGGCTATATACATTTGAAATAGGATCCTTATTCTCACTAGCAAATCTTTAATTAATTTTGCCGAACTATATAAGTGAGGGTAATATAGTTTGAAGAAAATAGTGGGAGATACCAATTTAAAACAAGACCTAAATTATTTTGGTAATTAATAAAAGAATGTATGATAAAATGTTGTTAATTACAAATTCATTTACAGAATCTTACAATGTCTAAAATTACTATCACTATGTAGCATATTAAATGCTAAATTAATCGGACTGAATTAAACAGATTGGTTAAGAAATTTGAGAATAGTTCTCATGGCTAAAAAGCTCTTTTATGTCCTTAATACGCCTATCCCTGCAATGGTTGCAGATAATGCCTATCAGGAAGAGATTGCTACTTTTAAAAAGTGGCAAGATGATGCACAGTTGGCTCAATGGATCATGCTCGCATCCATGAGTAACGAGCTTCAGCGTCAGCATGAAACTATTGATGCTCTTACTATATTCCTGCACATCAAGTAGTTGATGGTGAGGAAAGTAGGACTAATAGATATTAGGTATCTAAGGAGCTCTTTCGATCTAGAATGACCGATGACACTATAGTACAGATAAAATTCCTTAACATAATTAATTTGATTGATCAATTAGGACAACGAGTTTTGTCATGGATGGATAGTTGAGCCAAGATTTGATCTTGCACTCACTCCCGGACTCCTTTCATAATTGTTGTGAATTTTTCATATGAACAAACTAGATATCAGCCTCGCTGATTTGCTTAACATGTTGAAAATACTGAGTCACTTTCCACCAAGAAAGACCAAGTCTTACTTGTAGGGGCCAAAGGATCTTTTGAAAAGAAGAATGATTCTAAGAAGATAAATGGAAAGGAAAAAATAAAGGATAATAAGAACAAAACTGATACGGATAGCAAAGGAGTTTGCTTCCACTGCAATAAGTCTGGACACTGGAAAGAAAAGACAAGAAGCATCTTGCAGAGGTTAACCAAAAGAAGATTAGTGAAGTTTCGGTTACAAATATAATTTATGTTCATGATTGAAATAAAAAAAAATTCTTTAAGTCAAGGGTCTACTTGGATATAGGATATCAGCTTTGGTTATCATAAATAAAGATTTATGAAGGGACCAAGCAGAAGTAGAAAGTTAAACAAGAGATAAGTAATCCTATGTATGGAAATGAAGCAAAGTTGTTGCATCAGCCATATGAACTTATAGTTTAGCACAGCCTACGGGCAAGTCTATTGAGTCAATAAGTTGTTATTGTATTCCAGTTCTCGTTGGAAATATTATTTCCATTTTATTATTGGACAATGAAATCTTTGGTATTATATTTAAGAACAATTGTTGTTCTATTTATAATAATAATAATGTTTTGTTTAGAACTGAAATATTACTTAATGGATTTTGTGTACTTGACTTTTGTAAAAATTATTTTGCAAATTGAACAAACTAATATAAGAAAAGGAGATGATCATTCAAAGAGTTGAATGTGTGTATTTGCTTAAATACAATTGTGAATTATTTGAAAGATTTAAAGAATTCAGAAATGAAACAAATTGGCAAAGTATTAGGATTCTTTGATCGGATCAAGGAAGGAATAATTGTGCAATTTGTTTCTAGATCATCTCAAATGGTTTTCTCACAATGGACGCCTACTGATACGCAATAATTGATTGATGTATCTGAAAGGAAAAATCATACCTTGTTGGACATGGTGAAGTCCATAATAATTTTACCGACATTCCAGTATCCTTCTGGGGTAATACTCTAGAAATGGTTGCATATCTACGAAAAAGGTAACCTCAAAATTCGACCCCCAGACTCTATAAGAGTTATGGACAGGGAGGATTCCTAATCTTAAGTATGTTAAGATAAGGGGTTGTCCAACTTATGTGAAAAGGTTTCAAAGGAATAAGTTTGGGACAAGATTTGACAAGTACAAATTTGTAGGACATCCTAAAGTAAGTTTAAGGTATATGTTCTATAATTCTACTTAGCAAAAGGTGTTTGTTGCGAAGTACGCTACCTTCTAAGATAAAGGTGTTTATCATTGAAGGAGCTAGTGGGAGGATAATAGATCTTGAAGAGTTCAAGAACCATAAATCACTATAAGTTAAATAAGAGGAACCTGTAGATAGACCTGTTGTACCACAACCGAATCATAAATGTGGAATAGTACCAAAGATACCTAGGAGGTATGGATTCATCATAGATGATGATGATGATGAGGTACACATCATAGAAGATGATGATCCAGAGTTACATACGATGATGTAAGAGTTTTAGTGTGTACAAAAGGGTCAGTGGGAGCGCCATGACATTCCTAATATTATATGTTGATATACTATGGATAAGGAATGATATACTAATGCTACAATCAATAAAGATAAAGTTGTCTAAATATTAATCCATGAATGATTTGGGAAGAGTATCTTAATTGGGGATACAAATTTATATAGATAGATTCAAGAGGATGCTCGACTTAACCCAAGAAACGTATATTCATTTGATGCTAAAGTCGTTTAGCATGGCAAACTCCAAGAGTTATCTCATGTTGATGAGTCATGGAGTGTATCTCTTTTAATAGTCCCCATAGACTCATACAAGAGAGATCGCATGTGTGAGATCCCGAATTTTATGAAATGAAAGTATTCAATTCTCTTATAATTATTATTTTATTTAGTAAGTGGTTAAATTGATAAAGGGTTAAAGTTAAGGATGATATATGAAAATTTTTCAAATTAAGTAAGTTATCATAAAATAATCGGTGATAAAAGTACAGTAATACGCGTGGTTGCATAGTAGCACACGGTATTGATTATTGATGTTTACGTGAGAAATCACTCAGTTATACTCAATTATTGCAATAGTAATTGTTGTATCATATCTCTCATATTATTGATTCAATTATTATCACGTTATCATCTGTATAATATGTTATATTATTAAATCAATAATTGAAACGACAAAGTTATTCATATTATTATTTGCAATATTGACAATGTCTAGAAGTTCTGTCAAGGAGAGGTTAGATAATCTAATTGTGCGCCAATAGGGAGAAATCCTTATCGGAAAGCCCCCTCTTTCCTGGGAACGACCTGGTTGTTAAATATTGTGTGTTATAATATTAATGATGAATAAGTTCGTGTTGATTAAAGATGAAATTGATAGTTCCATTGTGTTAGGATTATTAGTGTTAGTGGAAATCGACATTTATTTCGATAATAATTGATGTCTGGAGGTTATATTGACCAATCGGGTAATTCACCGGATAAATGAGCAATTAATTGCTATTCATTCACTTGCTTATAATTATGTGTTCACATGTGTGTACTATTGATTCACATGATTTACTATTAGGGGAGTTGGTGCAAGATTGATAATACTTGCATGACTAAATTAAAAATGGAGGTATAGATGAAGGTACTATACTATAATTATTTTTTTCACATGTTTAGAACTATTGAGTCACATGATTTACTATTAATTCACATGATTTACTATTAGGGGAGGTGGTGCAAGTTTGATAATACTTGCAAGACTAAATTAAAAATGAATAAAAAGAGGAAGGTATTATACTGTAATATTTCGAGCCCCCAAAAAGTGCAATTATTGAAACTATATTTTCCTATAAATAGAAGCTCATTCTTCTTTCATTCTCACCAATTCACTAAGTCTCACAAGAGAAATTATTATAGAGATAAATTATAGAGAGAAAGAAGAAGAGAAGTCTGCTACCTCACTATTCCAGTATCCAGTTTTCTTCTAAGGTAAGGGGTATTATTTCTTTCGTATTCATGAAGAGAGTTATTTTCTTTCAATACTCGAAAGCGTTGTTGTTCCATTCTTTATTATTCTGTTGGAATAACCTATCTACACGGACTACCGCATGCTTGGTGAATTCTTCTGTTATTCCATTCTTTATTATTCTGTTGGAATAACCTGTCTACACGGACTACCGCATGCATGGTGAATTCTTCTGTTATTCCATTCGTTATTATTCTGTTAGAATAACATGTCTACGCGGACTACCGCATGTATGGTGAATTCTTCTGTTATTCCATTCTTTATTATTCTGTTGAAATAACCTGTCTACGCAGACTACCGCATGCAGGGTGAATGATCCTTCGTATTCACTTTTTTATTAAATTGTGGAAATGATCTGTCTACATGGATTACCGCATGGCGGGTGAAAATCCATTTGCAGTTTCATAATTTTTCTGACCCTCAAAAATTCTGAAAAAATTGGAAATGATAGTTTGTTGAGTTTTCTAGATTGTGTCCAAAAATGGCGATTTTTGGATGTATAGATTAGGAGTTATGAATTTTATGGGAAAAGACTATTTTAAAAGTAAACCCTTATAACTCCTTGTGGTTAACTCCAAAATTGGTGAAATTTTTATTGGGAGTACATGTATATAACATGAGTATACAATGTAAATTTCGAAATTTTTGGACAAAGATACAATTTATGATAAATGTCTAAATATTCAGCAGTTTTGGCCATATGAAAAATAGTAAATGAATTTTAAAAATTCTGAGAAAAATATATGTTCAATGTGTGACTATATTATGCTAAATCCCAGAAAAGAAAAATGTTTGGGACTGATTTGGTATTTTTCATGAAAATAGTTTAGTTACGAACATATGAGTTAAATATGTTATGTGAAGTTGAAAAATTGGTAAATAGGATTTTATGGCTTGAAAATCCTATATAAGGTCTATGTAGATTTTTGATGAGGGATTTGATCATTGGTGATGAAATCTTATGAGTATGGCATTTTTGAATGATTAAATGTATTATTTGGTAAAGTGTAAATAATTAAAATAAATTATTTATAAGTTTAAGAAATGATTAAAATATTGTCATAATATTAATGATATTAGATTATGAGATTATTAAGTGATTGATAACATTGGAATATTCTTGAACTCTGGATAAATTATATTATAAATATTTAATATTTATCCTTTATCTCATTTAATTGATTCTTTATATCATTGTCATAATCCTCATGCTTATATTATGTTGGAAGTCATCTTTGGCTTACGTGCAAAGATGGACTGTTGATTATTGGTTTTATAGTTGTATATCTTTGGCTTACGTGCAAAGATGGACATGTGTATGACATGATCATAACCACTGGTGATAATAACGAATATCCTTGGCCCGTAGTGCATGGATAATTCGATGATGTGATAAGCAGGATCATGACCATTAGTTAACAGTTGAATGTCTTTGGTCGTAGTGCACTGATAGACAATTGATTGGTATGATCATGACCCTTGGTTTTATAGTTGAATATCTTTGGCCCGTAGTGCAAAGGTAGACAACTGATTGGTATGATCATTATTATTATATTTGAATATCTTTAGCTTTTGGGGTAAGGATATTGAGTAAACATTCTATTAAGCCTTTGTGGCAAGGAGAAACTGTTGATTTACATGATTATAAATATGAATTATAGATTTAACTATAATCTTTGGTGGTTTAGGTGAAGACAGGTGATGATAGTTCTTTTTGTCTTGGGTATAACAAATAACTATTGTTGAGTATTACAGGAATGAAATATTAACGATGGACTTTTAATCTAGAAGTGATAGTAGACATTATGTTCTACTTGACTCTTCTAATCGATTGCTTATTCTGCTGCAGTTAAACTTGATGTCTATTATATTCTATCAGTTTAACACTGTTGAAGGCTGAGGATAATTTATTCTGCATTATCTTAGTCATAATATTTCTTACTAGGCTAGTTGAGCTCACCCTTTTGCTTTCTTTTACTCTTCAGGAAATGAGAATATAGCTGGGACTAGTTGGGGAATAGAGTGACGGTCTGAGATGGTTGTTTTAGCAGTCCTCACTTCTTAGTGTGATAATAAGTGTAATGAGGATTGAATTTGAGTTTGTATACTGTCTATGAGACAATATTCATATAAAAACTCAGCTATATTTTGTCATATTTTGCACGACAGTTGTATAATTAAGTTTGTAGTTGATTTCTGTACCATGTATCTGGCGACTCAAGATGGGTGATGTATACCTATTTTGGGGGACTCACAACATGAGTAACTATCATGTATGCAATGAAATGTATGAGACCTGATGTTGATCAGTCATATTTTGGAGAAGTTCATTATAAGTCAGTGAAAAACATCTTAAAGTACTTAATCGGCACTAAGGATGTGATCATATTCATGGTGGGTCTAAATTAAAACTATAGGGCTTAACAAACTCAAGTTTTTTCAGATAGACCAAGATGACAGAAAATCCATTTTAAGGTAAAGTGTTACCTTGAACGGTGGTTCAGTGAATTAGAAAGGTTCCAAATAGCAAAGAGTTGCTGGTTTAGTGATAAAGATAAAGTATATAACTATAAATGAAGCTACAAGTTGATTGTTAGGATGAAAAGTTCATTACAGAACTAGGAATATCCTAAGTATCATCTTGGATCTAAACATGTGTTTTGGCACTTTCATTTGATTATAAGAATCATTGAAAGATGGGAAATCACTATAGAGATAGTGAAATCTCAAGAACAACATTACATATCCATTAACTAAAGCTTATCCAACAACAAGATAATCATCAACTAGAGAAGAAGGGTATGAGATACCATGGCAATTGACTTTAGTGCAAATGGGAGATTGAAAGTAGTATGCACACAAGCCAATCATGTTTGATGGTAAAACATATACTTTGTAACAATCTTATTCATTTATTAATAAAAAGTATTAATTTATTAAAGGCTTTTAATTATCTACATGATGTTATTTTATAATATGTGATAATTCCATAGTTTTAGGCAATGCTTTTAGAATAATGATGATGATCATTCTAATGAGATCTAAATTCTTAGAAAGCTTAAAACTAAAATAGTTCCCAATCGTTGGATTACTAAATTGGGGATTAGTGATTCAAGATAGATTGGTACATACGTTGCTTGCTCATTGGATGAGGATGATTGATCTCATGATCATTTGTGTGGAGACACTAAAGCAAGTATGTAGGTGCTTATTAGAGAATAAGTTCACTGAACATGGCTCGCTAAGGAATACCTAATGGAGTTTTACTTGCCTATCAATAGGAATTCCTGTACTGATAGTAGTACAAGTGATCCTTGGACTTGAGATCATCATAGTATCTTGTGTATGATGAGTTATACTTTGACTTATTCCTTAAGACCCTTAGGGTATATCAAAGGGTATGCTTGGGTATAATAAGTTGTACATGGAGATAATGTATAATCAATAAAGAATCTACCACTTCTAGTAAAAGAAGAGAAATGTCTTATGTGATTCGATAAATGACAACCCAGTAGTCATTGGCTAATGCAGAATGAAATTAGAAAGGAGTTTCTAATTTGCATTATTTGGTGTTGTGCATTTAAGGATCGAAATACATATAATTAAATAAAATAAGACTTGACAGTAATTCCATGTCTTATATTTAATTGGGACATTGTATGGTGGAAGGATTGAATTGTATGGTAACTATTTACTCAAATGTTCTTTTATGATTAATGTTGAAATCTATATTATCTGGAAAGTCGTTAATCGCTAGGGAGGATTATCCCTATTGTAGAATAAATATTATTTATTTAAATAAATTAATTATTTAATTTATTTATTTAAATAAGATTAGAGAGTTGTTCTAATTGATTTATTCACAACCAGTTTAATATGGAGAACCTAAAGGGTCACATCATAAAAGGAAGAATAATTATTTAAGAAGTTAATGGCATAATCGTAATAATAAGTTAAGTATATTTAATTTAATCTATGGTGATAAAATAAATTAAATAGCTTAATATTTATTATTTAATATTTTGGAAATATTAAATATAAATTAATAAGAGGAGTGTTATTATTATTATTACTATTATTATTATTTAATTCCTAAAGGAGTTTGGAAATTAATAAATAAAAGTACTCTCTTTTATTCATAATAAGATTAGGAGGTTAAATTAATTAAAAGAGTTTAATTAATTCTCCCTAATAAGATTTGGGAGCTTAATTAATTAAAGGAATTTAATTAATTAAATAATACCCTATTTTCTAATTAGATTAGAAGGGTTAACTGATATTTTTATAAGAGGAGTCTTATATTAGATATCAATATACGTGATTCCAATTGTTGGAGAGTACACTCTTTTTCTATGAGAGATAGAAAAACTAGGATTTTTCCAAACACCCATCTTTTTGAATCTTTCTTCTTCCTTGGTGCATCACCTCTAGAGGCCAAACACTGGGTGGCTAACGTTGATCAAAGGAAGAAACCAAACTCGTTGGATTCAAGTTGAACGCGAAAAAGATGTGGAGGTAAACTTGTACCTGAGGAAGCACGAATCTTCAAGGGTATGATTCTTGTTCTTTATCTTTTGTTTAATTAATAATTGCATATAAAGAATGATCCGGGTATATGGTTTGTAAAAATTTAAAACTCTAATTTTCCACGTTTCCGCTTATTTTATGCAATTTGATTGCGTTCATGAATATTACAAACCTAACACCTATTTATAGGAAAATGTTAGAACGCCAAAGCAGACAAAATTAATAAAATATTAATAAAAAATTTCTACGCACATTTTCTTGACCAAAACTTAGCCACCACCAGTGGGGCCCACCAATTCAGCAATTTTCCACACCAACCAAAAGTGGGGCCCACCCATGTTTTTAATAAAAAAATATTTATTTTCAGAACTTCAATAACCACTCATCACATCTTAGAGAATTAAATGCAACATATTGTAATCTCTTTGTAATTAGTTGTAATCTCTTAATTCTTCCAATTAGTGTCCTTGTAATTAATTGTAATCTAATAATTCTAGGATAGTTACCTATTTAGGTACTTAGGAAACACTTAATCTTGCATATATATATATATATATATATATATATATTTATTCTTAATCAATGGAAAAGTTAAGTCATTGTCTCTCAATATTTCTCTCTCTCTATTTTCTACACTACTAACCAATTTTTTGGTATGTCACTCCTCTTTTTACAATTTCTTCTTAAATCTTCCTTATTTAAACATTATACTGAGATGATTTTTAGTGGTCAGGTCATAAAGAAAGGGGAACTTAATAATTCAAATGATATTAAGGAATATTGGGTACTTGGAGAAGAACAAGACTGGAAATGTTAACTGGGTTGTTTTATTTTTTTGGTTCAATTACAATTTTTAACTGAATTCATTGCGAATTTTAAAGGCCTAATCTTCTGATGGTGGAAACAATAAAGGGAATTTGTTTATAGTGTGTTTGTACCACTGTGCTCCACTTATATGAAAATGATGAAGTGAAAACATGAAGCTACTCTTAATTTTAATTATTTAGTAGTTATTTAGTTCAATTGTGGCTATGAACTTGAATGTGCGTATAAATCTCAGAAATTCTACTAAATTAAAGAAAATATAGGATATTAAGAACTTTTTTAAAGTTTCAGTGATCTATTACAGTAGACTTAATCATTATACTAGAATATGGCTGATTCATTCATTATGCTAATTTTATTTTCTTTTCTTTTTTCATTTTATTTTCCTGAATCGTAACAAACTTAGTTATGTTCATTATCAACAATTTATTTTGAATTCGTTGCCATGTTTACATCATGTATATAAGAAATATATTTATATACTGATTTCCTTTCCAAATTTATATTTACTTTTGCATACAAAAATTTGATTTGTTTAAATTTTTTTGATATATCTGCCATATGCAAGTTACCTGTTTGATAAAATGCCAAAGAGAAAAAATATCTAATATTCACAAGGTTGCTTAGCTTTATGGTACTCATTTTTTACATACCCAACAAATTTTGTGTGTTGAGTTTGTATTTATCTTGCCTATGTGTATAGTAAAATCAATTGAGCCATCAAGATTAAGAGCAAGCAAGGGGTCATTGTCAATATGTCATATAAATGGGAAAGATCTGTTGTCGCACAGGTAAAACTTTAGAATTGGTGGATATGTTTATTTGTCAGGAATTTTACTTTATCATCTATTAAGTTAATCGTTTTGATGAATCTCTAATTTATTCTGCATTTATCCTTATATCGTGTTTGCAAATACAACTAGTTTAAAAGGAAACCGTGAAACTATATTGCCACGATATTCCCATATTGTCAATCCAAAAAGAAGGGTTAAGACCCATGGATGATCGTAAGTTAAAAAATGAGGGTAGTTATGAACTTTATATCAGGGGACGATAAGTTTATTACCAGGAAAACTTTTATATGGAATTTTGTTTTCTTAATGAACCTCAGATGACCGAATTTAATTTAGTAAGTTTAGTGATCTCCTTGACGTTTTCCCAAGAAAATATGAGTAATATATTTATGAAAAAAATATAGATTTATTATTCATGACAACATGAGCACCATTATTACACATGAGTTCTTGCTAGTGTAGATTTTGACATTGATTATTGATAATGTGAGGTTCCATTTGTTAATGTTCAATTTGGAATAGTAATCCATTCTACCTTTTTTTTTGTTATGCTATCTTGAGTAAGTAATTATTCATAAATAGCTACCCCTATACATCATCAGCATCATTTGTGAGAAAGAGCTCAGTATAGAAAGTGTGACGCCCCCAAAATAGGTATACATCACCCATTCTGAGTCGCCAAATACATGGTACAAAATTTAAATACAACTTAATTATACAACTGTCGTGTAAGATATGACAAAATATATGCTTTGAGTTTTAATACAAATATTGTCATCTAGACAATATCCACACTCAACGGAGTCTTCATTACATTTATTATCACATTATTTCACAGATTAGTGAGGACAACTAATGCAACCATCTGGACCGTCAATCCGTTCCCGGACTAGTCCCAGTTATATTCTTAGTTCCTAAAGAGAACGGTGAAAGAAAAGGGTGAACTCAACTAGCCCAGTAAGAAATATTATGACTAAGATAATGCAGAATAAAATTATCGGTGGCCTTCAATAGTATAACAACTGATAGAATATAATAGACAACAAGTTTTAGATCAACAACTGCAACGGAATAAGCAATCCATTAGAAGAGTCAAGTAGAGCATAATATATACTATCTTCTATGACTTAAAAATTTATCATCAATTTTATCGCTGAAACTCAGCTTAATAAAAAAAATTCACATCATCGAATCATCCTTGCACTACAGGCCAAGGATATTCATTAGTATCACGACCACGAATTATCCATGCACTACGGCAAAAGATAATCGTATTTTTCATCAACAAATATGATCATGCCATAAAACAATTCATCTTTATACCTTGGCAAGAGAACCCATGGTCATGATCATACCAAAAACTGTCCATCAATGCACTACGGGCCAATGAGGACTTTTACCACATCATTTGTAACATTACGGTAATGATTATACCGAATAATCCATGGTCATAATCATACCAAGTCCATCTATGCACTACGAGCCAAAGATGACTTTCATAACAATATAAGCATGAGGATGATGACAATGATATAATAATTCAATCAAACGAGATCAAGGATAAATTTTAAAGATTTATAATTTAATTTATCCAGAATTTAATAACGTTCAAATTGTCAACATGATACTGCTTGTGGAGTAAAATTCAAGAATAATATTGTACCAAAAATAATTTGGACCGAAAACGAATCAATTTTCATCATGAATAGTACCCCGGGTGAATAGTACTTGAGTGAATAGTACCCAGTGAATAGTACTTCGGGAATAGTACTCCGTGAATAGTACTCCGGCATGAAAAAATTAAAACTTATCAAGAATGTTCAGAATAATATTTTCATGAAAAGATACTGGAGGAAGCGTAAATATCAAGGATATTCTACTAATTTCATGGAGTATAGAAGCCAAACCTTTAACAAAATGAGTATAGAATTCAGAATCTGAAATAAAATAATATTACTTACATACTAAAGAGTATGGAAGAAAGTATTATTTTATACGAATATTAAGCAAAAATAACATCATTTACGAATATTAAACAAAAATAATATTCCTTACGAATATTAAATAAAAATAATATTCATTATGAATATTGAACGAAATAAAATTTCTTACGAATACGAAAAATAATATCGTAAGCGAATATGAAATAAATAACACCCCTAACGAATATTGAACGAAAATAATACTCCTTACGAATATTAAACGAAGACAATGAATATTGAATGAAAATGATTTTCCTTACGAATATTGAACGAAAATAATATTCATACGAATACGAAAAATAATCTCTCTTCAGAATATGAAAAACATAATAACCCTTACGAGTATTGAAAGAAAATAACTTTCTTCATGAATACGAAATAAATAATACCCTTTACGAATATTGAATGAAAATAATATTCCTCACGAATATTAAACGAAGATAATATACCTTACGGATATTAAACGAAAATAATGAATATTGAACGAAAATAATATTCATATTCATACGAATACGAAAAATAATATCTCTTCAGAATATGAAATAAATAATAACACTTACCTCAAAACGAAAAGTATTCTAACTAGTATAGCGGATATATTCTTGAAGAAAACTTTCACTATTTTCTACACTCAAAGCTTTCTAAAACTCGAAAGAAATATGCTCAATATTATAGAAGAAGAATTCTCTGATTCTAGTGTTATTTTCAATTCTAAATAAGCATCCTATTTATAGGAGAATGAAAAGGATACTATTTGAGCGCACAGTAGGGATAAGTTCACGGGCGTAACTCTTTGGCCGAACGTTTGAAAATTTTTGATTTACTATTCAGCACTATGCAATAAAATATTCTAATAAAATAAAAACTTTAAATAAAATATAATATATTCTAGGGTTAAGTTCAGATGACCACCTGGGGTTTAAGCGTTTTCCCACTTAATCACCTGTAGTCAGTAAAGCTACATTTAAACTCCTGACTTTTTGAGTTGAAGTGAATAACTGCTTTCTGTTATAACTCTGTTGCTTAAGTTGGATAAAGACTTAATTACCCTCCTTATATATAAAAAACAGATGAGAGAACATGCGAGGGAAGAACATAAAGGGAGGAATAACTGGTAAAGAAAGTTCTATTTGATAATTCAAATAGAAGAAATTTGCAAGATGAGCCACGGTAAACAGGAAATTTGCAAGGAAAAAATAACGATATTAAAAAGACTTAAATTTCTCTTCAATTTGCTATCTTCTCACTATGCCAAGCCACTGTTTGCTTTGGTTGAATGACCCATCTTCATTTCTATTCAACGCAATTTGTTGAAGTATTGTAAGCATTGCAACATTAGTCTTCCCTGCCCTAGTGGGTGCACACAGTAGAAGACTTTTAGCTAAAATAGAGCAGTTTCATAAAGATGGAGCACACGAGGACATAGTTTAGTGAAAGATGCTAGAACATAATAAGAAAGTACAGTACCTTTTCTAAGATTGGATATGAGGTAGAAGCATGGCAAGTTCCTTGCTGGAAGCTCCCACAAGTTCCTGAAGGAGTTCCAAAGCTTGCAAATTTAATAGAATAATGGATCGACTGGGGCTACATCACAGTGAACTTTTGGCCCGTTAAACTCCTGTTTTTTCATAGCTTTCAATTTGCCAATTCTTGATGTTTGATGATACTCAAAGACATCAAGATGATAATCGGTCATGTAACCTCTTCATAAGGGAAATTTTAGTGGATCACCCCTTAGTTCTTCAAAAAGTACCAAAGAATTACATTTGGTTTTAACCAAGATCCCGCACACGATACACGAAACTTAATATTGTTAGCGACTCAAAAGAATGAAATCTGATGTTTTCCTCGTATTGCCTTTTCCTTTTCATTCTCAAGATTCCAATTTTCCTTATCCATCCTAAAATTTCAATGGTAATGGAGTGGGAGATTATATCTGAGTGGGAGATCAACAATGAGGTAATCATTGTTCAAATTAAGAGTCAAAACTGTAATAAGAATGGTAAAAAGTTCTTGGGTTAATTTTACCATACAGAGACTCCATTTATTAGCAGTATTTGTGCCCATTTCTTTGTTGAGGCATTTTATCAAACAAGTGGAGACTATGAGAGCCAAAACATGAAACAGAGCAAAAGTTATAGATCTAGGGAGACCAAGAGAAAGAAAAGGGGTTTTATATATATTCAGATAGATAACAGATATAACTCAGCTACTGAGTCTAGTAATAATACTACTAGTAGTAATAATAATGATAATAATACTACCCGTAGTAGTAATAGAGATCAGTATTTGAAACATCTCAAAAAATTATCTCACAAAATCTCGAAACCCATTATCAAAAAGCAATCAAGTTTTGATAATCGCTAGTGAGAAACAATCCACCACCCAGAACTCCAAAGAAAATCAATCTCACCATTGAATCTGCCAAGTAAATTGCAGAATAACATCAACCACGGGTGTATAATATCAATAAGAGCAATTTTTGTGATGTCGTTCAGAAGCTCACCGGTTCTCCTGCGCATGAGAGGTTCTCCATGCCGCCGCCAATTCAGCCTCTGAAACTCACGAGCTCCCGCCTTCAGAAGATCCGGCCTCCGAAACTCACCGATTCTCCTGAATCTCCATTTTCTTCCAAGAAATCTCTGTGAATCTTTTGCTTGAAATGAGAGAGAAATGAGAGAGAGAGAGGACTCACGGTTTGAGGAGTGAGAAATGATTGAGAAGATTGTGGTTTGTAGAGGAGGAAGGGGGTATTTTGGAGATTTACTAGTCTTTTTTGACTGTTTCAATACTTTTTCACGCGTTTTTGGCGTGTGACATACACGCACGGTTAAGTTGGATGGAAAAGGTGACGTTTTCACTTCAACTCAAAAAGTCTGGAGTTTAAATGTAGCTTTACTGACTACAGGTGGTTAAGTGGAAAAACGCTTAAACCCTAGGTGGTCATCTGAACTTAACCCTATATTCTATTTATAATCAAATAAAACAAAACTTATAATATATATATATATATATATATATATATATATATATATATAATCATCAGCAACTTCACCCATGAAAACATAATTTCTCCCCCCCATTTTTTCTTCCAGTGGCCCCCACATGTGGCCCCACTTTTTTTATATTAAATAATTTTCTACCGAGTATTTTGAAAAATGGGTAAATGGGGGTCCAAAATTATCACACATACTTCAAAAAATTATCTGAATATTTTTTACAACATTTATCATCATTGTTATAATTCATAATACTTAACAACCAGGTCGTTCCCAGGAAAGAGGGGACTTTCCAATAAGGATTTCTCCCTATTGGCGCGCAATTAGATTACCTAACATCTCCTTGACAGAACTTCTAGACATTGTCAATATTTGCAAATAATAATATGAATAACTTTGTTGTCTCAATTATTGATTTAATAATATAAAATATTACGACAATAATTGAATTAATAACGTGAGATACTATGCAGCAATTACTGTAGCAATAATTGAATAAAACTGAGTGACTTCTCACGTAAGCATCAATAATCAATACCGTGTGCTACTATGAAACCACGCGTATTACTGTACTTTTATCACCGGATGATTCAACATTGAACGGTAAAATTTCCGCCGTTATTTATATAAAAAGTTACTTCTGTCGTTTTCTAACTACGACAATACTTTCGTTGTGGGGTCCACCAATGATTGCGCCGTTGTACGAATATTCCCAGTTAAAACGAATATTCCCCGACCAATAGAATATAATATAACAACTTTCATACTTTCTAAAATTTATAAATATTACCCACAATTATAACATTATAACAAATTCACACCTTAATATTCAAAAAAATATTTCGAGAAAATTAAATCTTTATTCATAAAATCTGGGGTCTTACAATCTCCCCTCCTTATGAAATTTCACCCTCGAAATTTACGTACGCACCTGGTATTCGAAGAGATAAGAATACCTTACTTTCTTTTCGGATTGTACCTTTCCCGGTTATTTCCTCTCTATCATAATTTTCCCATTTCTCATCTCCTGTATTTCAGATATCATTCTAGAATATAGTTTCAAAATAAGGGTTAATTGTGCCACATATTATCCCTATACTCTAACTGACCAATTAAATAACAAATAAACTTAGGTAGGTCATACTAGCGAATGAATTACCCGTCTCTCCCCTCCTAGTTCTAGTCTCACATCTCAGCAAGGGATCATATCCCTAACCTTTGATACCAACTGTGATGCCCCCAAAATAGGTATACATCACCCATTCTGAGTCGCCAAATACATGGTACAAAATTTAAATACAACTTAATTATACAACTGTCGTGTAAGATACGACAAAACATATGTTGTGAGTTTTAATACAAATATTGTCATCTAGACAATATCCACACTCAATAGAGTCCTCATTACATTTATTGTCACATTATTTCACAGATTAGTGAGGACTACTAATGCAACCATCTGGACCGTCAATCCGTTCCCCGACTAGTCCCAGTAATATTCTCAGTTCCTAAAGAGAACGTTGAAAGAAAAGCGTGAGCTCAACTAGCCCAGTAAGAAATATTATGACTAAGATAATGCAGAATAAAATTATTGTTAGCCTTCAACAGTATAACAACTGATAGAATATAATAGATAATAAGTTTTAGATCAACAACTGCAGCGGAATAAGCAATCCATTAGAAGAGTCAAGTAGAGCATAATATATACTATCTTCTATGATTTAAAAATTTATCATCAATTTTATCGCTGAAACTCAGCTTAATAAAAAAAATTCACATCATCGAATCATCCCTGCACTACAGGCCAAGGATATTCATTAGTATCACGACCACGAATTATCCATGCACTACGGGCAAAAGATAATCGTATTTTCATCAACAGTCATGATCACGCCATAAAACAATTCATCTTTGCGCCCTTGGACGAAGAGAACCCATGGTCATGATCATACCAAAAACTGTCCATCAATGCACTACGGGCCAATGAGGACTTTTACCACATCATTTGTAACATTACGGTAATGATTATACCGAATAATCCATGGTCATAATCATACCAAGTCCATCTATGCACTACGAACCAAAGATGACTTTCAAAACAATATAAGCATGACGATGATGACAATGATATAATAATTCAATCAAACGAGATCAAGGATAAATTTTAAAGATTTATAATTTAATTTATCCAGAATTTAATAACGTTCAAATTGTCAACATGATACTGCTTGTGGAGTAAAATTCAAGAATAATATTGTACCAAAAATAATTTGGACCGAAAACGAATCAATTTTCATCATGAATAGTACCCCGGGTGAATAGTACTTGAGTTAATAGTACCCAGTGAATAGTACTTCGGGAATAGTACTCCGTGAATAGTACTCCGGCATGAAAAAATTAAAACTTATCAAGAATGTTCAGAATAATATTTTCATGAAAAGATACTGGATGAAGCGCAAATATCAAGGATATTCTACTAATTTCATGGAGTATAGAAGCCAAACCTTTAACAAAATGAGTATAGAATTCAGAATCTGAAATAAAATAATATTACTTACATACTAAAGAGTATGGAAGAAAGTATTATTTTATACGAATATTAAACAAAAATAACATCATTTACGAATATTAAACAAAAATAATATTCTTTACGAATATTAAATAAAAACAATATTCATTACGAATATTGAACAAAATAAAATTTCTTACGAATACGAAAAATAATATCGTAAGCGAATATGAAATAAATAACACCCCTAACGAATATTGAACGAAAATAATACTCCTTACGAATATTAAACGAAGACAATGAATATTGAATGAAAATGATTTTCCTTACTTAATATTGAATCTAAAATAATATTCATACGAATACGAAAAATAATCTCTCTTCAGAATATGAAAAACATAATAACCCTTACGAGTATTGAAAGAAAATAACTTTCTTCATGAATATGAAATAAATAATACCCTTTACGAATATTGAATGAAAATAATATTCCTCACGAATATTAAACGAAGATAATATACCTTACGGATATTAAAAGAAAATAATGAATATTGAACGAAAATAATATTCATACTGTTAGTTCCCAGTAGGCACGATGAATATCTAGAAGGTGGGGGGGGGGGGTTGAATAGATAATTAAAACTTTTTCTTTTAATCTATTTAGGATGATGGTAATCATTGCACAACGGAATGAGTATATGTGAAAAACCTCCTGTTAGATATCTTGAGATAATGAGATTAAGGCAGTTATGACAGTTATAACAGATATTGCAGTTATGACAGTTATAGCAGTTAATGAACACAATAGTTTTAAGTGGTTTAGAGCACTTAAAGCTCCTAGTCCACTCTTCTACTCCTTGAGTAGGAAATCCACTAAGGATGTCTGTTACACTTCTTGAATCTCATAGATTCCTTCTAGACCAGCAGTGTAGGTACTTCTTAGTTCACTCTTGAACTCTTCAAGTCCAGCAGACTTGGTCTCTCACAGTTTACTTAGAACTCTTCAAGTCCTTCAGACCTGGAACTCTTACTTCAATTGATTGAATGTTTTTTAGATCGTGATTGATGCTACCCAGTTGCTAGTAAGCACTTGTTCGAAAGAACTGAGTAGCTGAGCAAGCTTTTCTTTTTCTCAGATTGTAGAGTTGAGCGTTTAGTGTTCTTGTGCATTTTTGTTCAATTCTTGCTTACACTCTCATCTGTGTATGTTCTGTATATATGTGATCTCTTCAAAATCTATCCGTTGAAGTCATCTGATGAGGCATTAAATGCGTTTGACATTTCTGAGCTTTGATGGAGACTTTTCTGCACATCTTCTAAATTTCAACCTGGCCCCACTGACACAGTAGACTGCTTTCTCACCTAACACCTGAAAAAGTGTTTTCCTCTGCCCAATGGTCCTTTTCTTAGCTTCTTGAATACGTTCCTTTTGATCAATACTAAGGATATCTTTTGTACCGTTGGGACTGGTGAGAGCTTCAACGTTTAAAACCCATTCCATATTTATTGGACTTTATCTTTAGACAAAAGGTAGGGCTTGATGTTTCTCACACAGGACATATGACACTCTACTATCCATATTGTAGTGTCTTGTCATATTGGTGCTTGTTCTTAAGAGAACATTATGATTTCTCACAATGATTTGCACACTACAATCTTTGAACACAACGATCATCACTTGCTCGTCTTGCAGACTCAACATTTCCGAGAGCACACTACGATCTCTGAGTTGGCTTCGGCAAACGTCTGGACCACTCTACGATTTTTGGAGAGGCCCTCAAAGGCAGATATACTACGATCATCTCAGCACTACGATCTTGCCTTAACTTCTGCATTCTGTTGATCAGTAGGATAGACTATGATTCTCTTCAAGGCCTATCTATTTCTTTCTAGCAATAGATCAACCTAACAAAATTCAACTTATCTCTATTTCCTTGGCCTTTTGCTCCTTGGAGGGTTTGCCTTTTCCTCTGCTCTCCTTTTTCTGCTTGCTTCATCTCTCCTGGCTAAATCTTCTAGTTCACTTGGGCTTAGTCTTGGATTATGGTCGTGCCTATTCATGAATGCAGGATCTCCAATTGGC
This sequence comes from Panax ginseng, assembly GCA_020205605.1. Taxonomy (NCBI): domain Eukaryota; kingdom Viridiplantae; phylum Streptophyta; class Magnoliopsida; order Apiales; family Araliaceae; genus Panax; species Panax ginseng. Next base: position 32,643,554 of record CM035133.1, read on the forward strand.
ATTCTTAGGCCTGTTGCAGTCACCTCATGCAAGCTAGTAGTTGGCCCTAGACTCTTTAATGGTTGAGCTAATAAAACTTCCTGCTGATCAGATCGTTGAGTCTGATGGCTTGATCGTGGAGTCTGCTGAGAGATTTGCCTTGCAGGTGGGTTCCTCATTGCTTGAGTTTATAATTTTCCTCTGCCTCTACCCTTGCCTCCCTGATCTCCTTTGCCTTTATTCTCCCCCTTTATGTCAGCATCAAGGGTTCGAATGTCTTCGGAGAGGCGACCAACTCCTTGGACAAGCTCGTGGAGTTGACCCTGAGTTTGGGCAATGTCTTCATGATTTTCTTGAATCAAAGTATCAGAACGAGTTTCTCGTCATTGAAGAATGTCAAGGACAGTCTCAGTCTGCTTCATTTGACCCATGGAGAAGCTTTGAAATTCTTTAACTGCAGTTTGAAGACTTTTGATACTCTGTATCATCAGATTGTTCTGAGATTCTTGTGTTTTCTGTAATATCAAGACATCATCTCGATGCTTTTTAGCTGTGTGAAAATGAATGTCATCCATGTCCTTTATGCTTTGAAGCATTTCTTGGATGATCTCCTTGAGTGTTTTAGAAAGTTTGGAGCTTAGGGAGCTTGGGAGATTGTTTGCAACATTGATCATTGATGTCAATCTCAGCTGTATAAGTGCAGTATGATCTTCAAGACTCTCGTCGAGTTCCTTGATTACTTTCTCAGACATTGCTGATAAATCAGCCTTTGTGGATAGTTCTGACAGTATCTCATTCAGATTTAGAATTTATGGGGGAGATGATGTGCTCTTGAATTAATCTTGCAGTGAGTAGAGAGCAAGTTCAAGATTGAAGCATTCATTTCTGGATGAGGAGGGAATATTTGATGGAGGGGCCTGGGTTTGGATGGTGAAACTTGGTGACTCTACGATTTGAGGTGTACATTCTACCAAAGGGCAAGAGTCAGTGATCGTAGAGATGATAGGATTTGGGAGCATTATGAGGTTGGTCACATTTAGTTCCTCAGTTACAGAGTTTTGGGACCCTGTAACTGGAAATTGGTTTAGGGGATGAAGAATCACTTGCAACCATTGTGGGATTTCATAATATTGATTGAATGAGGCTGATGGCAAATGATTAGTTCTAAAAATAGTTGGGATAGATAGTACCTCAAGTTTGTTCTTTGAGGAGGAATTGTTTGTAAGAAGCTTCTTTGCAACATTGAGTTTCCCTGGAAATCCATTAGCAAGCACTGAGATGGCTGGATACTCTTTGAAAGTCCAGAACATGTGATCCCAAGAGTTCAGAATTTGAGCTTGGTGAAAAGGCATCATAGGTAGGTATTCAAACAATTGCTCATAGTTGGCTCTTCTGTGCCCATCAATACCCGTAGCTATAATTTCTACCTCATCACCTTCATTCTCTTCTCTATTTTCATCTGAGGATTCCATTATCTCAATGGTCTCACGGTGTTCTTGCATTGGTTCTTCTTCGTTTCCTGCAGGAACCTCTTTTTCTGTTGTAAAGATGTCATGAGTTTCTTCCTCAACTTGATCAATGTCTGGTAAGATCAATGGCTCCCCCTCAGCTGGAGCACCTTCTGTGATGGGATTTTCAGGCATCTCCCCCTCAATGGGTGTATCTTCTATCATCATCATCTCTTCAGGAGTCTCCCCCTCAGTTTGAGCTTTGATTATTTGGCTTTTATTTGCTGGTTCCTTTTCAGCAATTGATTCCTTTTCTTCCCTCTTTAGTTCTTTTTCATTGACAAGAATATATTTCTTGACCAGTTTCCTCCATGGCTTTTTAGGCTGAGCTACAGCCTTAGGATTTTCTCCAGTTTTATCCTTCTGTTCAGCTAAAATGTCTGATACAACTACTTCCTTGTTTGGTCTGGGCTCTATAATCGGAAGAGTCTCTACGATCGAAGAGACTGATGGCTTTTTGTTCTTGTGGCTGATCTTGCTCATCTTCAGCAGCTGAGATATAGTTGCTCTATCTTCTTCTGCCTCAGCCTGCTGTTCCTTTCTTCTTAGGTTCCTTTGAGTCTCAATGTATGAGGACTCCACAGGTTTATCAGTGGTGGATCCTTGAGGCTCTTCCGGAGTTCTGGCTTTCATCTTTCTTTTACCCTTTCTTTTTCTGACCAATGCACTGGGTTCTCCTTTTTTAGCTTCTTCTTCTTCCTCCTCAGTTTCTCTGACAACTGACATGTTCCCTGGTACTCCAGATTCCTTTATTTCACCAGTTCTTCCACTGGATTCAGACACATTCTTCACATTTTCAGCTAGATTTCTTTTTTAGTTTTCAAATAGCTTCTGGGTCATTCGACGATTTGGATTTATGGCTTCTCCTTCATCATCTTCAATTAGGTCACCAAGAGCAGCTTGTAGGATAATGTTGATAAATCGTCCGTAGAGCATCTTCTGTGAGCTCTTTGTTTTCTTTGAGCTGATTAACCACTTTCCAATCCACTCAAGTAATAGAACCCCATAGTTGAGTTGTATTTTATAACATATGGCAGTCATGAGTTTGAGTTGTACCTCATTCACAGAGTCATGACCTGAGCTCTTACATCATATGCATTTTCCAATAATATCGGATAGAAACTCATACCTCTGTGGAAACTCCTTCTTTTTGTATCCTTTGATAGGGGGTGATTTCTTGTGGTGCATCTTCTTGAGACCCTTGTGGAAGTCTATGCCATTTAAGGAAAAATACCCTTCGAATTTGAGGCCTACGGCTAGATTTATATCTTCAGCCTTTAACCTGATTTGGACGTTCCTCACTTTTGTCGTGATAGTGTTGTTTTCAAATACCCCGTTATTGTAGAACTCTTTTACTAGCTTTGGGTAGATCAGTGTGTCCATACCTAAGGCTTCTTCGAGACCTGCCTTCTTCAAGAGCGACAAAGTCTTGTAAAATTGGGGTTCAGCTGATTTAAATTCGTCAAAACAGAGTCTGTAGCCGGAGATAACACTGGAAGCTGCCATTGATTTCTTTGTAGGAAGTGAGACTGATTGAGCTTGTTACTGATTTAGGGTTTCTGCTTGAGAGAGATGGTCTTTTGAACTTTTGATTTCAAAAAGACGATTTTAATTTGTACTTGAAACTTTCCTCTCTCCATTTTACTTAGTGGGACAGGTGTCGAATTTTGATTGGCTCTACGAGTTTGACAGAGAAGGATTATACTGAATTGCCCTTTACTTCTTCTGACCCAATGTTTTCTCCAGGAGGACTACGATCGTTGAGATGGTCCTTGGAATCGTCGAGTCTGAGTAGCAGTCGTTGAGTCTGAACTGCAATCGTAGAGTCTGATCAAGTTCTCGTGAGGAACCTTTTTTGACTTAACATTCTTCTCAGTTTATGGTAGCTCAGGAAGGGCCAACCTCTTTGAATGAATCAAGGGTTAGGTTTGTCCCTGAGGTACTTATCAGAGAAATTTCCTTGTTTGATACTTGATCATTATAGGGTGCTCCTTTGGTTTTGATGTAATTCTGCTATTGTTGAGTCTGCACCGTGATTGTTGAGTCTTTACTGCGATCATTGTCATTGTATGATACTTAGGTTCTACGATCATGGTCTTCCTTTGATTATGTCTATGTTTTCAAATATAGCCTTTAAACCTGTATGGTTAGCACACACTAGAGCATATTTTTCATGGTTATAAGTTAAGCATGCCTAGCTCACTCATTAACTTGTTGAATCTGGATTCGTCTAGAGGCTTTGTAAAAACATCAGCAAGTTGATTTTTAGTAGGGATGTATTATAAAGATATAGTTCCATTCTGTACATGATCCCTAATAAAGTGATACCTTATTTCTATATGCTTAGTTCTAGAATGCATGAAAGGATTATGAGTTATGGCAATTGCACTTATGTTATCACAGTGAATAGGTATGGATTTAAATTCAAACCCGTAATCTGTTAGTTGATTTTTCATCCATAGGATCTGAGCACAACAACTACCAACAACAATGTATTCAGCTTCTGCAGTTGAGGTAGATACTGAGTTTTACTTCTTGCTAAACTAGGACACAAGTCTATTTCCTAGCAATTGACAGGTGCCACTAGTACTTTTTTTATCAATTTTGCATCCTGCAAAATCAGCATCTGTGTATCCTGTTAGCTCAAATGAGGATTCCTTGGGATACCATAACCCCAAGTGGGGTGTACCTTTGAGATACCTGAAGATCCTCTTAACAGTTGTTAAATGAGATTCTTTAGGATTAGCTTGAAATCTATCACAAATGCATGTTGCAAACATTATATCTGGTCTACTGGCCGTTAGATATAGAAGAGAGCCAACCATACCTCTGTATTGAGATATATCAATACTTTTACCTTTTTCATCTTTGTCAAGCTTGGTTGCAGGAGCAATTGGGGTTTTCATGGGAGAGGCTGATTCTAAGCCATACTTCTTAAGCAAGTCTTTGATGTACTTGGCTTGGTTGATAAAGATTCCTTCATCAGTCTACTTTACTTGTAGTCCAAGGAAGAAGTTCAGCTCACCCATCATGCTCATTTCAAACTTGCTCTGCATAAGCTTGGAGAATCTCTTGCATAACTTTTCATCAGTAGACCCAAAGATAATATCATCAACATATATTTGAACTAGTAGGACCTTATCTTTATGCTTTCTAAGAAATAGTGTGGTATCTACTCTACCTCTAGTGAATTCATTTTCAATAAGAAAATTAGTCAGTGTTTCTTACCATGCTCTAGGTGCTTGTTTAAGACCATATAAGGCTTTATCTAATCTAAAGACATAATTAGAAAGTGATGGATTGATGAAACCTGGAGGTTGCTCTACATAAACTTCTTCTTGAAGTTCTCTATTCAAAAATACACTCTTGACATCCATCTGAAAAAACCTTGAAATTCATGTGAGCAGCAAAGGCAAGAAATATCCTGATTGCTTCCAGTCTGGCAACAGGTACAAATGTCTCATCGTAATCAATGCCTTCTTCCTGAGAGTAGCCCTTGGCCACCAGTCTTGCCTTATTCCTAGTTATCACCCCATCTTCATCCATCTTGTTTCTGAAGACCCACTTGGTTCCAATTACAGGATGGTTCTTTGGTCTTGGAACCAATCTCCAGACTTTGCTTCTTTCGAACAGATTAAGTTCTTCCTGCATGGCCTCTATCCAGCTGGAATCTTCCATAGCATCCGTTCTTATGCCTTCTTGTCTTAGATCCTCAAGATCTATTTCTTCTTCTTGATGTGGAGGCTCATTGTCTGGCATAGGCCTCTCTACGATCTCATTCCTTTGCTCAACGATTTCGTTGTATGGTACTACGATCATAGTGTTGAGCTTGACGTCCTCGTTTGTAGTGTCTGCATTGTTGGTCATAGTGTCTTGAAGCACTATTTTGTCCAAGTCTGTTTCATCAAAGATGGTGTGAATCGAGACTTCTACACTCAGTGTCTTCTTGTTAAACACTCTGTAAGCCTTGCTGTCTGTGGCATATCCAAAAAAGATTCCTTCATCTGATTTCGGCTGAAACTTTGTCAAGTATTGCTTTCCATTGTTGAGTATGTAGCATGCACAACTGAATACATGAAAGTAGCTGACACTTGGCTTTCTTCCTTTCCAAAGTTCATAAGGAGTTTTCTTAATCGTAGAGTGTATGAATGATCTGTTCTAAGTATAGCATGCAGTGTTGACGGCTTCTGCCCAGAAGTACTCGGGTAGATGAGTTGCAGCTAGTAGAGTCCTTCCAGCTTCTATTAATGTCCTGTTCTTTCTCTTAGTAACTCCATTTTGTTGGGGAGTTCGTGGAGCTGAGAAGTTGTGACTAATCCCATTGTCTGTGTAGAACTGATCCATTTTGGAAAAATTAAAGTCTCTGCCATGATCACTTCTTATGGCCTTGATTTTCTCTCCTTTCTCGTTCATCACCAGCTGAACATCTTGATCAGTTAAGAGCTTGTTTCATCTTTTGAGGTTAGGAAGAATACCCATGTGAATCTGGTGTAGTCATCGACTACGACCAGTGAGTATCTCTTTCCCCCAAGGGTCGTCGTTGGGATTGGTCCAAAAAGATCCATATGTAGTAATTGCAGAGGCTTGTCGATTGAGTTGATGGTTTTACTCTTAAATGAGCTTCTGGTCTGTTTCCCAAGTTGACATGCATTGCAGGGTCTTTCTTTAACGAAGTTGAATTTGGGTAGGCCTGCAACTAGATCTTTTGAAGCTAATTTGGACATGCTCTTGAAGTTGAGGTGGGATAATCTTCGGTGCCATAGCCAGCTCATTTCTTCAGATGCTTTAGCCAGAAAGCATATTGTCTCGTCTGAACTTAGTTTTCCCAAATTTACTGTGTAGACATTTCCCTCTCTTGTCCGGTTAGCTTTACTGCAGGTGTCTTCAGATCTCGGACCTGACATTGATTGTTGAGGAATGTTACTTGATGACCCTTGTCGCAAAGTTGGCTAATGCTTAGAAGGTTGTGTTGTAGTCCTTCCAAATAAGCCACTTTGCTAAAGGATATTGCACCATTTCCTGCTGAGCCATAGCCTCTTGTCTTGCCATAGCCATTATCTCCAAAGATGATGGAGGACCCTCCTTCTATGTGTAGTCGGACGTAGGGGCTTTGTTCCACATCATATGCCTTGAGCATCCACTGTCTAAGTACCAGGTTGTGATCGTGGAGTTCTTTTCCTGCAAAAGTATTAAGCCTTCATTTTGGTACCCATACTTGCATGGGTTCTACATTGTTAGTGCCCTTGGGGACCCAAACCTGCTTGATTTTGGGTCTCATATGCATGGAATTGTAATAACATTTTTCAGCTTTGTGGCCAGTTATGTGGCACACAAAGGATTTGATATGATGTATATTTGTGTGTGTTTGAAAGCTCTTTCTCCATTTGGATTTGTGTGGGAGATTGGTCATCCTCCTATTAGGCTGATATTCCTTCTTCCATGTGTTCTTGTGTTTCATGATTTGTGAAGAGTATGTCTTACTTCTACTACACCTTCCAGGTTGGTTTGTAGAGTTAATCTCATTGAACTCTACGATCCTTCGAAGTTGGTGAGTAGGAGATAGATTACTCTTCTCTTTTCTAAAACCTAGACCAGCATGAGATCCCTTGCGCCTAGGAATATGAAATGAATCAGCTGAGCAGGGTTTGACAGGCTCATCCTTCTGTGAGGATTTCATAAATATAATGTCTCTACTGAAACCTGAGGCATTACTAGTGTTAGTATCCTTTGCTTTTTCCACACATGACTCTGAGGTAGATTCCCCAAAGCCTAGCCCTATTCTATCAGAGACGCTTCTCTGATTAGAGATTAAAGATTCCATGGATGAAGAAGATTTATTCCATGTAGAGATGGTCTTTTCTAGATCCTCAATTTTTGAGGTTAGACTAGACTCTCTTTTTGCACAGAGCTCATTTTTTTGTCTCAAGAGCTTATTCTCAGCTTCAAGCTCAGAGAAAGAATTAGTACTGAGAAGGGTTGTTTCCAGTTCTTCTTGAACCTTTTCTTTCTCCTTTTGAAGAAGTGAATAATCCTTAGACAGAACTCTAAACCACTTCATGTATTGGTGCAGATCAGGTGTTATGCGATGCAATGCAGTTCTAAGGTCATCAATGTCTACATCAGGAGAGTTGAAGTCAAATACCTCATCAATACTTACTTCATGAATGTTGGCATTTTGTTTGTCCTTTGCATTTTTTGCCATCAGGAAGAGATTAGCTATTGAGGATCCTCATAATCTCCAGATTCCGGAGTTGAGTCGTTGTCCGAGTCACTCCATGATCCTCTAGCTACAAGACCTTTGTCTTTCTTCTGTGGCCTCTTGTTGTCTTTGTATTCCTTCTTTGCATGTGATTTCTTCTTGAGTTCTTCTCTGAGAGGTTTGTTGCAGTTGGAAATAAAGTGACCAGGTTTCTTGCAGTTGTAGCATAAGTCATTCATTTGCTCTTGGCTGTTGTAGTTGCTGACTTTCTTTGGCTTGCTAGTTTTTCCTTGTCGCATGAATCTTCGTAGTCTTTTAACCAGCATTGCCAAATCCTCATCATCATCTTCATCATAGTCAGAAACAACTTTAGTGTTGACCTTGGAGGTATTTTCAGTTACTTTAAGAGCAACCCCTTTATCCTTCTTTCTTCCTTCAGACAACGTTTCTGCTCGTTGTGTCAGCTCCAGTTCGTACGATAGTCATTTTATGTAGGTTATTTGATTCCCTTATGGCAGTGGTTTTGGCATCCCACTTGCTTAGTAAAGCTCTCATAAACTTTATGATTAGATCTTTGTTTGGATAGATCTTTCCATAGGCTCGTAGAGAGTTGAGCAAGACAATGAATCTCTCGTATGTGGCAGTGACGTTCTCTCCTTGAACGTGAGAAAACATCTCATATTGTTGAGTCAGGAGAGATTATTTGTTTTCTCTGACTTCTTATGTTCCTTCATGCATAATGAGTAGTGTTTCCCAAACCTCCTTTGCTATTTTACAGTTGACCACGTTTTCAAATAGATCATCTTCTAATGATTGAAATAGGATGTTCTTGGCCTTTTTATCAAACTAGACAGCTCTCTTCTCATTTTCTGTCCATTCTTCTTTGACCTTGATCTGTACTCTGTTTGGGTCATCTGTAGTTGGTGCAAGCTTTGTAGGAACATAGGGCCCATTTTGAACAGTTTTAAATAGATCTTCATCTATTGAATCCATGTAAGCTTGCATCCTAACCTTCCAGTTAGCGAATTTTTCTTTGTTGCACATAGGTGGCTTGCTCCCTCCTCCAGTCTTTGAATCGCTTGGTAAGTGTGCCATTGGATCTACTCAAGCTTTGTAGGCTGTATTATAGAACCTGCTCTGATACCAATTGTTAGTTCCCAGTAGGCACGATGAATATCTAGAAGGTGGGGTTTGAATAGATAATTAAAACTTTTTCTTTTAATCTATTTAGGATGATGGTAATCAATGCACAGTGAAATGAGTATATGTGAAATACCTCTTATTAGATATCTTGAGATAATGAGATTGAGGTAGTTATAATAGTTATAATACATGCAGGGCCGGTACACGGCCAATCAAAATAAAACTTAAAGTGAAAGGAAAGGGCACACAGTGCCGGGGGCTTTGGCGCCACAGTCGCCTTTCACAAACTATGGGGAGGCGAAATGCCCCACTACTCGGGTTGGAATCTGAATAACCCCCATGATAGTC